>OY759216.1:30912461-31512461 GCA_963662175.1 Aradus depressus | reverse complement strand
TTACCAAGAGACCTGACCAGGAGAGCATGTTCCCTGGTCTGACCCCCGCTCTCGAACCCCGTCTCGAATTCTCCCCTCGTCGAGTCCACCACCAGCAAAGCCACGTCCGCCTGGGCCGCCCCTGTGATCATGTTGGGAATGAAGTCTTTATGCCCCGGCGCATCCAGCAGAGTTACTATCTTCGCTTCAGTTTCAAATTTTGAAAGTCCAACGTCCATTGTTATACCACGGGATCTGAAAGTAAAGGTGTTATAACAGTTTAGAAACAAAATATGGCTTATTTTACAATAATGAGCCTCTGTACGGAATATGGCTAACTTAAAATGTAATAGAAAAAAAAAGGAACGAAAAGATAGCTCCGTCCGATTTCACGATTTCCTACCCCTCTTAAATTGCAATTCTGTGAATTTTGACTGAGCGTAACAGTAACATACATTGTACACCAGGCAATGGAGAAACTCCGCACAAATGAGAAAATATCCCTGAAGGAATTTGTCTGAGTACTGCTTTATGGAACTTTTCCAATAGTTTATTGCCTATAATACTCCGGCAAAAAATTTTGACAATGTAATCATTTATTACATATGAAAATATTTCATATAATATTAGCGTCGCGCAGTTAGTAACTGTAAGATAGATAATTTTAGAAATAAGTTGACATTTTGAATGATTTTCAGGCCATAGAAAATTTGTGTCACTTACCCACCCTCATGGACGTTAGATTACTTGCGATGTCCGGTCAAACAATAAAAAGCTTATGAGGATGCTATAAGTGAAATTTCATGAAAGTTTGATCTTTGAGGACCAGCCCTCCTTACGTATTTTGGACCCCCTCCAGCCTGAACCGGACTTTCAAGGATGAAGTAAAATTTCGTGAAATTCTGATCATCCGTTAAGGAGCTAAAACTAATCTCATGCATCGGGCCCCCACAAAGCCCATTCCCGTTCAAAAGTTTCAGATGCTAGGTAGCTTAAACCTTGAGTTAGGCCATCCATTAAATGCCCTACCAGTTTCATGAATATATGATGAGTCGTTAAAGAGTTTTGAGTTGCCGCAAGATACTTAGATCTTGTACCCGGCTTATATGGATGCTATTTGTCAAATCTCATGCAAAGTCGAACAACCGTTAAAGAGCTACTAAATTCTGTTTCGGGCCCCAAAACCGTCCGTCTAGTGATTTCCTAGAAACCTAGCCTAACTTTGCACCGAGGTTATTTATATGGATGAAATTGCATGGCAATCCGATTCACCATTCGTTTTATGTCCCCCAACGGCGCTGCAAACATTATTAGTTTACGTTCAGCCATTTTCGAGGCTTTTATATATCAAGAAACGGATTCTTGTTCAAACAAAAAAAAATGTACAGGCAAAACCTTAATTTAGTTGTCTAGTACTTTCGAGCCTTATGCATCTTGGTCATAAAATGAAGGTTTTACAATTTATACTTTCGACATAAATGTTCACCAAACAATAAAAAACTATATTTGTAAAGTTAAGCTCTGGCTGAGTTTTTTCTTTCATATCCATAAACTGTTGAAAAATTTACAAGAACCATAACTTGAGTATTTTTTGAAAAGTTCACAATAAGGCTATCAAATATATATTTTTTAAAGGTGGTTTGAGAGAAATGGGACTCTTAATAACACATTATTATTATCTTTATTTGAATAAAAAGGAGTTAGGTACCTTTCTTCTCCAGTCTCGTCCAGTATCCATGCGTATATAAAAGACTGTTTTCCCAACTTTTTACTTTCCTGCTCGTATTTGTGCATAGTCTTTGAGCTAACATGACCCAGTTTGTACAAGAGGTGACCCATGAGTGTGCTCTTCCCAGCGTCCACATGACCCGTCACAACCATATGCAGCTGTAGCTTACTGTCTCCTCTGTCTTTCTTAAACAGTTCTTCTACCTTGGCCACCTCTCTAGAAAAACAAAAAAATTCTATAATTACACATCAAATAAAATAGTATTCAAGTCAAACTAATATCTCCGTAAAGTATTAATTTGTAACACGTGCTGTATAAGTTCATGTTTGTTCACAAAATAGCACATTTCCACCACGAAATAGCACGTTTCACTTTCAGGTCAGTTTGGTTTCTTTTATTCAAGGAATAAAAAGTCAATTCTTTGCATTAACAGCCCTCGTACAAAGGAACATCAGTCTTCTTCAGACATTCAATTTGTTGAGTTATAGTTTTAATCTCATTCGAGTGGGACAATGGACAGTGGTAGAGTTAAGTAGTCTAAATAACCAATTATCGTGGTCGGAAACAAAATGCAATTATTTTTGGTGAGAGCGTTGAATTTTTTTTGTTTTTTCAAATTTACTCTACTTTTTCCGACATCTTTTTGATAGCGCATGTTGACTATAACATGACAGCTCTTGAACCAAAGATTCACTCGACAGCTCTGAGCTTTATATGTATCTAGATACAACTTTTCTTTGTCTAATGATGCCATATTCTTATTGAAGGAAGCAATTTAAAAAAAAATAAAACTTTATTATTTTTCTACATCTTCCTGATTAAATTATTTTCTTATATATTGCAACTTTTTTTAATTATAAAAACTGACATGCTGTCTTAGACTTTGTCTGGGCTTATTGAAATCAACTCCAATCGATGTTCTTTTGTCCGAGTCCGGTGAGCTGCCATTTAGCAAGCGCAGAAGAATGTTAGCGGACAGATACTTGCTTAAAATAATGGGTCAGAACTCTCGTCTATTCAACAATATTTATGAGCTTAATATTTTGGTGTTAACTCATAACTTTTGGATGAAGAAAAGGGCACCTCTCCTGACATCCAGCTTCCTTCGAACTCATCAACATCATTGTCGAGTATTTACATCAGATCTTTTGCCGTTTTTCTGCACGGACTATTCCAATCTTTATTCTTCTACTTCGGTCTATTTTCCAAGTTACTCTGGAAATATAGAGGATTTAACTTCTTTATGTCCGCTGCAAGAAAACCAGTATTATATTTATACGGACGGATCCAAGACTAAACTGGGCTGCGGTTTGTCCTTCTTTGACCCTCAGAGAAACTTCAAGGCTTCATTTTCAGTTTCTCACTTCTTTTCTATAGCGACTGTCGAAATTATCTCTATTCTGGAAGCTCTGAAATATTCTGTCTCCCTGCGTGGCCCTGAAAACTTGATTATCGTGTCAGATAATCAAAGTACATTAAGTCAAATCGACAAATTTTGTTTCAATAGGAACCCTTCCCATCTTCTGGTAGAAATTATAGAACAAATTAAGGTTTTGAAGAGGCTAGGAACAAGAGTGGTATTTATGTGGGTCAAGGCTCACTCAGGGGTGGAGGCTAATGAAATTGTGGACAAGTTGGCAAGGCAGGCTATAGTGGAGGGCTCAAAGCTTCACTGTTTGATTCCCTTCAGAGAGTTTTATGATTCAGTTCGAAGAGAGATTTGGAGCTCCTGGCAGGAGGAATTTTCAGTTTTTAGAAAGGGAAGATTTTACAAAGATCTGAATCCTATGGTTGAAGTTCGTCCTTGGTTCATTCGGGAGCCGACTACCAAGGAACTTTGTCGCACGATTTGTCGTCTGAGGTCCAATCATGGGTTGTGTGGTTTGTATAAGCACAGGATAGGTTTGGCTGAATCGGCTTTATGCCCTCATTGTGGTGAAGTCGATTCTTTTGAACATATTTTCATGTTGTGTCCGAAATATAAAGAGAGGCTCACTTTGTTCTTGGAGATAGATTCCAAATTGTGTCAGCCATTCAACTACGCTTGTCTTCTGGGTTCTGGTAAGGTGGACATTTACAGGAGTATCTTAAGTTTCATTAAGGCATGTGGAATCTCGGTGTAAAATAAAAAAGAAATCCAATACTGATATTTCACACATTGCAACCCAATATGGTTATTAATATCAGAATTACAAGTTGAATTGAATTAATGAATTAAGAAGATAAATTCTCCATTAGCACGTTTACTGTTGGGGAAATAAGAAAAACCAAAAATAGATTAAAATTGCATACGAATAAATAATCTATTATGATTAGGGGATGCTCTTACCGAAGAGGTTTAGCTTCTGTTTTTTGTCTTCCTGCAGTAACGTCTGGGCTCACCCTCCCTACTCCTGGAGACGGATCCCTCGAGATGGCCGTACCTCCTTTATCTGGAAAACAGTTTTTCAAACTAAAAACAACCTTGATAGAATGAAACTGTTATGCAGAATCTTGAGTGGTTTATATCTTTTGAGTAATTATGTTTATTTTCGAATAATTTTGATCTCCGAAATTCAAATGTGTTTAGTTTAACCACGTACGGATTTACAATAATCTGGGCCAATCACTATCAGTTCACTGATTTCAACAGTTGTATACAACAATGTGAGAAACATTATTTTCATTTTGTTCTCATTTTCAAGATTTACAAAGTGATCGCGATCGAACAATTTCTTCCTAAGTTGTAAGAAAAGTATAAATATTAAATTAATACGGTGTTTTTGTACCTTTTACTTAATTTTTTTTCGTAAGGTACTGAAGTCGACACTCTTCAGTAGAAGTAAATGTTTGGAAACCGAAAGTACTTGCTACGAAGTAAAAAGCGTTCGCCCCGTTTTATTGATTGGGCCCATTGGATTATCGTTTATGGAATGAGAATGACCCATAGACTAATATTAACGATACTCATAGAATAAATATAGTGGCGAGGCGTGGGTTCGATTCTTGGACAAACTGAAAACATACAAATTTAGAATATTTTACAAATAATAGAAACAATTATGTTCGTTGGCATTTCTTGTTATATTCTGGCCTCAATAGAATATATAAAATTTAAAATGTCTTGAAAATTATTTTTACCTCTTCCACATCCAAAAGAATGACTCCTTGTTCGCTTTGGGGGCGATTACTTCTTTTTAAATAAAAATATGTTTATATATCATTCAATATAAGAAGAGTTTAATCATTAAATCAAATGACAAAACTTAATCTAAACTTATAAATTTTTTTTTTAAATGTAAATTGATAACAACATCCTAAATACAGATATCAACAGTATCGCGTCTACTACCTAGATGTAGTCTCAGTTGCCAATAGGAGACCAAAATTAGTGGAAAACAAGCAGAATTATTCGAAAGAAAGACAGCGCCCAAACTTCTGCAGAATGGAGAAGAACGGAGTTATTAGTCGTTTAGTTCAAAACAAGCAGGTTGCCCCGTTAGTAACTTTAAGCATGTTAGTCATGTTATCTGCAGGTTAGTAACTTTATGTTAGATGATTCTAGAAATAAGTTGAAATTTTCAATAAATCTGAGGTCGTTCACACCACTGTGTGTCACTTACCTGCCCATCCCGGCACAAATAAAAATTTCTGGTGCACATGGCCAAGGTTAGATAATTTGGCCCTAAAGTATTGTTCAGCTGTATTACATGGAGTTCGCAGGGGGTCATAATTATAATTCGATACCATCATAAAAAGTTACATTTGCTGAACTTGAAAATAATTCCATAGGAATATAGATACTTAAATTAATAACTTTTTATTTACCTTCAGTATTCTCTGGAAGTAGTTGAAATCCTTTAATTACATTTGTTCTATTGGTACTAGGAACAACAGTGACCAGAGGTATCTGAGGAGGTTCCTCGGCAGCCGCGCCTTGTAACTGCCCTAAACAAATAACAATTGTCTATTTATTTAAAATTGTTAGTTTTGGTTTGTTATTTGAGGGGTTATGACCCAGGACAGATTCGTCAGACAACGAAGCCCTTTCTTGTCACTTGTTACAACCTCTACAAACTTTCTCAAATCATGCCATTTGAAATTTCAGAGCTTACAAAATGCTTAAAATATAATCCACGAAATAAGTAATACTGAGTAATATAATACATTACCTTCATTTTCTTCTGGAAGTTGAAATCCTTTCACAATATTTGTTCCAGTGGGACCAGGTACGATAGTAACAGCCGAAGAAGACTGAATTGGAACTAAAATAATTAATACATTTTAATAAAAGAGAAATAAATAAATCAGATTAAGGATGCCACAAATAATAGTAGTCCACCTTAGTAATTTACTATTGGTATTATTTTTGTTGTTTGTGAGTCATGCCCGGGCTTCAACTATTAGGTCATATCTCCCATTACCAGAGCGCTCTTTCGTCGCCCTAGTGGGGTCCGACTCTACTATAGGAGTCCTAGCTTGAAGGGCTATTTAATGTTCCCTCCGAAGAACGGTGTGCTTTTTATCTAGTAGGTTAAACAAATCTAAGGGCCTGGTTCGAACCCATCACCCTGAGCACATACACACAGTAGGCATGCAAGCTACCTCTGTGCTACCGGCGCCCCCGGTTATTTACTATTGGATAGCCGGCTTTCGAGGTCGTTCATCATGGCAGTCCTGTATTTTAATCGAATTATATTTTAGTTCTATATTCTACTTGTTGCACTTCTGCTCATTTAAATATATGTAGCTATCTTATCTGTTCGCATAGATATATTGTGGGTATTGAGGTGAAGAACAAGGCTGCCAGAATCTGTTGTACTAAGAGATGACAGAATCTTGTCCCGAATCAAAATATCTACTGAATAAACGTTACTGTAAGGTGAGAAGGTGTGTGTTAGGCATGGACATACAACTTGTAAAGAAGTACTGCTTAACTACCCCGACTTAAACCTCTCTTAGATAATGAAATGGAGCCGCACAATTTTCTTTCTGGGACAGTAACAACGAAATTCACAACTATGTGTAATGATGAGGAAGAATTTAAAGAAAGGGGAAGGAATCCTTTTTACAGTAATTTTGCTATTATTTCACTGAGAGGAAGCGTTCTCGTCTCTGTGTAACAAGTCTCATGTTCATTACAAGAATTGAGAACAACTAACGCCGCTGAGTAAAGTTCTATTCTGATGGGGCCGCGGATGACTGTCAACAAAAATACCTTTAACAACTCCTAAATCGGACAACTAAAGCTGTGGGTTTTTTTGATCCTGCCATAGCACATCGGGGTGTCAGCACTTTACCTATCACCTATGTTAACTGTCACAGTTCAATTTTATCATCATCGCTATAAGAATGCCCGACACAATTCTTACAACACAGATTCTCTGAAAAATAACACCTATTACATTACCAACTCATTTGTTTTCAATGATCTTAATTCAATCAGGTCTGGGACAATTAAAACAAAAGAAAAAGAAGAAATGTATAGTATATATGAAAGTTCATCCTTGAGATAAGTGTTTCGGGTAGGCGGGATGGAGAGGGTGGCATTTTACTGATGTTCTCAAAAACATGACCCACTTTCTCATTATAATGAAACTTGTAGATCCATGATCAATGCTTTTAGAGTGGTTAGAACACCCTTCACTCTCCTACCCCGAGGATGTAATTTCACCTCAACTGTACATGTAAGTAAAATTTTCAAATTCTTTATTCTAAAATTAAAACAAATAAAATTATAAATTTAAAAATATTAAATAATCCAACAAACCATTTTTTTTAAATAACAATATTATAATTTAGAAACAATCCGATTATGCTGTACGTATTATACAAAGTGATCAATTAATAAAATATTTTACATTTTTACTATTTTTTTTTCTAATGCCTCCAATGTCTCCACCTTCTCTCCTTCAGAGCCTCTTCATCGGGAGACAAACAATCAAAACGAAATGGGATAATAATAGAACTATCCAAATTTGTTTTAGATATATTTTTTGGATAGGATGAGCCTATTTCGTTTAATCGTTTACAGATAAAATATCCTATCTTTGAAGGTGAAAACTTTTGTAAATTTTGCACAGACATGGAACGAATAGAAAAATTCATATTTTCACAATTATCTTTGACAACTTCTTCCAAACTTTGCCTCTTTTGACTTTCTCTATCAACATATTGACACTGTTTATTTTTCACTAAATATTGGAACAAGTCAAGTTCCAACGGTTGGCCAACAACACACTCTTTTAAAAATTCTTCAACGTCAAAATAATCATCACCCATTGTTTCTTTTAAAACATTTTTCCACTCAAAGTCACCATCAGTTTCGTTTTCATCACTTTCTGATTCACTATATCCTGTCTGCAACTCTCCTGTTTCACCTACGAATCCCACATGCATGTTTAAATTAACATTTGAAAGAACAAGAAAAAGAAAATAGACTACGTCATAAAATATACATTTAAAAAATAAATAAGATATTTAATTTTTATCGTCACACGAACAATTATTCCCATTATACATAAAATAAGAAAGATAAATATATATTTTTTTTTTCTGACAAATAAAAGTATTTTCATGAAGACAATTTCCTATTATATTGTTTCAATAATTGATACAGGGGCCATAGTGATCTACAGAGTAGGGCTTTGGTCCTATGGTCGCGGGTTCAAATCCCGTCCGGAAATGAGTTTTATTTCGTAGATAAAACTTCCTCCGGGAGCCATGGATGTATTTTTAATAACTTGATAAAACCATTATAGAGACATGACTAATATGCATCAGGCATAAGGCCATTTAAAAAAAATAATAATTGATACAATATAATAGGAACTTTACAATTATTGTGTATCAATCAGACCGAATTTGAAACCATTATAACATTATGTTCAATGTCTATGCAGAAATAAGATAATTATGAACCATTTTAGGCGCACGATATTTAGATGTACTCTCCTCTCCTTCTTCCATATTCAACACAGAAGATCCGTATTTTTCTTTCGAAATATTAAAATGAAATTTCACTTTGTATAATACGTATCATCGTATTGTTTCGCAGTGTTTTACTACATACCTTTATCGGTAAATACATAGCAGGCAAACGTTTAAGACCATTTAAAAACAGCTTTTAAAAACCGATATGTTACTCTGTTCAAGACTTATAAACCACAGCTCTTCAGTCACCTTTACACTACTATTTCCTATCTATATTATTTGATTAAAATTAATGCTGACATATATAAGGATGAACCACTTGGTATCGTAAAGTTTTTTAACACGTCATTACCCCATTTTCTGTTTAATATCCCATCGATTCTGATCGCGGTTTCTGCCCTTGACTAGACAGAACTCAGACCATCCCTGAGCATGCTCCATGCCCCACACCCGCCACAGCACACTCGGTTTTCAACGTTTCGCTAGCTCTCACCCAACAAGGACTTCGTTTTGTACCAAAGATCTCAAAGTTGGACTCAGCCCCTACAAGATTGCATAGCCATTTCTACTCATTACTCGGTTAAAGTAATGGGTTAGCTCTGAAACTCTTCCAACAATCAAATTATTGCCTCTCGACCCTTCTTCTGTTGATGTTAGAAATATCGGCTTTTTGCGGTTTTGGTTCACTTCCCCCCTGGTTCACTTCTGATGATCGCCTTCTCTCCTATACATGCCTTCTCCGTTAAAGTAAACTTAGCCTTTCGAGTTTCAATAGAAAATAGCTTCGCAACACCCAATGAAAAAATAGTACATTCGATTAAAAAAATGAATAGGGAAATCGTCAAGAACCTATTCTGAAAACTATTTTCTCACATCCTTAGCAACTGTTGGCAGCGAAGGAAGCATAAACCGTAATAACGAAATAAACAACAGAAAAATTAGAAAGCACAAACGAAGTACCATTGTTTAATTTTGATTTTTTTTTTTCAGAGGACAGTACAAAAATAAATGTAGGTAATAAATGCATTATGAGGAACTATAAAAGTGACTTGAAGAATGGGGTTTGTATAATTCATGGAAAGTGTATAAACACCATTTGTTTTAGTTTTTAAAACTTTTTCGTAGTGGTCTTAAAACTTCTGGCTTGCAGTATATATTTAATTTGATTATAAATTAAGCATGCTCTCGAAAGTAAAAACCTACAAGGGTGAAATCATATCGGAATGAAGTTAATGAGTAAGCTTCCAACCTAAATAACTTCAAATGTGCGTTCATATACATCGTATGTAGACAAGAACCAATCCCAAATAATGAAACGTAATAGGGAGAATGTTTATCTAGTTGAAGAGTGGGTTTGTCAGTTTCTGCATAGCTACTATGTAATACTGAAAGCAGAGATGCCGTAGAGTTTACAATAAAACCCTCTCTCGCCATCTCACAACAAAAACACCGAAAGTATACAAAGAGTCAAAGAACAAAATTTTTTAAAACAGAGAAAAGAAAATCAGAAAAAAAAAAACATTCCAGTTCTTTCCTAAATTACTATAACAGCATAGTGGGTTTGTATTAACTAAAGACCAGGAAAGTTCTCTATAGAACTGGCACATTTTCTTGTGAATGTGAATAGAACAAAGTTCTGAAACCCAACGTAGATGGGTGAGTAGACAATGGCCAAAGACCGTAGGTTCGAATCCGAACATCGGTGTACAATTTATATTCCTGTCGTCAACTCATGAATGTTTAGAATATTGCGAATTGACAGCAAGAGATAAATTGGGCTACAAATTAAAGCCAAAGAGATACATAAAAATTATCATTACCTTTGTCACGTCGTTTCGACGGCCTCTGTGGCTTCGGTGATTCTGGAAAACAAAATTAAATGGTTCAATAAGTTTTCCTGACATAACTTTCAGACTGTAATTATAAAAGTACAACATACTCTGTTGGGTATATACATACTCAAGAAGTCAAAATAAGGTGAACATTATCTATAAACATGCGCCCGGAAACGATTCCTTAAAAAACGTAATGCAAAAAGAACGTTATGCAAAATATTGTTTTTTTTTTTTTATTTTTTCAGGTTTCCATATATGGAACAGTATACAAAATTAGTGTTTGACGTTTGTCTGTCCTCTCCTCCTGATAACTCGGGAAACTACATAAGACAAAGTTAAAGGGTGATGTGTAGACCCAGTCATTAATAGATTCAACCATGGCATTGGCCTAGGCTATAGTTTATATTACTTTTTGTTGCTGCTCTATATTGCTATCTGTTATTGTCAGAATTTCAACTCAAAACCAAGCTAAAATCATTGTTTCCTCACTTGTTTCAAGTTCAAATATTGATGGTTGATACGAAAGTATTTTCTTTTATCCCCCGTTTGGTTGCAAAACGCTTTAACTTCACTTACATACTATCGTGCCGCTAAAACTGATAACTGGGCCTTGACCTCCTCAAATGCGCCAGTTGGTTCTGTCTTGTGCAGCTTCTCTCCAGTTTCGAACCCCAATCAGGCTCCTGACATGCTTGGCTACACCATCCGCTCATCCCAGTCTCGGCCCATCTACTCTCCCAGCTCAGGACATCCCTATTATGTCGACGTATCCGGCGTAGACAAATAGTTATACAGAATTGTGGAAGATAGTTCCATCTTTCTCCAGGACTAGATTGAAGAGGAGGCATGCAAGGGCATCTCCAATTTGTTCATGGTTTGGAACACCTGCGAGAGGACTGTCCCAATACGCACAGCACAATGCGTCATTGTCTTAAACAGTCTATGGTGTCGTAGGCTGCCTTAAAATTGATTAATAGATGGTGAGTTTGTAGTCTGTATTCTCGCACCTTTTCTAGAATCATTCTGAGGGGAAAGACCTGATCCATCGTAGACATGCCTCACCTGGAACCGTACTCATAATTTCCTATTACACCGTAGAATAGAGGTTGTTGGAAGAGGATACTTTGTATGCGCAGTTTCGCTGAGAAATGCAACCAGATCCTGCGAATTCCCTACATTCACGACATAACATTTTTTCTTTATATTTTTGTTCATCATTAATTAATGTTAATTGTGTTTCTAATGATCTCATTGTTCATTTAACATTATTATTTTGTATTATGATGTTATGCTTCCGTTTAAAATTATTGTGTATTTTCAATTAAAGTTTCTATTTGATAATATTGTTAGTTCAATGTTGTGGTAATAATAATGTTTCTTGTGACACATATAAAAATCTTTCTTTTGGTTCCTAGTGTCTTTGAAAGTTCCTATAGCACTATAATGTCTGTTTAAAAAAACAAAATACAATTTTAAAAATAACTTTAATTGTGTGTTCATTCTGAATTATTATTTTTCGCTATATATATATTTTTTCCATACTTTTTGTTTAGTTTAGAAAAGCGTAGGATGGCAATACTATTGGAATACATACGTCACGAGAAACGTTGCAGAACATTCTACATACAAATGTTCATTAGTAAAACACAGTAAAAATATTTTTGCCTTTAGTCATAGCTTTATATCAATAACAATAACATAAGTTTAATTCAATTAAAAAGGATTTGATAAGTTTTTTGAGTTTCCTGAAAAATTGAGATTTCAAAGAAGTTTTGAAGTTCAGTGCCACATTTATTGGAACATAAAAATATTTTTCACCAACTGAAACCTTCCGTCTATTCTCTGATCACACTTCTCTTTAATACTTTTTAAGATCCCAATTGGACAATGTTGTAGAATGTCAAACATAACTAGTTCAAAGACGGGAGATTGGATGGCAGAACTGGGACAGAGGATGATCTCGTACTCCAGTAGGCTCCTTCCTCTATCAGAAGTTATGTTCACATTGTTGTCATGTTACGAGTAACATTTAGCCGGATAAACCCATGTTTATGGTAAGTATTATTCTTATCGCGTGACTTCTCAAATATGCTTCTAGTATTTTTAGAAACTACATCACCCTGTATGCGAAAGTGATAATTATGCTTGAACGTTGGCAACTAACAGTAAGCATTATTTACTTCGTGAACTTGACAAGAAGCCTGACTCTGGACTGTGCAGTACAAGTAGGATATTAGTGTGAAAGTGAGATTAGCTAATTGCTCTGAACCGTGACACAACACTTTTTTAATATTTTCGGAACCATATATCCTATATTTCCTCCCTCTTTTGTACAGGGGTCGAGGTTCCCATATCCATAACACAATAAACCACGGTCTGCCGAACGGGGCGGCAAACCATAAGGAAAGGAAGCCTTCGGAAAGTGGTATGTCATACAGTTCTCTTCTATTACAAGGACATTTTGTCCAAGGAAACTGAACATCAATGAAACCAGGGATTACATACCCCCCAAATATTGTTACAGATAACCCAGAATAAAACTGATTTCTCATAAATATTATAAGATTAATAAATGAATAGGGTTGGAAATGCAGCCAACGCTAACAGTCCATCAATACGTTTCACTATATACAATAAACTGAGAATCAATATTTGAATGTTTAATAAAACAATTTAAAATGAGTTTGTTAATTTACCTTGTTTCTTCTTTGCTGAGGCGTTATTCAACAATTTATCCAATGCAACAGTTAAATCATAATTAGATGAAATTATAGCTTCAATAACAATTTGTTCAGGCACAGAATCTCCAAGGACATTCCTAACTTCTTCCAAACATGACATTAACTTAGCCTTATCCAAATCGCTCAAATCTGGATGCTTATTGTCTCCAACCTTCTCTGTAGCTTCATCCTCCTCAGCAATATCATCATCAGCCTTCAAGAAAGAAGATATCTGAGGTTGTTTGTTACTTCGATCATACATGAAAGCAGCTGTAAAATGAGAATACACCTTTGTATTATTAGTATCAACAAATAATACAACAAAAAAAAAAAGTTAAAAAACATCCATTAGCAGATATATTGAAAGTTAGACAGAAAATAACACAAAAAAACAACGCACCATCACTTGGAGAAATGCTGTAGTCGTCTTCAACAGAATGTCCATATACATCGTCGTAGCCATCATATTCTTAAAAACACACAATGTCAGATGTTAAACATAATATTTAACGAAGAATAATGACTTAAAATGTATCAACAGTACTCTAAGTTTAATAACATGATAGTCTTACCGTCTGAATATCGCATTGACCTGACATTTCTGTGACGAGACATTAATCGACACAAAAATTGGCTATTTGATGTCTTAATGGAATGACGTGAGTTTGTAAAATACCTTACGTTGTGACAAGCGAACAGGACTCTACTTTTTTTTTTTGACTTATTTTTGGGAGGTTACAAACCTTAACCTTCCCCATATGACGATATTGGTAACCTAAATATCCTCAAAATTCTAGTTTATCTAAAAATGGTAAAGTTCGTATGTAGGCCGAGGTGTAGGATGAAAGTAAAATAGAATATGGAGTATTTGCAGGTTTTTCCGATTCAAGAATGCAAACAATATATTGTTGAATGTTGTGACCTAATTAATTCCGAATGGCCTAGAAGTAAAGCTGCCAGGTATGGTATTTTTTCGATCTCAAATTTGGATTACCATATTATATGAAAGTGATTAATTTGTTTTCTTCTCTCCACTTTTTTTCTTCAGATTGCAGAGTCTTTTTATGTCCTCAAACAAATTTCCAACATCTCTCGTATTAATCTTGAATGACGAACAGGTAGTTGGTCATGTTAAGCTGACAGAAATCAAACTTGGAGGAAGTGATATCATCATAGAGTCCAGTGAGTTTGTAGATAACATTTTTTTTTTATGATAGATTGTCTTCGTATGCTTTTTAATTATTTTTAAATAATTTACTTTAAGAAAATGGGTTATCCTCTTCTTCAGATTCAAACATGCGAGGTTGAATTTTACCACTTTTGTTGTGAATATATTTACCTAGTTTATAATTATCGGAGAAAATCATTAATAATTGACTAATATAAATGTTTCTAATAAGTGAGTAATAATTGATTATGAGTATTTCTGTCATTATGAACAAAATAAAATACCATATACTACTATAAAATTAAAATTTGTCTATATATCTTAAAGTTGTATCTTCCATACTTTCCTGATAGATACTCTTCAAACTATGTACGTACTTCCATCCCAAGAAATAGTTAATTCTCTTCTGACAAGATGGTATTGTTTAAGAATCTATTTTTTTAAGTTATGTGCAGGAGTGTATACTATTCGCCATAGCTAAAAAAAGGAACTTTTTTTTTTGTTAATGCCTAATTTTTTGAGGGACAGAGGACACTATAAATTCAGTTGGTTCCTGATCACATAATTTATTGCCCTCATAAAACAGCTAATATTGGGCCAACCCAGAAAGTTTATGTATGAAATGTTTCTTCTAAATTTAGAATCAATTCACCCCCAGCTTCCGGACTACAGTCAGTTATAGTTTTAAACAGAGCAGCTGTAGTATGTAAACATAAGATCAGAGAGGCCTCTCGTAGCACAATGTCTATCTGCCCAAGGAGTAATGAATGACTAATCGTCTTGATATCTGGTTGATAGTCCTCACAAGGGCTTAATAATCAAAATAAAATAAAAGATAATTATGCTACAAATAAGAATAACGACTTAATTATTAGAAATAAACCGAACAATTAATTCGTTTAAAATAACTTTTTTTAGTTATTATATATATGTTATTTTTGCGAATAAAACAGATTATTAGAGGGTTCATTTTTATTTAAATAATTTTTGCCCAACTATGCTAGAGTTTTAAACAAATGTCTATAGTATGTTGTCACAGGGGCGCCAGTAGCTCCGAGATACCGTGCTAGCCTACTGAGCTCAAGATCGCAACCCGGCCGAGGCCTTTAGATAAGAAATCTGGGAAGTTAGAAAACCTTGAGCATGTCGTCCTTCGGATGGGACGTTAAGCTATGGTCCCAAGCCGGTACTATGTTAGGTAGTCGTTAAAGACCCCTGTCCTAGGTGAATAAAGGTAGTCGTTAAAGACCCCTGTCCTAGGTGAATAAAACTCCCACAGTAGAATCCGGCGCAGGCCCATCAGTGCGACGAAAGATCGCTCTGGTAGTAGGCGATATGACCTCATAGTTAAAGTCCGGACAAGAGCCATAATAACTAATTATGTTATCTTTTACAGTGGTTATTCACAAGGAACATCGTAAAAAAGGATGGGGGAAAGTCCTCATGGAAGATGCTGAAGCCTATTGTCAGAGGTACCTTAACTCATCTGTCATTTTTATATATATTTATTATATATATTTTTTAAATAAGTAGAAAAGTAAATTAATTTTTTTTTTTTTACTTACAGAAAAGGTAAGAAGATGTTATACCTTTCCACTAGAGGACAAGAAGGATTTTATAAAAAAATGGGCTATGAGGTTTGTAAACCCATTTCTTATTTTGGATATTGTGACATAACTCCAGAGTTGATCAAAAAAGAAGAAGATAAAGTGACAGTTAAAAAAGAAAAACCTGTCGAAATCCCGAACAACGTTCCTCCTCCACCACCTCTTCCTAAAGAGAAGCCAATTAGACACAACAAAAATCGGAAAACTATCAAAACTTTTATGTGCAAAAGTATATCATAATAATATGTGGTTTGTTCCTTTTTGGGAATGCATTTCTTTTTAACTAACGCTTTCATTAACAAAGTTGAATCACTATGTACTCTCTTGCTAACATATGGCTTTTTTGTTTTTCTTAATCGGAATGTTTTATTAACACTTTGATTTGGTAGGACACAAGTGTGATGTGACACCCACAAAGAGACTTTCAACATACGATCTGTTTTACATTTATAGATGGTGCAAAATTCTTCAATTTCTACCTCACTTTTGGAGGTTTTGACATTTTTATCATTCAAGTGAAAGAATGTTTTTTGCTGTCCCACACCGAAACTAATTACAGAGCACGGTTGGCTGAGAAGTCTTAAAATCTTATGCCAAAAATCCGAAGGTTTATTAAGCGACATAGAAGCTATCATAAATAAACTTGGGCTCACATTGTGATCAATTTGCAAGGCAAATGCATTTGTTTTGTGATTGGCTTTAAGCTTATTTTCACTATCCATGATTCCATTTGAATATACCTCAATTAATAAGCGTAATCATTTCTTATTAAAGTTAAAACTATTATTATTTTATTATATTATTTTTTAATTGCTAAGTATTTATTTCATCTCAGGGAAAGCATTTCTGGAACTGTTTCATTTGTTCGTTTTGTGTTGTCTTTAATTTTGTTATTGTGAATATGTATGGGGAATAAAGTAATATAATTACTACATTACTGTTATTCTTTATTGTGAATAATTTCTTATTGTCTGACTACTTTAATATTCATTAATAACTCTTCAGTTCTATACTTTTGATCTGATTTTATATTTGAATTCTATTCGCGAATTTTCCAAACGTTATTGCTTTCTAAATTAAATACGTCATTCACTTCAAAAATATGATTTTATTAACATAAAATATGTGTAGCTAGAGATTATTTTTTCTCAACCACTCGAGTGTCTGATCGCCATCAACCAGAATAAAACAAAACTTCATAATAATGCGGATAAAGAATATAAAGCTAAATTTTTCTTTGCCAGGAATGTTGATAAGAGCCGCCAAAGAAGTTTAATAAACACAATAATATACGAAAAAGTTTAGTTATATACGAAATAGATAATTAATATTAAGGTAATAGTAATATACGAAAAAATAGTAATACTAATAAAAGTTTAAAAAATACGAAAACTCTTGTTGTCGCAAAGTTGAAAAATTCAATGGCACATTTGATGTGAACAATTTATTTTTTTTTTCAAATAAAGTTCAATGATAAAATATTATAAATGGGGTGTATTTCTGACGAAAAAAAAAACAACAGTTATATAATTTTTGTGTACTAATACATTGTATATTTATTAATTTTAAATTTGTAGCAACAAACTAACTCCTGCTAAAGTCCATTTAGCAGGTTTTTCTTTTGTTTTCAAATTGAAGGTCCACACATAGGTGGGTCCTCTTGTTCGTGTTTTGTATACTGGACATTCGTATACGTTACGAAGATCTTGTTTGTCTTGAGATATGGCCTGAAAGTTAATATAGCACTTATATTAATATTGTTAGTAGTTTTATATTATTAACACATTTAGTTGTGTGTGATCGGAGTTTCAAAACTAACTGAAGGGTGGAAACAAATCAACATCACTTTCATTTGATATGGTTATCACACAAAAATTCGACATACTTTTCAAGTTCCTAAATAGTATACTTAATTAAAAGTGATTTTTTTTTTTTTTTTAATAACGCTTTATAGAGACGTATGCGGGTTGTTTTCGAGTTATTACTTGTAATTGAATATTGTTGAGTATTGTTTTAGTTTTACTTATAGTAGGTTATGAATATGTATTTTTATTTTTGAATTCATTTGTCCAGAGGGCTTTCAGTTGTATATATTTATTGTGATATGCCCCAATCCTATTTACATGTAACTGTAATGTAGAGTGATTCACTGTAGCGCAATGCATCCCTATCTCTTCTAAGAAATTCTTACGAAAAAATTAATGACTGAATTTACGAAATGGTACGTCCATAAATAATCAGGTTGGATTTCTGGGAGTCCGCTTTACACTGCCGAACACCCCTCGGAACAGTTAAAGCGAAGGAATAAACTTGGTTTGGACTTATGCCTATTCTGACACTTCAAAACTTCTTCCATGTTTCGATGTTCCTGTTTCTTTTTTTAACTTGAACAGGTTATGGTGTATGTAACTTGTTCAGGTCATTCATTCTCCGTCAGCCATATCCATTACGTTGATACTATGTGATACTCACAGTACAATAAACTATTCAGTAAACTTAACTATTACTTGTTTGTCAAAACACCCAGAAAAAAAATCATTAAATGGTAATATTACTAGTTTTAATATAACATAATTAGTACAAAACAATGAGTCGACCATAGTAAAAAAGTGGTCACATGATACAAATCCTGCTTGTTTGGCTCTGAGGTGACATCAGGTTATGGAAATAAAATTGAGAAAAAATAGGTTTGGAAAAACATAATTCAACAGGATTTTTCTATGACGTATAGCAGGTTTCGCCAGTAAATATTAGAACCATCCCAGACCGCCAAAATAGGAGAAACCATTAAAATGTCTTCAGATAGTAGGTTTTGGAAACGTTTTCTCATCGGAAATCGTCACCCCCGTTTTCTATGATGGCGAATTTTCTTGTTCATAAGTCTTAAAGAAAAAGTTCAGTAAATCTGCCAATGAGATTTATACGATGTTACACTTTTCTACACTGAGTCACCCTATTATTAATGTATTACAAACAGTATATCTATTTTTTGGCCACTATTGGCACACCTTTTATGCTACTTAATGCGAATAATAGAAATGCTGTTAATTAATGCAAGTATATTTTTGTATAGCAAATTCGATAAACTGGTGTCGTGTCTTCGTGATTTTGTCCATGGATTGTTGAAAATATATATATTTTTATTATTTAAAATAAACTATTATTTGTCTTACCCTTATATTTATTACAGGAACGGTTGGAAATAGTTCCTTCAGCCTGGACTCCATAATAATACCCTGCATTGTATCCCATCTTCCACCTTCCATAAAAAATCCATGTACATAGGCACCCTCTCTCGGAGCGCTCCTGTAGACATGTATTTTGGTGTGGCATAAGGGAAGTAAGGCTTCGATGTGAAACTTGCAAATGCTCATTTAATATTTTGAAAGAACTGATTACATGACACCTCTGATTTTGGATATCATGTCCTCCTCTACTACAATTCTGGCAGCATTTATCTATTATCCTACTTACGATACATTTTGGATGCGTATGGACAAAGGAATAATTGAGCAGCCACACCACAATTTCTTTCGTTTCTAAATACAGACGCCTGATGACAGGAGCATGGGCATTTTCCTCCCGGGGAGATAAAATATCCATAAATGCTCTTATAGCCATAGGAACTGAAAAATGAACTTCTAAATGGTTAGGTTAGCTATGTTCTATCTTGTGATCAGCCCAAAAACAAATTGATTTCCTCTTGTGCCATTCCAATTGAAACATTTCTTCTACTATATTATATCCATATTTCCGCTCTTTCTTATGGGATCAACTGTACAAATACTACTTATTAAAATTTTAACTGTGTCGTCCATTATATGATTTTCAAACGGATTAGTGGATTTCTACCAAAATTGTATCACAGTCCTTCTAGAAGGAAATGAAGGTCACCAACAACCATCATACTACAGAAAAGTCAGACAAGACCATAAAAATAACTCAGTTGCTTGGTTCCTTCAACTAATGTTCAAGAAAATACAGTATATATACACAAAAAAATCTATGGTATCAGAATCATTTTCACAAAGCGGAGTCCACTCTGAAAATATCCACTGGCCTTCAGTGTTATGTACACCGCCCGGTTTAAGTTCGGCCCAAATCCTTATCTGCTAATAGTGCCCATTGGCCCCAGCTGCCAAGTTCGGTTTACTTGCTTAGATTCAGCTGTAAATAACAATAATTTTCCATTTGTTTGCAGTTACAACACTTATAGGTGGCTGGGGTCATGCAATGAGTACTGGTTTGTGCAAAACTGTTCATTATCCAAAAAGCCAGTGGGTGCTTTCAAGCCACATTGAAACCAATAAAGGCGAGACGGCCGTGATTTTGACACGATTGGTCTGTTTGAATGTGTTTTCTTGAACATTACTTTGCGAAATTTCACAACTGCGTTGTCTTTATGGGGATTTAAATTTTACATTAGATAGGACAATAATCACAATAAAATAAAAATTAAATGTAATACATAAAAGACAATAACTTACATGAAATCCTCTTTAAATTTCTTTGATACGTCGCACTGGAGACACATTTTATCAAGTGGTTGTTCCGTTTTTCGCGCCGTACTTTGCATGATAGCAGTCAGAAAGGACTGCGGATTGAAAAATCCAGAAAGCCAAACTGATGACGGTAACTGGACAATTGGGGGGAAATTATTCATAAATTATAAGAACGCTCTCATATACCCTCATAATTAATTAAAGCATCAACAACTAAATGTAAAATCTTAATGAATTGTCTTTAATATATGAAAGGCTTAGAGGGAACTTGTTGAAATGACATTTCTTCCTCCCAAGATATTTATCTTTGAAGTTAGCCAATAGGGATAAGTTTAAAAGTATATCTACAAAGTTGAATACTTCCGCGATTTAGATTCTTAAGTTTTCTTTAAAGAAGTATATACAATTTTAAAACTATTTTATACGGTAGTCGAATTTAGGACTGGAGTTACTCGGATTATGTGACAATATTTGTCTGTTGGAGGACAAGTAGTTAAAGCGATTTTGACTATCAATTGAAGATGTAAATAGTGGATTTTACTTTGACTAACTTTTGCGAGAATATAACTATCTAATTTCATAATGTGAAATAACTTTTTTTTTTTCTTAATGTCACTAGTTTACCTCTAAGCTTCTCTATATTAGATATCACATAACTTACTACAAAATCAGTTGACCAAGTTTCCAGTTCTCTCAATCTCAAAAGTAAATCTATGAACCAAGGGGTGAGACCCAGAAGGGATGGATATGCTCTTGCAGTCCAGATAGCAGGAACCTGATCCAGAAATAAAGAATTCTCTAGATTCTCCATGTCTGATGTTATAGTCAATTCTCCCTGCAAAATACATTAATTACTATCACGCGTTAATAAGAAATTGTGTTGTAAATAAAATTATGTAATTAGCCCTTGTATTCAATATGATATGATAAATTACATCATAAAGGGAATTGCTTGCGATTCCCGGAATAAACGCATTAATATTCGCCAAAAATCACGTGATTTGGGCAACAAGCGGCAATATTGGAGGAATAATTATCCCTAAGGATAGCGAGAAAAAAAAAAATATATATATATATTAAAAAGTAACAGAAGTTCTTGTGAATAATGTAATATGCGTTTATAACTAAAATTATGAGAGACTTAGGATCTTAGGATGAGGAGAAGAGGATCTGAAGGGGGTAATGAGAAGAGAACGTACAGAGAGGAAATAGAAATGTGATATGCATAATTCAAATACCTGAAAATTGAAAGCATGAAATGAAAAATTTGGTTTTAAGTGAATAAATTGGTCAATATATCGCCAAACATCGGAAGGTTTTGCTAAAAGATATCAAAATATTCGTTTGTTAATAGTAACGTTTTTTTAAATTTCCCAGCTGTACGAAGTGTGCAGGAAATTATGTAATTGAGGAGAAATTCAATGTTGAGTTTTCACAGGATTTCATTTTTTCTGAACCGCTGATTCCAAAAATTTAAAAAAATGCTGTCTTGAACACATCTCCCTTTGTAATTAATGTGTCAACGAGAAATTATATACATCAATGCAAAACCACATAAGGGCCGCATCTATTAATTTTAATCCGAATCGGCCAAAGAGTAGGAAATGGAAAGTTGTGAATTTCCAAAGCAAATTCAAAAGTCGGGTAACACAAGAAGAACTTTAAAACTTTACATATGAATTAAAGTTTTCATATTTTTTCGAGTAATAAAAATGTATAAGAAATACTTGTCAATCCCAAAAGGTAGTCCATCATTATGGGGGTTATTACCTTTAAGCCCAAATCTAGTTCCTTTAATGATCGCTTCATTTCACCAGTCAAGTTATTCATTCGTTGGCACTCTTGAAAAGCAACAATCACATAGGGTGTTCTCTCTTCTACTTTTCCCATTATTTCGGTCATATTAAATTCTTCTGGTAATTTTTCCACAATTTCGTCAATAATTTGCTTCACCTAGACATAAGTAAAGAATACAATATTTTCAGTGCATGCAGTAAGTGAACGTATATTACTGATATAATGGTGAGTAAATTGAGGAACTAACGGCAAGAACATGCTCTTGGTGCTTTTCGAGAACATTGGACAAAAATTGGCTTTGGGTTTTCCCATATTTTTAAGTCAGTCACACTTGAAAGTACGGAAAAAATCTCAACAATGTGGGACATTTCTAATCTAAGAAAATGTAATAGGTTTGCGTCAGAACATGAATTTTAAGCTTAGGTGAGAGGAGGGAAGGCAATTTAAGAGGAGATAAAAATGAGTTCTATGGAACGAGAACAAATATATATTGTAACGGTTTGTATTTAGGGGTACCTAGATGATAATAAATAGAAAATAATGAATTTTCTATGGAGAAGGCTTCGGTATGGAAGGAGGGGGAAAAGCTCATCTGGCGCTGGGTCTGGCTCGCTCTGCCCCCAGCTGTCCCAAGTCTGACCAGGAAGTCAGTCCCCGATTAGCCGTCTGTTCAGCCTGATCCAAGACCACCCAAAAAAAAAGGAAGAAATAGAAGATCAGCAAAAGTTTCATAAAGAAATGCACGGAGGTGCCAGGTAAATATAATGACAGCTCCTATGCACGTGTTCCGCAGGAGGATTTGGAAAATAAGAGGACAGCCCAAACAAGAACAAGTAAGTTAAAATGTTTCTATAATATAATTTGAAAAAAATGTTGTAACTTATCACAATTTCTAAAAATAATATATAGAAAATGTTTAATTGTCACTAACAATTTCTTGAAATACCCCCAATTAACAACCTCCACAATATATATATATATATATATATATATATATATATATATATATATATATATATATATATATTTGTATATTTATAAATTGGCGACGTGAGATTAGAAATTATGATAATTACATCAACATCTATTCGAATTTTCGCATACTGAACCCTTCAATATGTCGATCTAATCAAACCTCTTTAAGCTTTTTATGCATCCATCTTATAAACACTAATTAGCCTTTGTTAGATAACCTTTTCTTCTCTGGTGACAGTAGCACCACCTGCACTTCCAGTGTCTCTTGGTTGCATTTCGAATACAGTCCTGAAAAGTTTCTCTGATGTTGTTGTCAGAAAGCCTATTTCTGCATTAGGATGAAGTCCATAGAGGTAGGGGCTTTCAGGCGGCATAGCTTCGTCTATGTATGTGTGATAACCTTGGTAGTCAAGGTTGGGGGGAGCTGCGAACCCTGGAGCCAACTGAAGCTCTCCGTCAACCTGCACAAAAAATACCGTCTTTAGCATCAACAACCGAACATCTAACTTGAAAGAATAGTTGTGAACAAACCAGCTCAGGTTGCATAAACTCTTCTAAATAACTTATACACAATCGTCTATCCCAGTCGTCTGTTATGTGTCCTCCGTACATTATTTCACCGAAAAGATATCTCAGATCTTCCCATGGTATTTTTGAGTTGGCTTCCAAATAGTTGTATAAAACACTCACACTTATGTTTAGATCCCCTACAACATATCAGATTTCCTTTAATTTAAAGCATTTTTATTAATGGATATATCTTTAATAATTCTACAAACGTACCAACATTAAAAGGGTAAACTTTATTCCAGCCCTGAGGACCAAATTTTCGTCGTTCAGCTACAACAGCATGAAAGTAACATAACGAAAATAATATTGCTTTAAATTCTGCTTCTTTTGAACACAGTTCCAATGTTTCCTGACTAAAGTTATCCAGTGCTTTATGCAAGTTAGCTTTTATACCAGTAGGTGGTTCATTGGTTATTTTTATTGACGATTCTAAAATACCCTAAAAAATATATATTTCTTAAAAATATTGCTTACAGTATATTTAAAAATACATGAAGAGATTATATAAATATAGGAAGAAGGTTTACCTGAGGTATGCTGTGAGCTGCAGGAGTGGAAGCTGGTTCAGCTGACATAAAAACTCTGAAGTTGGGATCAGCATCATTTCCTAAAAACTCTAATTTCTTTTCCAAAGAGGGTAGCCATGTTTTAACGAGATGAACATTCTGAAACATTTGAAGGAAAACACAAGGATAAAAACCTACATAATACATCATGGTGCGAATAGCCTAAAGAGAAAATCGCGTCGCTGGTTGAATCGGAGACACTTCACAACCTGTTTCCATTTCTATCTCACATTAGTGAGTAGTCTGCTCTCCACCTATTTCAGATGTCTTAAATTAAATGAACTTATTTATCAAGTAAGAATCCAAAGGCCTCAATCAACTGTTCCCCCCTCGATCTCTAATCCGTCCAGACCCTGGGGCCCGGTGCAACGCGGTGTCTCCGATGATTATTAGTGAGCGATAGCCAGGGGATTAACGGTTCCATTTCCCCTCCTCCTATTATATATATATATATATATATTTTATATACTCCTTTCCTATTTTCCTTATCGAAAAAAAAAAAACGCGAAACAGGTAGCAAATAAAAACACCCTCAATTCGAACATACGTTTCGTAACGATATCGCAAAATGTCTGATGTTCTCAACTAGCAACATATTGCTACAACCCAAAATGTAATTTTGAGGTTATGCATCTTTGCCGGTAAAACAAAAGTATATCCCAAAAAACAAAATCTCGATATAACAAAAAAGCTTAACCCAAGTGACTAAATATAACATATCATAATATAATATATTTTCGTATAATTCAAATAATTAACTTGGAGCCATGGTGGCCGTGCGGGCTAGAGGGTAGGGCTTTGGTCGCATGGTCTCACCGTGGTTCAAATTGCGTCCGGGAGTGAGTTTTATTTCATAGATAGAACTCCCTCCCGGAGCCATGGATGTCGTAAATAACTAGGTAACACCGTTATAAGAGTAATAACTAATATGCATCGTACATAAGGCAAAAAAAAAAAAAAAATTAACTGAACAGACTGCCCCAGGGTTGAAGCGATATCACGATCACACAAGGCTAGTTTTCTACCCCAGAGCTAGGATGCCTATCCTTGCTCCCAACTTTCAGTTTTACTTTACCGATTTGAGTGAAACATCTTTGTGGTGATCATCTCGATGAAAACAGTTCCGTATATGACGTCTCAATACTTATTCTTGCACTGCTATTGGTGTGGTAGTATCTACTTGATCACCTACCTGAAGGATGACCCATTGTCCGTGGGCTGCAGCCTTCTCCATCGCTTCCTCTGCTATCACCTCTTGACCTTGACCCAACGAAACATTATGAAAATTGCCTTTATCCATCGTGTAGCCTAATTTATGCCCCAAAATTTCAACATCCTAGAAAACAAATTAAAAACGTCAATACTGTTGAGAAAATATTGAATTTAAAGTATGTTGAAAAAAAAAAAAAAAAACTTTATTTGCAGATGTTGCACATAAATGTAAGATTTATTTTTTGTCCTCCTTAGAGGAAACGCAAAAGGGATTTCAAGGTTTAAAACTGTAAATAACCTTCAGAGGATTAACTCCAGGTGATAGAATGAAAAAAATAGGAGTGCTTGCACTGGATTCTTCAAATGATTTGGCAAAGTCAATACTCCTTGATTCCACATACTTTGCTCCAAGCTTTTCTTCAATAAATGCCCTACAAAAGAAAAATTAATCATAATGAAACAAAAAAGGTATACAGTAATTTTAATCCCAAGAAGCTATTGCAACACTAGCAAATAAGAGCAGAACAGGAAATATTTATTTTGGAACAAAACATTTATTTTTTCTTTAAGCTAAATTCTTCTACACAACAAAAAGAAAAAAAAATGTTTTGAATCTTTTTATCACTTGGAATTATTATTATTTTTTAAAATCACAATAAGATATTTACCACTTGGCACTTAAGACGTCGTTTAGGATTTTGAGGAAGTGTGGCGGAGTGAAGGGCACGGATTAGAGAATTATTCTAGGAACAATAGGAGGAATTTCTTATATCTAAATTTAACTACATAGGTGATGAAAGAAAAACAAAAAAAATACCTTAACGCATATATCATTCTGTCAGGACGTAATGCCCTCATCATACATAGCCTTTGGATGGGTGTCTTATTTTTCCACTCTTGTGGCAATTTTTCTTTTTCGGGACACTCACATTCCACTAATTTTTTCCATCGTTTACTAGAACTTTCTATATCTCGGTCGAGGCCTCTGCGAATTAAATATACAATGAAATATTCATAGTGGTTACAATAAATAAAGTGTTGTTTTGTGTAAATACGGTAGTTTCGCCCAACGAATCATTTTGCCAATTCAATATTGGCAACTCTGAGCTGAAGATTTGATATATCACTGCTATAGCATTACCTGAATTCATCTTTCGTCGAAAGAGTTCTGATTCCACCCCAGCTGGCATTTGACAAGAAGTCTACGGGGCTTGTCACATGAGGAGTTATTGGAAACCGTAAAAAAAAATCAAGTTCCGCTGAAGAGATCTCTCCATTCTTTAAAAGTATCTATAAAGCAATGAAAAGTTAGTAATGCGCTTTCTTCAAACCCATATGATACCACCCCCGGAGGACGAGATTTTATGTAGCGTTCATTGATTAAAGTTCGTGTGGTTAGGAAAATAGAATAAAAAAATGAGAGGCAAGATGTCCATGTTCGAACTAACAACCTTCCCCTCTGTCGGCGTGTACTGAACCAACTATAAGTCTGAAAAATCATTTCAAAAAACTTTATATGAGAGATATAAAATTGTTTTTAATGTTCTGCATACTTTTTTATTTTAAATATTTACAATCGGTAAATACCACCATAAGTAAATGTGATGTCGAAATCACATTTTTGCTTCGCCAATGCATTGTCCAGCAAAGCAGGCATACCAAGAAGAAAAGGAGACTCGAACAATAAACAAAAAAAAAAAAAAAAAAAAAGAATTTACACTTGAATTTGATTAATAAAACTACAGTTTTCCAGTTGAAACCCTCATCCGGACACCGGATAATAGTTATTTTTAAGTCCAAACCTTTCTAAAAACTTCGGTCACTTTCTGTTTTTTAAGAGAAAATGAAATTTCTGTTTTAAATGTGTTAGCAGCGGATGGTGGACTCTTCATTGATCCATCCAAAGGGCAAGGTTTCACCTCACAGACTGTGTACATAATAATTCTAAAAACATTACCTGAAATGTCATCTGTGACAAAAAGATCAGTTTATCACACTCAAAAAGACCTCTGGAAGTGTACATGAAGACAGAATAGGTAATGCAATCAATCAGATTGTCAACACGAACTTTTACATCATTGTTGGGTACGGCTTTTTCAATTGCGTTTTGGAAGACAACATTGAATGCCTAAAACATAAATATTATTAATTTTTTATAAGCAGGATAGCAGAGTTGAAAGCAACAATATTGTTTTGACAATTTGCATTGAGGAAGGTTGAACAAAAGGTTCAACACCTCTGTTGATGAGAGTCGTTATATTATATTTTAGGGTTCTGCAGAAACTTGATAAAAACCGAAAATGATCTCTGCGTGGAATGAATCGCGCGGCCTTAGTTCTCAAGGTCTCTGACAAAGATATATTGTTGCACCTGGTCCTAGTTTTACTAAATTAAATACCAGAAGGTAAAAGAAATTTGGCGTCGAATACATGCAGACAGTCGATAGAAGTTCCTGGGTTCTCCGTCAAAGGTTTTGAAGGATGGGATCTTGAACTTCAAAACGAGTTTCGGCAACTAACAGTTGTCATAGGACACGGCTCGTTCAATAGACAATGTAGGAGTCAAGCACAGTCCCACCTGTGACGGGTGATAGACTACAGGAGCTGATAGCCCGCCATGACTTGTGCATAGTTAATGGCCAGCAGTCGCCGCCAACCTTTCGGGGTGCGCGTGGGGAGTCTCACATCGATGTCACGCTGGTGTCGAGCGGGCTATACCCGGCAGTTGGCGGGTGGAGTGTACGGGATATCACGTCCAGTGACCATATGGTGCTGGATATGGTGCTTTCCGACGCCCACCGGCCGGCAGCCAGGCCTAGGGATCCGCGGTTTGCGACTCGCAAACCAATAACCGACGCCTTTGTGACGTCGGTGGCAGCCTTCTCCTGCGACGCAGAATGGGAGGGCCTCAACTCAGCCGACCCGATTGACCAGATTGAGGAGGGCGTAGGCCAGCTCAGCAATATAATGCTGAGTGCGGCAGACGGCACCATCCCCAAGAGGGTCAGTCGGGTTCGGAGTGTTCCATGGTGGAACGAGGCCCTCACCCTTGCCAAGAGGGCTGTTAATCGTTGCAGGAGGAGATACCAGCGATGCCGAGACCCCCTGCTGCGTTTGATGCGGAGGGAAGAGTTTAGGCACCAGGACAGGGCTTATGGGAAGCTGGTTCAGTCGGCGAAGAGAGTGAGTTGGCGTAAGTTCGTGGAGGACGAGAGCCAGAGAAATCCTTGGGGGATCCCCTACCGGGTGGCTGTCGGCAGGCTCAGATCGGTCATTCCGATGGCTGCAATCAGGGTCGGTGACGTATACGCGACGTCCCTCGAGGAAGCCGGAGGAATGTACCTGAGAGAGGCCTTCCCGGCGGACAACCCGGACGAGGATACCCCTGAACAAGCAGCGGTAAGGTTAGCATCCCGCGCTTTGCCGAACACAGAAGATGCACCTGATTGGGACAGCATAGATCTCGACCTGGCGATCGGGAGGCAGAAGAATGGCGGAGCCCCTGGGGGAGACCTCATTGACGCCGCCATGATCAAAAAAGCGCTCCCGATCATCGGGCGGGACCTTTTGTATCTGTACAACACCTGCCTTAGGTTGGGCCACTTTCCTAGGGCTTGGAAACATGCCATTGTCTGCACGTTTGCCAAGCCTGGGGATAGGGACCCAACCCGGGCGGGGAGTTTCAGACCAATCAGCCTGTTGCCTATTTTTGGTAAGGTGCTGGAGGCCCTCGTCCTCCTTACTATACGGGACCGTGTATATGCCTCGGTGTCCCAGCGACAGTTTGGCTGTTCCAGGGGTCGTTCCACGGAGGATGCACTCCGGACGCTGAGGGCGGATGTGGAGGAGCGCAGGGACAAGTATGCCCTCTGCGTCTTCTTCGACATAGCCGCAGCGTTCGACTGCGCCTGGTGGCCGGCCATACTGATGAAGCTACATGAAATGGGAACGCCGAGAAATATATTCGGCCTAATCGCGAGCTTCTTGAGCGACAGATCAGCGTCCATAAGCAATCTGTACTCGAGCTCATCAGTGGATATCACAAGAGGCTGCCCACAAGGGTCGATCCTAGGACCGGCTCTGTGGAACATACTCTTTGACGGACTGCTCCGTGAACTCGAGGCTCGTGGATATAAGGCAATAGCCTATGTCGACGACCTAGTGGTCACGGTGCACGCAGATAGCCGAGCCGCTCTAACCAGACACGCCCAGGCAGCTATAGATTATATAGGGGACTGGTGCAGCAGCAACAAACTCTCACTCTCACCAAGCAAGACCCAGGCCTTGCTTATGAGAGGGAGAGTGGACGCGCGCCATCCACTCTTGGTCAGAATCCAGGGGATGCGCATTGAGTGCCCGGAGGTCGTAACGTACCTAGGTGTTAGGTTAAGCCGGGGCCTCAATGTAACTCCACATGTTGTTGGCATTAAGGACAGGACCAATGCCACCTTTAACGCCCTGAGCTGCTTAGCCAGGGCCACCTGGGGCCTCGGATACCCAGCGTGTAGAGCAATCTACACGGGGGTTTTCGAGGCAGTAGCTAGATACGCGGCTGCTGGGTGGTGGCAACGCCCCACTAAGCAGCAACGCGGAATTATTCAGCAGGCCCAGCGATCCGCACTGCTGCGGGTGACGAGGGCCTATCGCACCGTCTCTACGGCTGCGCTGCAGGTGCTGGCCGCGGCCCCGCCCATAGACTTGGTCTTGGACGGAGCCGTAGCCTCGTACTATTGTAGATGCAATCTGCCTCTGGGACAGGATGTTGATGGGCCCCTGTGCGCGGCACTAGCGGCGGAAATGCAGGGCGATGGCAGACCAGAGCGCTGCAGGGACATTGTTCAGGAGTGGATAATGTCCAGATGGCAGCGACGCTGGACGCATTCATCGGATGGCCGAACGACACACGCCTTCTTCCCGGATGTGCGGGCACGACTCGCAGCGACATGGGTCCAGCCGGACCATTGGACGTCCCAGTGACGTGGTCATCGAATGTCCACTGTACGACGGGCCCAGGGCAGCGTTGATACGCTCAACCGGATCGTACCTGGGACTGACCCAGCAGCAACTGGTGACCGAGTTTAGTTACCCGGCATTCACCCAATTTGTAGCGGAGTGGAGGAGGCGAAAAAACGCCTCCTAACCCCGAGCCTCGGCGGACCACCGGTGTCAACAACACTAGGTGGTCCTAACCCGGTATGAGCTTTCCGCGTCACCGCACTCCTGAAAGCTACAACTATGGTTTCCTCAACGGAGGACGAAGAGGGTGTTATGGTCCCACACAGGGATGAAAGCACCCAGGAGCAGGGGTGGTGTTTTTAGTGGAGGCAGTTCCCACACTATTGGGAAGCAAGCTACTTTCCTTTGTCCGTAAAAAAAAAAAAAAAAAAAAAAAAAAAAAAAAAAAAAAAAAAAAAAAAAAAAAAAAAAAAAAAAAAAAAAAAAAAAACACACTTTCTGGGTAAACGCTCGAACAAGATTCCACGCTTTTTGCAAAGGAGTAATCAGAGAGGAGGACTTTAAATTAAATTGATTATAAAGACGAAAATATAATTGTAATGGATATTATGACTGACATATGAAACGGAAGAAAATAAGTTATATATATGACATTGTATTGCCGAGCTAGGGGAATAAATACATTTGAAAAATATTAATTTGCAAAACTATATTTTTATACCAAACAAGATATAAACAAAAATAAATGTCATAATAATAATAAAATAAGAATACCTTCAAAGAGAATTGATAGATAGGATTGATGGTGTTGAGATCGTTGAGTATGAAGTAGAGGAGAGAGGCTCTGGCTGCGGCAGGTCGGTAGTGCTCCCTCGCCTGGTCTATCTGGATGGAAGTCACCTTGGCCTCCGACACCTTCTTCTCTATCTCCGCCGCTGTTCGCTTCGTAGTCTCCAGGTTCTCCACCAGAGCTGTGTCTCCCAACAAGTTCCCTGCTCAAATAATTAGGATTGTTTAATATTTTTCATTAATTAAGCTAGCATTTTATATGTATATAAGTTAGCTTAGGACCTCCAGCAGATGAAAGCCGAGATAATAAATCGTCTTCTAAATCTTTAAGCATAATTTTAAAATCATTCTGCTGTTTAGTTAATTCGGCCTGAAAAAAAAAAGATAATAATAGTAATAACAACCTTGAGAAGTCAAATGGTACATCTAATTGAAAAATAATTATGTTTTTAAAAATAAAAGTTTTTCATTTCAATTTGAGTTATGTGAAAATTTTTAAAAAAGGTGTTCATGTTTGAAAATTGGTCTTCTTGAACATTTACCTTTTTTTCCGTCTATTTTTTTTTTTACAAATATACAAAGTAGTAAAACCTTTTATTCTTCATAATAACAATAATGATAACAATGAACAATAACCAATTGGCCAATAAATAAATAATTTATATGATTATTAAAGAAATATCTCTTGTACCGCATGTAATATTTTTAGTAGAAAACTTTATAGTAGAGGGAAAAAATGAAGGAACTATCAACAGTATCTTTTTCAAGGCTAAGTACCATTATTCTTATTTTAATAATGTACTGCTATTTAGCAAATGAAGATTACTAATTAACAACCTGAGGTACTGTTTTCCATTTTCCCTGTTATCTTTCTTATTGGCAACACTGTTTAGAGTAAGAAATGAATTCAGGTTCATATTGAGTTTCCCTGTTAAGAAGCCGAAACATGAAACCTTAAAGCATGACAAGATCAAACTATATATGTAGGTATAGTCGATTAAGATATCTTTTAATTAATTGGGTCTAAGATGATTCGTGAGAGCCTAAAGGCTTTGAAAATAACGACCTTACAAATAACATAACTTCTTCTGAGAACTATTGGCTGACCAGTCCGCATCACAAGACTTACAATTTGACATATTAAGAAAAATATTTGGATATTACTTAAAAAATAAGACGAATACCTTTAACTGTTCTAAATCAGGACGTTCTGCTTTAACCACTTCAGCAAGTAACTGATCTTCTAAACCATCTCTTGTAACTGTGAAATTGATAAGTGTAGATTGTGCCTGCATTTCTGGTTTGTAATGAGGGTTAGCTAATTTAGTGTGCAAAATCAATCTAAAATTTGCATTATATTCCACTTCCTTGTCGCCAATTTTTAAAGCCCTAAAACGATCATTGTTTCAAAAGATTTATTAGTTAACACTGCAGACAATTAAAAGTATATCGGAAGAGAAAGCTGTGAAAGAAGAATTTACTGTATACAGTTAATATACAATACATTGAACTTACTTGCCCTTTTTGATTAGGTTTCTACCCAGTAATGGATCGAGGACGGGATCCAGACTCTCACCAATATTTTCAAAAAGAACAGTTTCTCCTTTTTTAAGGCCATTTTCTAAAGATTCCAAGAATCCCTTCTGACCAACTCGAAGAACCGTTATGTTACTATCATATTTGTGTTTAATCCACTTTAAACCTTGTAACTAAAACATGAATGTACATATTAAGATACATTTAATAAGAAAACGATTAAAATATAAGTGCCGTCTATAGGAAAAAAACTGGGTACTTGAGATCGTTCGATTCCCGTATGGTAGAAAGGCAAAGAAGGGGAGGGGGAGACGCAAGCATTCTTAAAATGAAAAATAATCAACTCGAATATTGGAGTAATCGTGTATTACAATCAGCAGTCGTCGACTACTTTTCGGGATCGAGTAAATCCAGTATTCAGCACTCGATTTGGTACATCTCTAGTTAGTATAACCATTCCTGGGCTACCAAAAATGGCGAACTTCGATCTCGCGGACTATGCATCATACCTGTGGGTCTATCATGAGGGGCCATCTGTCAGAATTGGATAAGATAGTGGCATTTTCAGTAGACATTCGGTCGCTGGGAAGGCCCTCGTTGTTCCATACCGCAATCTGAGCATCGTCCGTCAGCAATGTGAGAGGATCCAGCCCATCAGTGAAGGGAATAGGGGGCTGAATAAGAACAATGATTAGAAATTAACATTTAAAGTATGTTTTTTTGAGAATAGGCATTAAAATAGAAAAAAAAAATCCTACATCCATAGTCTTCAAGAATGGCAGCCACATTTTGTTAAGAAGATCAAGGCGATATTGTTTGGTAAAACATCCAACGTAAGAAATAAATGCAGTTATCAAGAGAACGTCACCTGGTAATGTTGTCCCTTGTTTCATGAAACTACAAACATAAGTAAATGCTAATATTACCAATCAATCATTTTATAAGATCTTGCACACTATTTGGATTATATTCTCATACAAATTACAGTACATTCGAAAAAAATGTTCGTGATGCATCAATTACCCACTTTGGGATCGATCGTAATACGACGGCCCATCATTAGAATCTCATTCAGGAGGTGGTCATGTAACACGAGAGACAACAGGCCTACAGAGGGAGGGAGCTACTTCGGGTGACGTGAGGAGAGACTGTGAAACACACAGTAATATCGATCTGTCCGAGATACCTTTTATATCTCTCGGGGTATATTTAAATTTTATATAGCATTGTCTATTTTTAAAACAACTTCTTTAGACCATACAGAAGTGACTCGCGGGGCCCCTGGCGGGGTTGGTGAACGAAGCAAGCAGGGGCGGAGCCCCTAGTAGTATAGATTTTTAACGTAATTAAAATGTTTTCGTTCACATCAAAGTACCTATAATTCTGCATCCGATATTCCTAACACATATTGTAAGAAAGAAGAAACGTTAAAAAAAATATATATATTGTCTATTTCACAAAATATATATAATATGGGAGTACTTTCGGTATTGCTACCATCTTCATCCACGACTTAACAAATACTAAATGGAAGTTCAAACAGTTTACAATTCAAGTGGTACCATTTTTTCAACCCCCACGAGGTTTTTCTCTGTCCCTCCTGTACAGTTAGTCTTGAAATGTGGAAACCGTTAATAATAAAATTTCGTCTCAAATTGAAATCCTAATAATAAAAGAAAAATTTTGAAATAATATGTGCTGATTAAAATACAAATATATATATCATATATGAAATAAATCAATGACAGTAATAAATAACTATACCTATGAATAAAAATAAAAAATATAAAAATACATAAAATAAAGATACACAGTTTTTTGAGGAAGTAGGTACGTATACACAGAGACTGGAGGATTACATATGCAGCCAAAATAAGCTTTAATTGGTTAGCATATTCCTTAGTGACAATTTAGAAAACATTTTAAAAATTAGAATTTGAGTTAGTTTTCCCTTAATTATTCGTTGAACAGGCGGTTGACCCCTATACATTGGGTGCAAGTACAGGTTGACAAACTTTGAGAATAATAAAAGCTAGTTGGCCAACTGCAGAGTGATTTCAATACAAACTTGGCCACGGCTTCAGCCCAGCGAACATTCTCAGAGGCCAGTCCGCCCACGAGTCTGTTGGCCAGATGGATGGTGGCAGTCGTGGCGTCTGCTTCTTCTTGGCATTTCTGTTTTTCTTTAGTCGCTTTCTCAAAGTCCATTGTTAATTGACTAAGTTGTTCTTCCAGGGACTGCAAAGAAAATTTTAATATGAACCAAGAGACTTTGTTGTAAGGATGGTAATATTTGAATATTTCAGAACGTCAAGTTTATGGTTAGGTTTAAGCTGCATAATCCAATAGATTCATTGATGTAAGACGTTTTAGCACTGAATTTGATTGGATGGTAGGTGGATGATGGGGTTTGAGCCTAGCCTGATCTGTCACCTGTCAAGTTCCAACTCGAAAAGGGTACCGTAGGTGCCCAGCATGTTTAAAACAAAAAAAATAAACTAGTTTACTGCCTTTCCCTTGTCCATTTCCCCAATAAGCATTTCAGCATCGAGCAAAACGTGAATTATTTCATGGGCTAACAGGAGTTTTGACATACTTTGTATCTGTGTAAACAACGACAGTATTAACTAAAAGACCATACTCACATTAACTTTCGCCTTAATCACTGCAAGTTTCTCTTGGGCAGCAGCTAAATCAGCATTGGCCTGCTCCAAAGCTTTTCTTTTCGGCTCAACATCACAGTAAACTTCGTAAAATCTAATAATGTTAATAACCCAGGCGCATAATCCTGTCAACAATTATACATTGCTACAAAAAATTAAAACATAAAACTGAGAAATTCATTTCAGACATTAAACCTGATTAAGTATAACTGAAAACATAACAAAAACAATTAGTAACGATTTCTCGTAAAACTAAAGAATTTATTTGATACTAGCGGGTTACCTGGTTTATATACCTTTAACAGATTGTTAGTAACATTAGGTACATTAGTAACGATATCTCCCGGTTTGTAACTGATTCTTGTTAAGAACTCCAAAACGTTGTAAAAGTTTGCGTAAGCCACCTATAGCGCTCGCCTTTTTTCTTGAGACCCAGTTATGCTAAGTAGATTACATTTCTCTGTTCACCCTGAATATTTCTTAAGGCCAAATGATGTCTCCGCCACGCTGTTACGCCGAATTTAATTCATTAGGAGCCCTCTCTCCTCTTAAAATAGTTTGCCTGCTCGAAAAGACGTACTGCTCAACATTTTACTAAAACCGAAAATCTGGGACCTTATAGTTTCGCCAAGTAGCTTATACGTTGTCACCTAGAACATGCCTTGAGAATTGTCTATGCTATGTTCTCCTGCCGGATTCAATTTCTCATGAGCCCTTCTCCACTTTGAGATCCTTTCTTACTCAAAAATACCATATTTCTGAATAGTACTTGTTATGGACCTTCGAAACAACGTACTTACTCAATATTTTACAAAAAAATAAAAAAATTAATAATACTTGAAACAACGTGCTACACAATTTTTCCTGGGCCCCTTTGAAGATTCCCTGAAAATTTCATGAATATAGCTCAACCAGTGTAGGCACCATGCACTTTAATTTATATAGATAAATTATTTTCTCTTATAGCACACCGTTTATTATTTTTCTTAACCTTTTTGGGAACAATTTTTCAACATGAATCTGCGTTTATACACAAAGATGTTTTTTTTTCGCCTCAATCAAAACTTATAATTTTTTGATAGATTCTATTAAGATAAATAGATCCACGAAGTACGCTTACACTGCAATAAACTTTACCTGCGGCAGCAGCTGATTTACTTCTGATGAATTCTGGTTCAAACTCTTCATCTTTTAGAAAAGGTTGTATCGCTTTGGTGACATCCGGATGAATATTTTCTTTATCATAAGTTATTAAAGCATCTAAAAACGTGTCCACTTTTGCCATCATTACCTGTAAAAACGCATTCAAAATTTATAATAAAATTATCTAGTCTATTTTTATTTTGCAAATACCTTAAAAAAACTAAATACCAAAAAGTAAATTGCAAATGTTATAAAACTTTAATAGAGATAATCAACTCTTATCCATAATAGTCGAATCAGAGAGTGAAGCTGTCATATATAGCCATGCTTTTTCAGAAAGATTCTGAACTTACTTTTTCCAATATGAAAAAAAAAAGAACAGTTTAATACCTTGGCAGCTTTCCAACTTTTGTCTTTAGGAATTTTTCCATTAGGAGCGAGTAGCACCATCACAGCAGAGGTCACATTGGTAACCGCTCCTGGCGGCGAACCGAAGGACTTCAGCTCTGTTAAATTAGCTTTGTTCAACGTATTTAGCGCTTCCTGTGAAGAATAACAGAAAATAGCATTACTAGGAGGCATTCAATAAAAATGTGGGCCCTGCAGAAATTTTAAATATTTGTTTTACACTAATAAAAAACTCAACTTTTTTCACTACAATATTCTTCTAACAAAAAAAAAATTGTATAATAATAGGGAAAATAATCGTCTACATGAAGCGTTTCAAAAATTGTACTAGTTTTGGTAGATATAGAGCTCCTCTAAAATTCTCCAGTCGGGAATAAAACTAATTTTTTACTCACTGTACTAAACTCTTTATATTAGGAGTTTACCAGTAGGTACGAGATAATTTTAAGAAGTGTCTTTATGTTTTCCAGTTCTCCAACAAGAACAATAAGGATGGGCTCTCTACAGATAAATGGAATTTCGATCGGTGAGAAGGGAATAAGAGGGAGAGGGGGTGTTCTATTATACATTTTACGAAACAGTTAACCTCTAACTCAAGCCCCCATATTTTTTCATGTGAAAAATTAAATAGATAATATTTTAAAAAACAAGTGTCTACAGACTAGCCAGCATGGCCTTGGCCCAATCAAAGGTAGCAGTATGGGACGACCACCCGCGCCTCCCAATCACGAATAGACTTAGCTTTCTAGAATTCAAGGCAATAGCAGATTTGCTAAAACTGACTCAATGCAATTTCACGAATAACTAAATTATAATAAGATTAACTGGCTGGCTCGGGATTAGAATCCGAACTGCCGTATATTAACCGGGCGCCTAAGCCCACTCGATAAGGAAAAGTAAACAAGAAAGTGTATATTTTATATATAGAGAAAAAATATATAATTAAGGGATTTTTTGGATCTATTTGTTGTTAAAACATAGAATATTTAGGTAAAATACAGCTAAAAATCAATATATATTTTTTCGTATTGTATGGTTCACCTCAGAAAAATAAAAGATTAGCTAATGAATGTGGCTCACCTGAGCAGCCAACAGAGCTGGTTCCGCTTTCCTCAAATCCTCTTCACAATCTTGCTGTTTCTTGGTTACTTCGTCTGCTATTAAACCTACCTTTCTTTCCTCAGCATCAGCTAAAAGATGGGTATTTAAAAATTTGATAGATTATAATACAATATTTACGAGCCGTCTAATTATAATTTTATCAAATTTAAATTTATTTTAACACTAAAGACAGAAAAAGCACTAAATGGATCTTCATGCAACTTCCTCCAGTATGATTGATATTCTTTAATGGAACAATTAAGAGTTAGGAATATTAATAGAAAAAATTAAATTAGATTCACGAATATTTCAAGCAAATATATTAATCTCTATTGCTCAGAAGATTTTACTTTATATATCCACGTCTATAATTTGAAATTTTATAAATGGGTAGGTACAATATGCGCTTTGAATAGTATAAGCAAATAAAAATATAAATAAAGCAATAATACAATTGGTCGCGGGTTCGAATCCCGTCCATGGATGTTGTGTAAACAACGAATAACCTCAGTATAGTGTCATGGCTAATATTCATTAAAAGTTAAAAACAAAATGATCTACGTGAAATTATATCCGGACCTTTATATTTAAGGAACTAAAGGCAATGAACAAAAGCTATGTGATTATGCTATAGACTAGGTCTAATATGTTTATACAAAAAAAAAAAAAGATTCTCTACTGTAAACTTGCCCATAGCTTTTTCTGTTGAAACTTTTTCAGTTTCTACACCTACAATTTGAATCAATTTATCAGCAGCGTCGTTTTTTATTTTAAGTTCGATTTCTTGAACAGCTAATTTGGCTTTTAAGTCATCAACCTGTAGTTTTATTAATGATAAGGTTAATTAAATTAACTATAAACAAAAGAGACGGAACGTTGTAGAAAAAATACCTGTCTTGCTGTGCTCTTAAGTTTTTCCAACCCATTTTGCAAGCGGTCAATTTTTCCAGAAAGTTCTTTACTTTTCATAATTAAAAGTTTCGAATAGAGTGCTATTTGTTCGAGAAATGACTTGGGTGTTGTATAGTTGTATCTACGTTCATATTGTAAATAGAGTCTCGACATGGTATTTACTTGGGAATGGACGTGAGCCATAAATTGAGCCACAGAATTACAATAAACGACCTGCAAATGTAGATAAAAAACATGAAAAAAGCAATACAATCCTTTTGGTTTTGACTAGGATGACGAGATAAGCTCTTTCTTCATAATATTATTTTTCGGTATTATTTTTAAATTTTAACATTCAACTTAAAATATTTTAATTTTATTGGCCTGAAGTCGAACTTGTTTACAGGCTCCTCCCTCGCATGTATGTATCTCATAATGTTTATCAAAGCATCATAGTCTGTGTAATTGGACATTGCAAATATCATGTGCATTTGTCGAAAAACTGTTTATTGGTTATACTGATTGACTGTTTATTGACTTATTCATTATTATAATGGAGTTTACATTCTTAGTGAATATCTCATAAAGAGTATAGATAAAGGGCTAGAGAGTAGGGCGTTGATCACATGCTCTATAGTTGCGGGTTCGAATCCCGTCCGGGAGAGAGTTTTATTTCGTAGATAGAACTCCTGGGGCCATAAATGTTGTTTTTAAATAACCAAAAATCCTTTATAGAGGCTAAATATGCATCTTAAATGAGACCAATAAAATAAAAATAAAAAATAGATAAAGAGTAATGATTGAAAATCTTCTATATATTAGCTCCTGAGTTCTAAGTTATAATAGACAAAGTTAACCGCCGAGAGAACCTAAAAACTCACGGGAAGAACGTCGAGTTTGTTGAGGAAGTTAACGGATACAGAGATGAGTGCCTGCTGGGGCCACTCATGAAACCAGTTGACGATGGTGGCGTTGATGAGGGCGGGGAACTTGCGGGCCCTCACCCTGAGGGTGGAGCCCACGGGAGAGAAGCAGAGCACCACCTTCAGCTGCCGCTTCACTCGATCTATGAAGAACCGCCAGCAGTTCTCCTTCGTGTCCACCATACCTGCTCCTTTCACCTGACATCCATCAAAGAAAGAAATTATTTAAGATGATTTGAGAAAAAATATACCACTTTTGAAGTTACATCAGGTGTGAGAGAAAGATCTATTGGTTCTACTCCCTATGAGGTACCAGCAATGCTTAGTATGAGGTAAGTTATCTGAACGGACAAAAATTATATATCAAGTTTGACCGAAATGTGAAGTTTTCCTAGATCAAAAAGGAAAAAAAAAACTCATCACTTATGGGTAAAGCGTTACTATTCTGAACGCCATATCTCAGCTCCTTATAATCATAGACGAACGTTTTTAAAGTTTAATTCCACATTGAAGAAAACACTGCTTCGGTCCGAAATTGGCGAATTCGAGATTGTGCCGCGAAAGTATGCATTTGTTAAAAACTCGCCTCTCTTAGGCGGTCCGATTTCTGTAGTTAGCGAACTTCACTTTTCTCCTCCTAAGCGCAAATATTGTGCAGAGCTTGGAAAAATCTGAATAACTCTAGCCCATGTAATTATGGGCTATTCCACGCCAAAAAATGTGCAAAATTGCAATTGTTTTATGGATTTAAAAAAATTGCTCAAGAGATTTTTTTTGTGTTTTAGACCTACGCAAAAATATATAAATGTGTAAAACAACAAAAATAAATTTATTTTTTATAAATTAATTCATTTGAAAAACACTGATCACACTAAATGAGTAATATTGCATTGCTCAAAAAATAAGGCTTATTTCTACAGTGACTGCAGTAAAAAAATAGTCTCTGAAAAAACCGTTTAGACAATTTATATCTTTTATTCAGATTAATCTAGAGAACCTAGGGAAAACTGTAATTGCATAAAAAATGGATGAGCAACGCTCATTATTTGTAATAAAAGAAAATAGCAGAAAATGTTCGCTAATTGGAGTTGTCCGAATATTAGGGACGTCAATTCAAGGAGTAAATAAGATAGGATAGATTTTTCAAAATACATATGTACCTCATTTCGCACTCCGGCTATGATGTTATCGATCTCATCATCAGGAAACAGTTCAGGAATTTCTCCAGACGCTAACATATCATTGATGAGAACGAGAAAATCCTCATTAGCAACTTGGGCGTCTGTCATGAGAAACATTATTCCAAGGTTCTTCAGTCCAGATTTTAGATACAGTGAAGACAACTCGGCCTTATGATTTAGACAAACAATAACAATAATTTACCATTTATATTATAATAAAAATGAATATTCAATGTAATAAAATAATATTAATATTAACAAAATGATTACTTTAAGATTGGAAACCCCGAATCCTTTCTTCAGTTGTATTTGTGACACCTCGAGACTTGAGATGTATGCAGCTAGACGGGACAGAGACTGTTTGCCACTGCCTCCAACACCCACCAACAGGGCGCTTCCTCTTGGAGATTCTAATATTCTATTAATCCTTGCGAAACAAAAAAGACATTGAAACTCCCTCAATTTTTTTTACTCTTATGCAAAAGAAAATGATTATGTATATGTACCGTCTTCTTAGAAACAGAGCGGAGGCTCATTGCCCTCAAGTCCGAGCCCGCGAACTCGAGCTCAGTTGTTAGTTTATGTATTATTTAATAAGTTAATTAATTATATAACATATGTAAGCAAATAAAGAAATATACAAAAAAAAATTACCGACAAACATGCATCATAGCGTCTTCAAACAAAACAAGATTCATAGCAGCCACAATATCATTGTAAGACACAAGTGCTTCCTGGAGGAGACTGTTGAGCTGTTCCCATGTCGATATGGGCATATACCGTGGCTCACCGATCCCATGGGCGAAATGACAATAAATATTGGGCTTCTCAAACACCAGAGCTTCATCCACCTCCTAAATTAAAATACAAATGAGATAACAAAATCTTGAAACTAATCCTAATAGAAAATACGAAATTGGTACCTTACATCAAAACTTTTTTTGATAATGTCTGCTTGAATTTTTGAAAAAGCATCAACATCTTTATCGTCAGTTAACTTGTCGCCAAATACTCGGTGTGTTTCATGCATCCAAAGTCGAATAAGGTCTGAGGGTTGGGTTAGGCATTCTCCTGTACTGAACAGCAGGCCCTGGATCAAAGGCTCTTATTTAAAAATCATAATAAAAATATTATGTTAAATTCATTTAAAAAAAAAAAATTAACACTAAGTTGAGGAACGGTATTATATAAGTTTCCCCAATACATATTAGGGAAACTTGTGATAAATAGAACAAACTTATTTTCTGAATGTTTAAGATATAAAGTTTAAATAGAAATGCAACTTAATATGATAAAAATGGTTTAACTCACTTGAAATACATTAGAGATATCTCTTAAATTAAATATATAATGAAATTTAGATGCTGTTGGCAGAAATAACTGGCTAGATTTTTGAAGGAGACTGACGGTTGCGTTCACAACGTTGCCGTATAATCGGGAAACAGTGGGAGGAAACTTATGTTCCACATTAGCAAAATGTTGACTGAGTATTGAGGTATAAATAGTTGTTAAAGTTTCAACGCTAGGAAAACTATTCAAAAATAAGAATTATTATAACATTATAAAATAAAAATATTTCAAAGAATTAACAAACCATTATGTATTCATCACTTAATTACCTCACAGTGAATACGCTGTAGTGTCTTTGAAGTCTTGGGTTTATAGTGAAACTTCCTGAGGTAGGGTTCATGCAAGAGAGATACTGACAGTTATGAATGTCTTTAAGTGTTAGTTTGTTTCTATCGTACCAGTGTCCATAGTCGAGATGCTGCCGAATTAAAGTATGAGGCTCTACAGTACCGTAAGTGTCCACCTATAATTAAAAAAATATAAATGTTTTTCAGAATTTTTGAAAAACATTTTGATTGCTGTTTATCCAAACAATAAATTATGCAAAGCATTAAACAGAAAAAAAATCACTGACAATACTTCCCCAGCGCGAATTAATCAACTATGTTTTCGTTCTCCCTCTGAAACCAATTTTGTTGAAAATAATAGGTGTCGTAGTCAGGGATTTCTGAATCCTCGTAATAAATTTTGTTTCAGTATGATTACGTCGACTGTTAGGGTGTTCAGAAAGCCATTTTAGGTTTAAACAATAATAGGTGTCCGACAGAATATATAAAAGTTCGATATATTCATTCTCTCCGGAGTTTTCATGTTCACAGACACACACAAAGAATGACAGGACATTTGATTTCTTTCTTGGAATCGAGAGGTCAGAGAAAGTGTACAATTTAGTCCAGAGTTTTTTAATTTCCAAAAAAATTAAGTGCGGAAAAGGGAAAGGAAAAATAGTTTTTTTCCTATTTTTCAGGACCAATAAGGTATAAGTTATTCCCAATTACCGTCACTGGCAACTTTTTCTTATATCCTTTTACTCCTGTTATATAATAAGTTCATTTAGTTTTGGTGGCCGTGTTGGCTAGAGCGTAGGGTTTTGGTTGTATGGACCCACCACTGTTGCGGGTTTGAATCCCGTCCGGGAGTTTTATTTCATAAATAAAACTCCTCTTCGGAGCCTTGGATGTTGTGTAAATAATCAATAACCCAGTTATACAGGCATGACTGAAATGCAAAGTACGTGAGGCAATAAAAAAAAATTAAATTAAAAAAGTTAATTTTGGAAACAGAATTATTTTTATCATAAAACTATGGAGTTTACGAGTAAAACAGTTAAATTCCAATGTCTCCAGTGATTTTCCATTCGAAAAAAAAAAAAAAAATACAGTTTTTCCCGAAGCTTCTAAACCTATATATAGTTTTATCAATAGGTAACGTTGACAAACATTAATCGGGATATTTTGGAAAACTTTCTGAAAAATGTGGTTTCATGGCTCCACTTTCCCAAATTTCAGAGCATACATGCTGCCCTCTAGGTCACCCTGTACACATAAATAAGGGGAATGACAATCCTCACCTGAGGCATGTTCAGATCATCTATGAAGTATATCATCGTTTTGTTCCCAGGTGGTCCAAAATTTCGTCCCGCTTTCTTCTCTAAAGGTTTTTCCAAAATCTTTTGCAACATTTCTTCAATTATAAATATTCAGTTGAAAAAAAAATATATATATTAGAACTGATACTATTGAATTGAATGATATGAATTATCATTCATACCAGTAAAATATAAAGGGTCAATGAACTATTTAAACTGAATTACCATTATTCTAAAATAATGTATTTCTTCCAATAAGTATTTACCTGAGCTTGTGTAAAAATTAAACGGAATATTGGTAATAGCATAATTTTCAGATAAGGAGCCAAGTTTATCGGCAATTAAAACAGTTTTGCCAACACCAGCATTCCCAACCAACATTACTGGATGTTTATTTTCCATTAAAAGATCTATAAAATATCTAATTCTTATTGATTCTGCGGTGAAAACTAGAGACGCCTGAGAAAAAGGAGAGATACAAGTTACCTTTTTATTTCTCAACAGTTATTTTTTTCATAATAAAAAAGAAATATCGAAAGTACCTGAAGTGGCGTGTCAGGATCAAGATCAAACCTAGGTACTCGTTCAGTCCAAGAGAAGAACTCCTTACTCTCTGTGTCAATATAATAATCAAAAACGGTTCCCTGGGCTGGAAATTTTACTGATTTAAATTCATTTAGCCACCATTTAGAAAATTCATTTCTATGATCCATTGCCTAAGAGAAAAAAGTATTTTATTATTTTTACACAAACAATTCAACTATTAATATTATGCGGATAATTTGTGGAAACTTTATTGCATAGTGAATCAACAAAACAAATATTGTTATAAAATATGCACAATGAGTTTTCAATTTTTCGCTATCGTCAGCTCTATTACAAGTTAGGTACATTGCCTTGGTAAGAGGGCTGGATGTTTCTAGCGAAATATTTTATTTACTTACGTTTTTTATGTATTTTTTGTATTATTATATAATTATAATCGTCTTTAAAAAGCCTTGAGTAAATTTGATGACAATAAATACAAGAATACACACAAAGTAATATCGAAGAAAAGAAAATATAATAATAAACAAAATAAAATATGTAAAAGATATAACTAGTGGTTTGTGCAGCGAAATGCTGAATTCAATAAAGCACGTAAAAAATAATTGTGCATATAAAATCTGCTATGTAATTTAATGTCACCAAAGTGCCACCAACATGATTTATTTTTTTAATAATAATAAAATTTATTATTTAAAAAAAAAAAAAATCATGTTGGTGGCACTGATATTTAATATCCATAATAGATAAACAATAAATAAAATAGAAGTTAATGAAAGGGACCCTGAAGTGTGCAGTGACCATTAATAGTTTAATAATAAATTAAACTGTTTAGTTCAGTTTAGAAGTGAGAAATTTATGAAATAAATGAGAACGAAGTCAAGGATCTTTTACTTCTATCCATGAAATTAGTAAACAAAAAAAAAAAATTGAGAGGGGGCGACCCTATAGAAGAAAGAGTCTCCTTGACCAATTATCTCAGTCATTCATGTGCGCTCAGAGCGTGTCCCTCTGAAAGGTGAGGACGGTTTTTTTTTTCCTGAGTGTATAGATGTGAAGTTTTCAGTCCAAGTTAGGACAATCAACGGTTTGAGCTAAAACCTAACTCTAAGGAAAGTAGTATGAGCATATGACTAAACTCAATAAATCGATCAGCAATGATAAGTTTGAATATTACTACGGACCATTATTACAGGTTACAAAAGGGAACTTACCTGGGGCTACATCAAAAATAAATATTTAAAATGTACTACTGACCAATATAAATGATTCAGTTCATTACAATATGAATATAAAAAAAAAATCTACCTGGTCTTGAAAAAGTGCAGATCCAAAAGCCCAAACACAAGCGAACACAAAGTACAAATCGTACCACTCTTTTGGACAGTCAATGGGGGTATTGGCCGGAACCAGTAAGCAGGCAAGGAGGTGACACAACAGTTGTATCTGGCAGATCTCAGTGATGGGAATGATCTTCTTGAATCGGTTCCTCATGCCTTCCAGACATGGTGGAATGTACTTGTCAAAGAGAACCATCAGAGCGCTTTTTTCTACTGGATTCTCCCTTGTCTCAACCCAACTGGTCACATATCTGTTATGTACATTAGAATAAAACAATGTGATCGGTTTGTAACTTAAGTCAGGTGATTATAGGAATAAGTTGAAGTTTTCAATGTTTCGGGGGTCATATAATTGATTTACCACTTACCCGCTCGGCATAAATAAATAAATTGCGGCTGTATATGGCCTAGGTTAGATAATGTATATGTGGAATTATCTCGGAATTTGTTTTTATGTCGAGGAGGCTGTAAGTGACATACCACTTCTACGGCGTTAAAATCATTGAACATTTCGACTTATTTTAAAAATCATCTGACGAAGTTACTAACCGGTCAGATAACATTACTAACCATCTTAGAATGTCTAACCAGACAACTCTGAGTAACTTACATAAATATAAAGTAAATGAGTTCTAAATAAACTTACGGGTTCCAGCCAAGATCTTGAGGGTTGATGTAGAGAATGCCAGCCCGTGAAACTGTAGCTGGAGTTGCAGTCCGTAAATTGGATATTTCAAACAGTAGCCTCATGGAAGGCGTTAGTGCTATTCTTTCATTGCTAGCTAATGTCAAAACCTACAAAATAAATTGAACTTGATTAATTAAATTAAGAAACCTTTAACCAATCGAAAGACCCAAAATAATTGTAAAAAAACTAAGTTTTCATAATACTTATGACTCCCTTCAAGAACCCAATTTGAGTATATATAGTGGGGCGGAAGGGAGGGGCAAGCTTGGTCACCTGATCAGCCAAACCTTTTCGTTCCCGCGTTCTTCCCAAAACGCTGGTAATATTTAATTCATTTTCAATTCAAATATTTAATAACATAGTAAGAATTGTTTTTTCATAATATTGGTTTTTATTTTTTGAAGTTATGTTTTCAATTGAGCAATTTTCAGTAACTGCCAAGAACAATTCAATTTTTTTCTTTATAATTCCGTGGTTAAATAGAAGGCCTATTTACCTCTCAGAGAAAGAGTGGACGGACCCGTACATGTACATTAAGATACGATATTTACCATTATCTCGATCCAGCCTTCTTAACAGTAATAAAAATGTGACGAAAAATCAAAACTTTTCACCTTAAATACTTTTTCATAAAAAATATATACAAACAAATATATTTTTAAGTATCTTTTTGCTCCTTTCAACCGCCTATGTATATAATTGCGACTGAACCAAGTCTATGTCTTCTAAACAATCAAAGAGCCTCTAAATACTTACAACTTCTACAATTAACTACAACTCGCTACCCAAAATGAGTTAAACAAATCTCAAATAAAAACACAACTTGCCTTGTTGTCATCCATGACAGTATTGAGGGATTCAATCCACATTGGATCTATGTCTCCGTCGAGAACAATCCACTTGGGCTGGTCTCCGGGAATGTTGGCTTGATCTCGCATCAGATTTGAAAATAATCCTAAGTCAAGCAAAGTAAGTTCCGGATAAGTATATTCTGTTTATAGTGAGGCGGACGTTCGCAGTTACCAACCAAAAGAAACAGTAATATATTTTTTTCTATCTAAAACGTATTCCTATTCTTACCATCCTTCCATTCTCTAGTAGCTGGATTGATGATGCCAAACAACTCATCGTTGGTAACTGCTTTAGGATTCAGGTCGTTGTAAATCGGTTTTTTCTTCATATTTTGGTAGGTTTTGAGCAATGTTCTCCAAACTTGTGTTTTGGAGGTCCCTGCATTTCCGACAACAAAGACTGAATGTCGAACTTCCAATAGCTCTTCTAATTGAACAACCTACAGAAACAATTGCACTCATTATGATTATGCTGTATTTATTTAAAGTTTTTAGAGCTGGGAAAACATATATTTTCATTATAAAGTTAATTGCGACGTTTTAATAAGCTTGTTCTCGCGGTTTGATATTTTCTAAGGGTTTTCTTTAGTTACTTTTAAATATGCCGAATTTTCTCAATCTTTTATACTAAAGGTTTCTTTAGGGATGCCAGATCGCCTATCAGTTAGAACGTTACTTTAATTACTATTATTTATCTATCATTGTTATTTGTTATTTTTAAAAAAAATTACATTGGCCGCACTTTGGTTACATTACATAATATGTTTTATTCTGGGTTATTCCATGTCCAATCCTTGAATTCTCAGATTTATATAATTTTCTGACTATACAAAAAGTACAGATTTTAGCGTTTTTAGAAACAAACTTTGTAGCTTATAAGAAGGCGGAAAAAGCTCAAAATTAAGCATGTTTTGGATGTTTCAAATGAGGGTCGGTGTGAGCTCATTTTACATTTCTTGAATAGGGTTTTCATTCGATGTATTATATAACATTTCTTGAAGAAAATGGACAGATAACCTTTAATATGAAATTATCTTCGGGCTGTAGGAGAAGGTCGACAGCAGCCTGTTTGACAGCATGCTCAAACTCGACATTCCTCTTCCTCGGTACATCGAGGGCAGGAAACAGATCTCCTATGAGGCCCATGAAGACGGACACATCGTCAGTCACTATCTTAGGGGTGTTAAAGTCTCTCAGAGCTCGCATCAGCACCTCCTCTTCAGGCCGCCCAGGGTCCCCTCTCTAACATGATACAGTAATCATTTACTATAATATTGATATTTACACAATAACTATTTTATTTTTATACGAACAAAAAAGCAATAAATTAACTGCCAGAACTTTTACTAATAATTTCGAGAAATAGAATAACTCCATTTTATATTGTGTTTGTAAGAGAAGCTTAGTTTGCTCGGAATCGGAAAATCCATCGTGAAGTTGACATTCCAGGATCCGCAGAAGGATACTGAGCTGACCATGTATATAAGTTAAACGTATGAACATCATTATTATTTCTCTTAGATGTTTAAGCTGAATTGGAAGAGAACTGGATCCTTTTGCTTTCTTCACATAGTGAAATACTGTGGAGAAAGTATTGCAGTAACATGACATTTTTGTCTTTTTTGACTCATTATCTATAGAACGGAAGAACCTCTCAATTTTGAATCCGTGAGTAATTTAGAACTGATAAGATTCCAGCCAGAGTCGAATTAAATAAAGACTACTTTACTTAAGAGCTTAACTTAATCAAGATGTTTCGAACAGAACTTGTAGTGAAAATAAAAAATCACATTTCGTATGAAATTATTTTCTCTCATAGAAAATTTCTGAGAAAACATTTTCCACTTTAATGAAAATCTATAGAAAAATTCTTCTCTTTTCATAAATATTTTGTTTAACCACGATTTTACAGCTATAATATGAACAAAATTAAACTATTTTCAAACTGCTAAGCGTTTAGAAAAAACATGACATGATGAAGTAACAAATATTTTAGAAAAAAATTGTCATTTTGCATGCATCACAAAAGCGAGGCTAGATGTACCCTTGTTGCATACTAATAAAGTAATACCTTGAGGGAGCCAGCAACGACAAGGACCGATTTGATAGCTCGAAGACCCCAGTCATAGTGGTCCTGCTTTGACAATAGTTCCTTACAAAGAGTATATAATGTTATAAATTTTCTAGCAAGGATTTTAGCCTCTTGAAATCCTTCAGCCACCAACATAATTTCACAAATTAATTCAAAATCAGGAACTACCATTGCACACGGTCTAAAAATCAATAATATAAACTTAATTCTTCAAATAAGTATGACAAACAAATAATTTAAGATAATGATGGTAACAAAGATAATAACCTGAATAACGCTTTAAGATTTTCCGGTAGTTCTGTTCGCCCAGCGTAGCCAGGATTCATTGTGATAAATATACCGACAGTGGGAACCATTGTAATCATTTCTCCCATGAAATTAAAAGTAGATTTTTTCTCTCTTATAGCGTCCTAAAAATGTAAACACAATAATATTATATAAATAGATGAAACGATATAATCTGCAAGGCATTCCCTTGAAGTAGGTCAATCCTGATGGAAAGGTTGGGTTTCTTCAATCTGTTCCGCAAATATGGGATGCTCACACATTATAAGGAATCCGATCCATCCTAGTTCAGTATTTAAGACAATGGATAATACAACCGACTTACCTCAAGGTGTGTCGTGTCATCGCGAATAATAACTTAGTTCTAATAAAATATACCAATTATTTAAAGATCTTACTTGTAATGATTTGACTTGAACAGCAACGACAGAAAGCACCTCTACAGTGATTCTATTAAATTCATCAAAGCACCCCCATGCTCCCGTCTGAGCCAGTCCTTTATAGATGTTTCCACATGACTAAAAAATAAATGAATGCAAGTCTAAATACATTCATATATATAAACAAAAGTTAAGTGTAAGTAAGTTCCAGAATTGCGCATACACTGTTTGAGCTATGTTCACTAAATTTGAAATTTAAATTTTTTCAAGATGACAAGCGATAAGGGATAGACTACTTGGCGAATCTGCCATTTTTGGAGGTCGCTGTTGAGCTAATTGCTTTTTTGCTCAACATATTGGGTAGCATATGGGTTCAAAGTAAACTGAATCGTTATGAGAGCGTTGCGCACACACTGTCCGACCTAAACTGTGATGAAATGTTTGAGAGGCGGGACTATAGATAAGCTACTTGGCGTAGCAACATTTTATGAGTGGCTGCTGTCAACTTTTATTGATCAGTAAACGCTGAATTTTGCATTTTCCATCTTTATATCTAGTAAATATTTTCCATGAAAAAAGAAAAAAAGAGTGTTTTTTTGTAATAATATGCTCGCATTACTTTCTGATCGATGGCTATTTAAAAAAAAATCATCTCTAGACTTTATATTACCAAGTGCAACTCTGTATTCTATGCGAACATTTAAAGATCTTTCCACTGAGGATCCAAAGATTTGTAGGACTGTACAGAAAGGATTGCATACTCCTGCTCAATAACACATACCGCAACAATAACTTTTGCCTCAGTTGTCCACTCTCTTAAACCCTCCCACCCTCCTCATTCTTCTATATCAGTATATAAAATTAGGATTAGTATAATGATTGTATCCATACATCATGTTCTCAGATTTCAGACTTTTGTCATTATTGGACTGGTGGAAATTTTGAAACTATTATTTTTGTCAGTTAAAACTCAAAATCCAACTTCTGATGGATTCATAACTTATTTTAAACTGGAAATAAAACATGAGAAAAAAATATGTAAATAAAAAATACCTTGTAATCCATTTGTTCAGAACAATTGAACACATACACCATGATTCCCAGAGCTCTACCTAAATCCTTCGTTGTTTCAGTTTTTCCAGTTCCCGCAGGCCCAGCCGGTCCTCCACCCATAATCAGATGCAGAGACTTGAAAGAAAACCAAATAAATTATATATATTGAGAGATAGAAAAAGGAATTGTGTCCTCAAAGTGAAATGAACAAGTATAAACCTGAGTGAGAGTGATATAACATCTATCTGTGAGAGGAGTTATAACAAGTCTGGGAGTGTTACCAAGGTACTCATGAGAATAACGAAACTGAGCATCGCAGATATTGGCGAAACAGTCCACCGCCTTCTCGTCCCATCTAGTAAACAAAATTGTATTGGATCAGTACAAATTACAAAGAAAAATGAATTATGTTTAAAGGAGAAAGTTGAAGGAGAATAAACATATTTTAGCGCACAACATCCAACGTAATGTAACGCATAACACACAAAACGCTATAAAGGAACAGATTTCTATGGAGGAGAATCAAAATGTTGTCGCTCCATAAGACTTTTGGTATTAAAATTAGGTTCATAATTAAGTGTATATAATTTTACCACTAGCTTACTTACCTATGACGCAACTGTGACTGCCATTGAAAGGCAGCTCCTGTGTCTACTTTAGACTGTATCAGTTTTGCCACAACATCTCGAGAGTGGACATCAATTGTACAAATCGTCATGATTTTCTGTCTGTCTTGTTTACTCAACTCTCCCAGTAGGAGTGAAATGAGAGTGCTCAGTTGAGAGATCTGGAAATGTGATGATTTGTTAAGAAAAAATGTCTCACAAGAATATTTGTGTTAGCAAGAAGAATTTAAGAAAATATGATTGAGTGTTTGTTGTTTAAGAGCAAAAAATATCTTCAATAAACACATATAATCTTTTATGTTTCAAGAATAGTCACAGAAAGACGAACAACTCATTTAGGATTAATGAATACAACAATCCAAGTGTCATCGAATTGTACTACATGCTACCTCAGACATTAATGAGAAGAAATAATACCAAAAGTAGACCTGTTTTTTGTGATAGTCCCTCATAGCATTGTCGTAGCCCTCTTCGAGCCTGGCGAAGGCCATGTTAAGTTCGGTAGTCCACCAAATCTGCGTGGCGCAGAGAGAGACCTGGGCGGGGAAGTCGAACAGCCATTGGTCCCGAGGCTTCTCCTCATAGCTTGACATGGCCTCCGCGAAGAACAGCCGCGTTGATTCTCTCATCGAGAACTGCACTCTGTTCAGCCACACTTCCACCTGAACCGTGAGCTATCAGTTGTACTGTTCTTCATGGTAGACAATATTTTATTTATTTTAAATTAAATTGAATGTTTTACAGAGTGTGTGTTCCTACTGGAATATGGAAAAATCCCATGAGTACTAGAGCGGAAATACAGGAATTTTAACTACAACGCATTATACAGTCACAGACAGTCTTTAACCATTACGTAAATTTAAAAGAATCTTGATTGCCGTAAGAAAGGAGGGACATACATCCGTCATGGTAAAATTTTAATTGAAACAACAAATGAAAATCATATTGAAATATATCAGATAGAAAAAAATGAGATGAAATGATGTTAAGGAACTAAACCTGAGATAGCCATGATCATTATTAGTAAAAAAAATAGAATAATCAAAAAATATATCATTATTACAACATTTAGAGTACTCTCACTCACTGTATCACAAAAGCTTGATTGATACTGGAAATTTGGATCGGATAATCCCTACTTAAGGAGAGCGTCCCCTAATTAAAGATGTTTCCCCACATTTGTCCCCACTCACAGTGCAATGTGGATTTCATTTACATCACACAAATGGTAAAATCGGAACCCTTATCGGAAGCTCATGGAGTCTGTCCGTCATTCTGTCACACGTCTTTACCCCAGCTTTCCAATGGCGCAAACTTAAATAATTTACGCCTGCAAAAGCAAATTTCGCCACTATAACGCGAGATCGAAAAAACGAATGGGGAGACTGGAGTACCAGTTACTCCAAACCCTTATCCCTGCTAACTGAGTCGAAAGAAAAACCGCCGAAATGTCATATAATAATTTTTTACAAATATTGTAAAAAAATGTTAATAAAATACGTACCGCTCCTGTGCAGTCACATGGCTCACTAAACTGCACATATTCCCCATCCTTGGCTATCATTCCCGAGGCCCCGTTGGGTTCATCAGAACCTTCAGGGGTGAATTTTAGCGAAGCTAGTGAATCAAATAATTTAACCATATGCCTGAAAAAAATATATAAATTAAATAAAAGTAAATTCGAAATGATAAATAGTTAAGATTAGTTAGAACACTACCCACCTCGCAACAAGTTTCGGATGATTCCCATTTGAGAGAATATCCAAAAGATCAGCGGAAGAAACAAAATAAAATCTGGGAAATTTTAATCTTTTAGTTTCCAAATACTGAGCTAGGGCTTTCTCACAGAGGATAAGCTCCTTCTGAAGTATCTCCAACTCTTTGAGTAACTCTGGTCTGTTAGTGGCTTGGAGAACGTTTGGGATTTGTCTTAAATCTTCCAACAATGTCTAAAGGGGAAAATTTAGAGCACGAAAAATACTTCAGAAATAATATAAAATTAAATTCAACTAACGTACGTAACAGGTAACGCATAATACAATTAATATGAAAATTAGGTTGACGACTGACTAAAATTAATATCAAATCATGGTTGATAAAAACATGTAAGAATTACCTTAAAATTAGCATCAATTTTATAAAATCGTTCAGAGTCGACAGGGAGTTGTGTTTTAATGTCTTCAGAGCTCATAAAAATGGATTCTAGATGTGTCCAAGCTCTTTGGACTTCAAACCATAGTGTGATGACTTGATCGGCCAGGGACAACTTGGACTGCCAGCTGGACACCTCTTCCAAAAAATGAGCAATATACTTGGAAGTGATTAAATTTTGCAATTGTACCTAAAAAAAAAGGTAATTTTAAGCAGGTTTGCAACGTTAACTGCCCGGTTAGTAACTTTAAGTGAAACTTCGAAGCAACACAGCAAAACTACGCCTTTCCCACAAAATAAACGACTGCTTTTATAGTTCTCTTTTTTCAATTACGACGCAATTTATACATTGAAGCAGTTCCGACCATGAAATTAGCGGGACTCTAGATCGCACTCATTTCGTGATATGTCCAATCAAATACTCCGCCTTTTTCAAAGACGTAGCTTACGTCAGGAAAAAAAAAATTGATGTAATAGTTCAGCAAAGTAGAATTATTTTTTGAAAATGAACTGACGGTGCAGTACTTGTGTAATTATTATTTAGAAATAATTGCCGAAGCTGTAGTATGAAACAAACGAAATAAAAATGCTAGATAAAGGTCGTAATTTTCTGAACTGTTTCTTGTTCGAACCTTCACTTCACACTTTTGTTGTTTTCAAGTCAGCCAGAAGATAAGGTTCTTAGATCCATTGACAAACCCCCTTACCTGGTTCTCCTCCAGTGTCTCGATGAGCTGCTCGCTGGCCCTGAGGAGGACACATCCGGTCCTGGTATGAGCCTCCTGTTCCAGCTCCATCCCTGCCCACGTGATCCCCAGCTCCCGCAGCATCTTCTCCATCGACATCTCCTTCACTGCCTTGTCCACGATGTTTTTCACCTCATCCTCGCATTCGTGCAAGTTCAAGGCCAGCAGGTCAGCCAGCGTTGTTTCCATGTCCATCACAAACGCCACCTACAGCAAGAAGTAACATCGTATATCTGGTTCAATGTTCAAAATATCAATGAAGAGAAAAATTTAATTCCTACATTATAAAAAACAATTGAATCACTAATTCATCTATGAGGAGGAAAGATAATTTTTATTTTCGATCATTCGAAAATCGATCATTGGGAATAGGAGTTTTCGAAATGATCCAATAATATGAAGGATTGTTTTTGATCCAATTTTTCTTTTTAAGATGTAATACAACAGTACACCTATTATCTAATAGACGAACTAAAAAAAATCAAATAGATGTGCTAAGAATCTAGGTGGAAAGTGTTTGAAACTAGTAAAATTGACTACATTGCTTGCGACAATATTTATTTATTTTTTGAAAAATTTCCAAAAATAGGGTGCGTTTAAAAATTCGATGCAACTGTAATTGTAAATGAAGATGATGTAATTAATCATGCACAGTTCTACTAATTTTGTGGACTTTAATTGGAAGAAGAAATAAATATTTTAATTCATCTACATACCAGTTTAAGAAGTCACTTACCGTGAACTGAGGAGGTAAAGAAACTAAACTCTGCAAAAATATTCAAAATCATAATAAGCTAAGCTATATACAGCAGTTGAAACATAGAATACTTTATTTAACACAAATAAAATTCATTATTAACTTAATGTGCATTATTTACAAAGTAAATAACGATATTTATTTATTTTTTGAAAGCCTTTACAGCGTTTAATGAGTTAAAAACATGAACATGCCATAGGAAATTGGTGGATCAGCAATGTCATGTTACTTGAGGTTCAGTAATAAGTTAGTAAAACATGGGAATTCCGCCACGTGACCTAATTGTTAAGGAGCAAATAAAGAAAACTGGAATGAATGGAAGAAACAAAATTAAAAATATAAAATGTATTTAACGATGTCGACTAATGCAAGGAAGACTGCAAATAGATCAAACCTAATAACTTAGAAACATCTATGTTGAAAATTCGTTAACATGTCCCAGTTGGGTCTTATGTGTTACTATCGTAAGTCTTCCTCGTTAAAATTCGTTAACATGTCCCAGTTGGGTCTTATGTGTTACTATCGTAAGTCTTCCTCGTTAAAATTCGTCTACTACTTTACTAAACCTTGAATAATATTTCTTATGTTTATCGGATGATATAAAAAAAATGGAAAATTATTATTTTCGGTTTTGCAATGTCCTGACATCCAATCTCTCGAAGCCGTCCTTTTAAAGAATGTTCCACAAGTTCTCAATCGGAGTAATATCTAAGCGCTCATCGTTACAGGAGCTGCGGAAGAAGAAAAATATATGTTTCTTACTAGGAATTAGCATGCACGCCCTGCCGAACATATTCACGACAGACCCAGAGCGGAACAGTTAGACAATTGGTAATTAAAATTGTGAAATTTCATCTGTTCCAGTCTTTGTTGCATTTGTCGACTTGGTTTAGATAAGTTAAACGCTATTAGTTGCTAGATGTGCACAGAGAAACAAACATACTTTATTATTCTAAAAAGGGCTGAGTATGTACAAGGAAGTCAATAATATGTACAGAGAGACATTTTTATTTACAGGGGAAAAATATGTACATAATAGCAGAATCTGTTAGAGCTGACAGAAGCAGAATCCAAATAGACTAATGAGAGCGATTTTCCCACTCTTTCTTCTGGGTCACTGAAAGCTCTTACCAGTTATAATTAATTTCGGATCAGCTACTGCACATCATGTACTTTTGAACCTAATCCTTTGGCTTCGAAATGTCTTCACACTTTATTAGTTATAAACACAAAAAATATTAATTCAATTTAATGAATCGTAAGTTAATATAAATAGAACACACCTTGGCGGAATTAATCAACTGATGCCAGTGTCTCTCTCTAATGGCTGGGTTTTGTAGTTCTCCAACAGCTTTTAATGAAGTCAACATATTTTTTACTGTAGCTTCTAGTGTTGTGTACGGATCCCAAGACTTCATTTCTTTGTCAAAAGCTAGTTTATTTTAAATGTAATTAATTTTGAGAATTCTGTATAGCGAAAACATTTATTTTATGATATTTATAAGTAGTCGCATTAAACCCTAGGTAAGTTAGATAAAATAAATACATCATATTCCTCTGCAAAGTATCAATTTTACAGTGTAAATTACTTTTATTGAATTATAGGTTAGAGGGCCAGATAAGTTTTGAAATTAGTTCATTCTCAGAGTTTTTACGCAGATAAGTGTACTGATAGGTACATAAAAAGAAAGTGAAAACAATAAAATTGCAATGCTACCTCGAATATCTTTTGCAAATTTTTTGCATTCTATATCCATGTTCTCCACGTCAACTTTCCGCCAAGGAGTTGTTTTCCAATCTTCAATACTCGTTTTAACTATCTGTACATAATCCCAGAGTTGCTATAACGAGAAACAATTGGAGGTTAAAATTTGAAAGAAGTTCATACGAAGTGGAGAGATTAACACGAGCTTGAAATATTTAGTCTATTACCTTAAGCATTTTAAGCTCTTTACGACACTGTTTTAAGTTTTTGAATTCAGGTATATTCAGTTCGAACAATGTGGCTGACTCCTGTAATTGGGCCATTTCTTGTTCATATTCCCCAATTAATAAATTGGCTTTATCCAGTAAATAGTAGGGGTCGTCACAGTCAAACCTAGATTGATAAAAATATGTACTTAGGTATTTCAATATTATAACAACAAATGAATATATATATATATATATTCAGGAGAATAATGCAACCTTAAATAGCGATACGAGTAGAAAATTCAGAAAGTCACACACACTACCGTTGCACATGCATTAAGCTGAGAATTAAAGAAAAAAATTAAATAAATAAAACACTTAGCAAAATAAAGCCAATTTAATCAATCTCATGGAACTTCCTGAAAGGATGACCCACATTTACATAATAATAACAAATAAGGAAAAACCTGAAAAATGTTGACTTTCTAAATTCTTCCCTAAATCTGCTTTGCCGGATATCAAAGAACGCTATTTTTTTCCTTATAGAAACAACCTCGGCAGCTTGAAGTGGAGAGACTTGTTGTTTAATATTCGACGCAAGTTTTTTTGTAGTTTCCCATTGCTCTGGAAGTTCCTGTGGTGAATAAAAATGTGAATATTTATAAGCTCGTGCACGCGTAAGCAGTGCAAAATTAGCGGATTTCCATGTTAGATATTCACCGTTTTTTTTCCTTATTTCTAGTCATATTGACTAGATACAAAGATGGGAAATGCAAAGCTCAGAATTTACTAATTAACAGAAGCTGTTCGCTTAGAGGTAAGGTGCTACTATCTGAACGGCATATCTCAGCTTCTGATGGACCTAGACGAACGTTTTAATTAAACAAAACTCTCTACATAATCTGTTTCTAATAGAAAATGAAAGTTTAGTGAAAAATTAAACATTTTTCAAAAGAATCTCCGCTCTCCTTCCTCAGTTGGTCCAATTTTTTTGGCTACAAAGCTTGATCTTCCTTTTTACAAGAACGATTTCCGTGTAAAGTTGGAAAAAAATCCAAACAAACGTTCAGGAGTTATCGCGCGAACGAACACAATATTCTGAACACCATATCTCGGCTTCTAATGAACATTGAAAAACGTTTCATGACTCAAAGAGACCACTATAAAATCTACTTCTGGCAGAAAATTATAAGTTTGGGAGCATAGCGCGAAAATACGATTTCTTAAAAATTTAGCCCCTTTCCGGTGGTCCTTGATGGAATTGAGTGTCTAACTGAGAGCCTAATTCCAACATTGAAGTGTTTGTGACTCACATCCATAAATGTTTTCCTCAATCGCATCAGAAAAGTGCAACGTCATTGAAATAATTAAAAATCGGTCCCTGCGTCTTCAAAACTTCTTTATTCTATAAAAGGGGTGAAAATATTTAGTTTTTTACTACTTTACTTTTTTACGCCCATCTTTAGAAAAGGGGTATCTATACATTCTTAAGAATTAATTATTCCTCTTACTGCAAGATGGATAGATACCCAGCCTCAGGGAAAGAGCCAGAACCTGGAAAGTAGTAACAATGCGAAAAATTGTTTAATATTCTTTCTTAATTTTTTTCTCATGGGTTGTTTCAATATTTGGGCAACATTCTAGACGAAAAGGGACAAAAGTGTAGTTTGTTTTGACGGCGCCTTTGGGAAGAAAAAAAGACGACTAGCAATTACAATAATACACCTGCAAGAGAACGTTGGCCTCTTGTGGAAGTTCCATTTCGTATGTTTTGAGGAGCTGTATGGTGTCTTGCAGGGGAGGGAACATGTTGTCGGTGAGTTCACGGCGATCCTTAACCCGCATCAGATATCCCATCACTTTGACCAGGGCCTCGTAGTCACCCTCCACCACGGGCTGCATCAGGCCCTCATCAGCCTCCAGGATGAACCTGCTCAGCTCCCATAGGCTACAACAAACGGTTTATATAGGTCCACATTCGAAGGAGCAGATATGAATTATGGGAAGTTGAAGGAAGCTGATGTCTTTGTTAACTCAGCCAGTGACAAAAGGAAGAAAGCACTCTACCAACTAGTGTAAAGGTTCAAAATCCAAGGAATGCAAGTGCATTTCTACCTGAAAGACAAACTATTTCTGTTTACTAGTTTCTTTTGTATCATCAACAAAAAATGAGCAACCACGAGTTACACACAACTATCTATCAATGTCACAAAATGTTAGAGTTACTTCCACTTTCCTCCTTTTTCCACCGACTATTCCAACATAATCACTAGCTTCTTCATCTTTAAGGAAGATTTTCCAGGAACACCATGAAAAGCACCTCATATCTCATCTTGCGCTTGTATGTATCTCAGTTCCTCATAAACCACGTAGGTACATTAAATGTTTGCATTTTAATCAAACAATAGTCATGTTGACAAATAAAATAAATGAATTGACTTACCTTTCAGTGACGTGCTTAAGTAAATACTCCTTGAACATAAATGACCACTTATTTACAGTATTTAAGAGGCTACTCTTGAAGGGTTGAATGCTCAACTGGAACCATTTATCAAATATTTCTACAGCTTTTAGTTTTTCAATTTCCAAATATACAGATTCGAAGTGGTCAATCTGTGGACATTATATATATAATATATCAACATTTGACAAAACTTAGATTATTAAACTGGGATAACTATTATCTTTTTCATAAATAACAGAGTTTAATGTACGAAACAATAACTAGGCAATTGAGTTAATAGGTGAAAAAACCTTGAGCACGCATTTCTTCATGATGGTACTCGTTAAATCCTAGGTGAATACTTTAGGGTATGCAAAATTAGGGTATGCAAACTCCCACAGTAGTCAGGCTTATGGGCATCAGCGCTCTGGTAGTAGGCGATATGACCTCGTAGTTAATGCCCGGGCATCAGTCTAATATTTCTTCCCCAGCTATACGGAAAGTTATGTAACCGACCAGAAATTCAATGTTAAGTTTTCACTGGAATTTCAAGTTTTCCAGCCTAATCCCAAAAATAAAAAAAAAAAGTCTGTGTGTCAGTGAACACGATAACTCCCGATAAAATAAATATATCAACACGAAATTTTATATGTGTATGCAGAACTTTCCAAGGACGATACATATTGATTTTCAGACAAATTAGTCAAAGGGAAGGGGGGATGAGAGAGGGCTTAACTAACAAATTCCAATAACTGCCGATGTTTTGAATGAATCCACATGAAATATTTGTTATTTAAACTCAAAACCCTATAAGGACGGCACCAATTAATTTTCCACGAAATCAACCGACGGGAAGTGGTGCTCGACAATTCCGTATGAGAATTCAGAAGCCACAATGTAAGTCAAATATTCAGATTTAGCCCAAACGGTCGATTGACTTTGGAGGGAGAGCGAAAACGTAATTGATTACGTTATACTAGGAAAATACATTGGTGGTGATTGAACAACACATTTCTTTCTTTAATATGTTCAACCAGTAATAAATTGAATAAAATAAGAAAAAAACTACCGTTGTAGTAAAGTCGATTTTAGAGCGAGAAATTTCAGGAACCTGTAGCTCCGCCCCAGCTCGCTTCGCTCGTCAATCCTAACTGACACCACAGCTGGAGGGCCTGACTTTTTAAGGTCTTGGTAATTTTCAAACCTACTCGGCCAATCTTTCCCCTTTACGGGCATTATTAAAAAGTTACACATCAGAAACACACAACTCCATATTATTCATTAAGGTATAATTCGATTGACTTCAATTTTGTCCGTATAGGACGAAAGAAAGATCACATAACCTAGTATAAGGAAGGAAGTCATATATGATAGACGCAAGGAAGGTTACGCAGTAAAGACCCCGTATCAATTCTTAATTATCATTCATATGAAACTAATATCAACCATACAGGACAAAAGGAACGATACATAGTAACCTGACATTGGTCAACACCTAGTAGCTTAACCAATTAAATCCCATTCTCATTTCTTAATTATCATTCATAATACAAAATTTCAACCATATAAGACAGATAGAAGGTAAGATAACCTTAGATGGATAATCACCTGGAAGGTTTTGTTTCTAAAAACGTTTCATTAATTATGTATATAAATCAAAAAATTAGCAAATAATGTTCTAATAAATTGCGATTTTTAAATGATTTTGTATACATTTACACCTCTGGGCTACGCTTTCTTTGATCAGATTTCGATAAAGGTACATTTGACATGGTACTGAAGTTCACGAAAAGAACCTGAGCGAAATCGGTTCAGCCGCGCTATACGTTCATCAATGCAGACGAAGAAGAAAAACAAGAATTGTTAAAAAACAATGACTGAGCGTGACATTATGCCCACAGCACGCATGGCTTAAGCCAAGGCATATTACGCTCATAGGTGAAGCTAAGCACCACCCCCCCCCCCCCCCCCCCCCCAAGACTACTTCCCAAAACTTTGCCACCTGTACCTTTTACCTAAAATGCGGCACTGGACTGAAGCAGATTTTTAGTTTTAGCTTCGTCAATGATAACACCCAGAGCAACGAAAGCATTAGAGAAGATGTTGTAATAAGTAATGTTATAATAATAAGAGGTAACAACACTGTTACCTGCTGCCTAAATGTTTCCATTGAGGGGGGTTGCAGTTCTGGTATTATACCCAGTTCTATTTCTTCATTTGTCAGTTGTCTTCCATAAGCGAGGAATTGTTGCATATAAGAACCTCGGTCGTCTCCCCATAAATTGCTGTACACTTCAAACCCGGAACAATGCTCAATAACCTGAAAATAATTATTTACGGAATTTATATTAATTTATTATAATACTGTAATTTTACTATTGCTGTAAATACTAATCTAAAGTTATTATTGTGGTGTCGGCTATTGATGAAAAATTGAAAGGTAAGAAAAAAAAAAGTTTGATATTTTTTAAATATAAAATGTGCATTAATTTCTACACATGCAAATTGAATGTAAACCTGTTTTCGTAATTATTATTCATTTTCGAGATCATTAAAAACTATTATAAATGTGGACCATTGAGAGAGAGAAATCTACGTCATCTAAGGGAAACTGTAGTAAGGAGATAAGAAGTAGAATCATTCTTCAAGAATGTTAATAGTATATTGAGCTGAATTCTTGGAAAATAAATACTTACCTCGTCAACTACTCCTTGCACGCACTGAATAATTTCATTTTTCATTTCAATCACATCTTCATTTGCTTCAATATCTTGCTGAAAATTAGTGAATAGTTCTAGTTTTTATTATTACGTTATCATAATTATAAGCCTCATAACACATTTAGCAAACACAGGACAGCCAACAAACGCTAGCCAATGGGTGTGTTCGATTTCATGTCCGAATGTTAACAACTATTGGAATTACAAATTAAATCTAAATAAAGGTTTTTGAAGGGTTTAACAATTAAATTAATGATAACAAATAATATAATGCTTCATAATCATTGATTTGAAATAGTTGCACAAGTGATTTTTCAATACTTTTTACTTCCCGATGTTGGGTTTTCCATTTCATGTTCTCCGACCCCCTGATTCCAAAAATGATTAAAAAAATTCTATCTGTCTGTGTATTTGTGTTTCTCTGAACTCGGTAACTCAGATAGAATATCGACACGAAATTTTATATGTGTGTCCACAATCACATAAGGACGATATCTATTGATTTTCCGCCAAAGAGAAGGGGATGAATAAAGAGGGGAGGGGGGGGGGGGCACAAAAATCTCAATAACGGTCGAAGTAATTAATTTATCGACATAAATGTTATTTGTATATCCAAAACCCCATATGGACGACAGCCGAATCGGTTCGAGAAAAGTGGGAGACCAGAGTGGGGTTTGTACTCAAAAATCCAAATAACATACTGCAATGACGTATCAACACGAGATGTATTCAGAACCCAATAAATAAGAACGACATCTGTTGAGTTTCAACAAACTAGACCGAAGGAAAGGGGGGATCAGAGTGGGGGGACTCAACTGTGTCGAATGTATTAACTCTAAATTTAGTATGTGGATGCAGACACCTAACGGTAATACGGCCAAAAAAAATTCAACCAAATTGGTAAATTGCCTTCAGAGGGAGAGATGATTAATTCGCACTGGGGAATTACATTGTCGGTGATTCACCAACAGTTTTTTTTATTTTGCCAACAGGTAAACCTTCATAATTTCATCAGATATAATGATCTTATTAACTTTTAACTTCACTCGATCCTAGCTCAAGCTTGTTGCTTAAAATGAAAGCAACGCTTTGGGCTCACGGGGAAAAAATAGAAACAACTGAAAGCAATAAAGGTTAATTTTTGGCGAAGTTTCCGAGATTGTCTATCGAAATGCTTTCCATTTTACCCTTCGAACTGAAGGAGCTGCAAAGCTATAAGATGATCCTAGTTGTTACCAGTAATCACAATATTACTATTGTTATTTTTTCACAAGTTTCGTTAATCCAGATAGTTACCAAATAGTGAGGCTGATCAGATCTGGAAACCCTGGATACTAATGTTGAAATGTTGACAATGTCACAGAGTAGGTCGTTCACAATGCGGGTGAAACTCCCTTCCATCGAACTGTCCAGGGGTGGATCGCAGTATAACATCATTTCTGTTTCATTCAATTTGAGCTGCACTCCAAGAAGAGGCGGTAGACAGTTGTGTGAGTCTAGGTGTTCTGTTAAGTAAGCCAAACTGGAAAGTGGTATTAAGACAAATCAACATTATGAATCTTACTGATAATTTATTTAATATGTGAGTTGATGGTTTCATAAACTAATGCGGAACTCTTGTCCCGATTTGTCTATCAAGAGTGGTTAAAATTAGAAGTTAAAAAAACAAAAACATATCCAACAATTGTTTACATTCTTTTTGAGAACTAAATTCTTTTGCACCAGGCCTCCGGACATATGTTTGCCACTTTTTGATGCATTTTTTAGTAATTTTCCAATTAATAGATTTTGATTGGTAAATAGATCCTGGAGGAAGAAGAAGTACATCTATCGAAATATTTTTCCAGCTGCTTTCCAGAGAAGGGGGGGGGGGGGGGGGGGGGGTTACGGCATTCACTACATTATCTAAAAAATAATGTCACATCACAGTTTTACAAGTTAGGCTTAAATTAAAGTTGTTTGCACAAAAGTAAGTAGGTTAAACTTATTTCAAAAGTAATTAGTAATGGTACCTATTGACAATAATGAAAGAATTCTTACCTGCAACCGATGGTACCTAAAAGTGTGCTGCCTACAATTCCATCAATATAGTCAATGTAGTTCGTCCAAGGTTTCTTAACTTCCCCGCTTTCGTCGATATTAAATAGCTTTTTATTTTCTTCAAGTAGTCGATGCACTTCGAGTCCTGCTCCGCTAATTTCACCATAACTAAGCACAGAAAAAAAAAGAAAGTATAACAGCAGAAAAAAATCAAAGCTTTGACAGAAATAGTATTAAAATAAGGTTAACTTAGATGTAGGACATGTGGTCCGTCCGAAGACCATGTGGCTGTCCATTGGAATTCGGAGCACGGGGGCACTAACCACTGAGCTAATTAAAACATCAATGAATAATAGATATCTATTTTCTAATCGGTCATCTATTTTTAGCAGGAATTACCAATAGTTATAGTCAAATAATTCAATGAATTTAATGTAATGTCTTGGCAACAGAATAGCGGCTCCCGTTTACTGATATCTCATTAAATTACCTGCTGAGAATTACTACAATATTTACCTACAAAGTAAAAATAAGTTACAGAGAGTATTTTACCGTTTTTCAATTATTGCACTTTTATTTTCTAAAGCAAGAAGAGAGTTCTTGGTCTCCCGTTGGTAGAGAGGCTGTTTTGCCCAAGTCTCCAAAAGAGATCTCATCGCATGAACATTCGACTGAGTTTTACTCAGTCGTTTTTGTACGTCGTCAACTAGCTTATGCAGCTTGCCAATATAATCCATAAGATCTGTAAGGGTAAATATTAGGCAATTATAAAAAAAAAATATTCTGACATTATGGTGGCACTGGTTCGAGACTCACAGGACTCGGTTAACAAGTTAACTGCGTTACAAGATCCCGAAAATATTTAACTCAATCAAAGTCAAGAGACTCAAAATTTGATTCCCAGTTAACATGTTAAGAGATAAACAAACGAACGAAGCTCAATTAAATAAAGCTAATCTAATAGTAAATTATTATTATTTTAATTGATATTGAATTAATGTACCCTCAAGCTACAAGGAGTAAACGTAAAACAATTTTAATTTAGCTGGAAAATGTAAATGAATGATTTTGAATGAAAAAAATAAATAAATAAAATAAAAAATAATACCATTTGATCTCCAGTTCATGCTGTATTCGGCTTCATGAATTAATTCATCAATTTGTTCTATTTTATCTTGGACAAGCTCAAATTCAACCAATCTGCTGTCTCTCCGCATCTTGTTGTACCTGGAGGCAATAGGATGATACAGTAAATTAAGCTGGCAACCTCCATAGACTGAGTTCAAAAAATTATTCAATAAATTGTTCAATTAAACAAGTTGGAGAAACATAATTCAATATTTGTATGCACTTATTTGTTTATGAGCTATTTTCTTTGGCCTTAGCGTCATTTTGCTTTCCAACTAGGGCAGCAAGGACCAGAGCTTTCTACTACCCTAACCTAATATTTTATAGCGGTTAATTTGTCTTTAGTTTATTAGTTCTTTTATAGCAATTTTACTATAATTTAAATAAAAAATTGTGGTTTGTCTGAGGAACAACTTTGACAGTATAAAGCACGACAACCATTCAAATTAATATTATAATTTTTAAAAAACTAATTTAGTTCAAAAAATTTCACTAATAGAGATACGCTGTTATATATACACGTCTTTTGTATGATTAAATATATGCGCAATTTCTTTTGCAGAAGTATCCCAAGATTCTTCTTTACTACACAAACTGTTTTTATTGACTATACTTCAAATGTCTAACTCAGTTACAGTAAAAGTTGCTAGTAGTTTTCAGTACATCAGTGACTTATTGTACTACTAAGTACGAATGATAATCCTTACCATTGTATAATAATATTTAATTGAACAGTATATTCTCTGTAGCTATCTCGTTTGCTGTATAAGTCTAATGCTGATTGGGGTATTCCTTCCTTATTTTCCAGTTGTAAGTAATGCACTTCTCGCAGTATTGCTTCCAGCTGCAACAGAAGACTTAAAAATTAGAAATCTATTTAATAATATAAACATAGGAAAGTTGTTGAAAACCATATCCTAGTAATAAACATGATGAACATATACGTATGGTCTTTCCGCGTTTAGGATTTAGAGGAACAAAGAGTGACAGAGAGAAAAGTGGGATTGCGATGTTCGGGGGACGTTCTACTAAATTTTCTAAAACAATGGTTGTATCTACCATTGTTCACTAACCATTATATGTTTGCATATAGATATTAAAAATGAAATAATGTAAATAAAACAATTGAACGTTTCCATTTTAATTTTTAGCCGGAATAAATATTTCCGAACTGAAAGAAGAAAAGTTATGTTGACGTTCCACTTGTTTTTTTACCACTATACCTGTAGCCACGTTGTACACATTAAAACGTTTACGTATTTCGGGAAAAAGTAATTAACACTTTTTTCAATAAACCGTCTGATTGTATGGCTACGAAATGCCGCTTCTACCTGGTATTCCTGTGAAAAATGTAATGATGGTTTCTCCTTAGCTCCACGCTAAAGTAGGTGTTAAGTATAAACTTTTAAAATGCAGCCACAATGCCTTCTGTCCACTCTCAACACCCGCGCTGGTTGATGCGCTCATGATCACTGCAGTGTTGGATGTCCCTAAAGTTACGTCCGAGCTAAGAGGGTGTTAAGCCTCATGCTATAGCTGTCGCTACTAACGCCTTCTGCCCATACCCAGCATCACTGGTTGGTGTGGCTGCTAAGCTGAATGTTAAGCCTAACTCGATGAAATGCTGCCACCGATGCTTTCTGTCCTCTTCCATTACCCTTGGTTGATGCCAATAATTACTAGAATGGTGTCTGCCACTGTAATTAACAGAGTTGGGCATAAAATAGTTTATTCGTTATTCGTTCCTAGCTAGTATTTGCTAGGCAACGATATGCACGTCAGCTAGTATTTTACGTTACAGGAGTTCCTATTTGACATTAAATCAATTTTACGTATCAGAAATATAAGAAATACATTTAACCCACCTGAGGATGAAAATTAAGAAGAATAACAGTATTTGCATAATTTCTACTTATGATAGAACGTCTTAGGTTCAGTTCTATTTGTTCGTCAACTTTGGAACACCAGTCACTAAACAATTGTTCTTCTAGCTTTGAGAACCGAAGTAGGAGACCATCGTATTTTCTATAAATTTTCTTAGCTTCAGCACTCCGAGTTATTCTAAAACATGAAAAAAAAGTGTATAAAAATGTATTCAATTTATGGTAGTTTTATTTAACCCTTAACATTACCCCGTACATTACTACATTACGGAGTCTTATAAAAATATGAATGAAAAATATCCTACATGTGGTCAAGTTTTCGAAATTTTTCCACCCCACTTGTAATCCTTTCTCTCAACATTGCGACCCAGTGGAGGGCACCGGCAGTGGGGGGCATCAGAAGATCTATATCCATTCGTTTGCCTTCTCTGTAATTCAGAACCTGTTGATTGAAGAGAGCCTAAAAAGAAAGAAAAATGGTCAGCATTATATTACAGAAATAGAAATTACTACTAAGACTAACTTTTACTTGAGGGCGAAATCTCAGTAGTTATTGATTTTTGGTATCTGTTTGTATAAACGGAGATTTTGAATAGTTTATTTTGAACGATACAAAGACAAATCAAAGAATTTTCTTAACAAGTAAGGTACTCCGCTATGACTTAACGGACCTGATTAACTTCGATAATCGAAGGACACGATGTAGCTCATTTAACTAATTTGTAAGTCTAGTTTTTGTTAGATTGATGTTACTGGATAGGATGGAAAGATAAATCAGAGATGCTTAATGGGTTAAATACTTACATAGAAGGCGCAGGTAGCATAAAAGTAACGTGCTTGCCTACTACGTTCAGGGTAGTGGGTTCGAAGCCCGGCCGAGGGTTCTCCGGATGGACGTTAAGCATTCGTCCCGAGCCAGTGCGATAACAGGAACACATTAAAGACCCCTCCCTACATTAGGTAATTAAACCCGAGTAGGCAAAATTTAAGACTTCTGCGGTAGAGTTGGGCTCATCTTAATTAGAGCGCTCTGCTAGTTAAAGCCCGGGCTTAACTTATATTGAAACACACTGTTATAACATAAGGCTAGGATAATAGACCGACATAGGTCTTGCCTTCCAGAGAGAGTCTATGACTGGGGCTTTACCCCCTCCCTTGAGTGGGCTGGACGGAGCCATATTATTCCAACTTCAACAGTATTTTACCTCAATATTGTTTAGTTCTTCTCCAAGCATTTTCAGTATTTGTTTGAACTTTTTGTCAAATTCCTGTTTGAGCAGAGGTCGTTCCAAGAAAGTTCCTATTATCTCTATTAACTGAAAAAATAGAAACCTTTATTGTAAATGGGTACATACTAAAAAAAAAATAAAACATGAATCTAAAAAAAAATAATTTCTTATATAAAATATTATAAAAAAACAAAAACAATGATGAACGACATGGGACGACGGGAATAATAGCTGGCGAAACCACAGATCAAGGGTAGTCCACATAAAATTCAAACACACCCTCCGCATAAGTAGTTTCCGCCAAAATAAGAAGTTTCGCATACCTACGTTCTTGACAATTCTCATCGGAATAGTGAATTTAAATGTTTCTAAATTTGTACCTTATATATCCCTTCAAGATTTGAACAGTCATCAAAGGCAAGACACAATATGGCTGCGAGTCTTTTATCCAAGTCACTTATATTCTCTTGAAACTTTTCATAATCCACTTGAAATGTGTCATCGTCTGGATCGAGTACATCGTAAGATTTTGTCGAAAATTCAGTAAAGTAAGAATTAAATTTTTGAGAAATAGCTACCAGTTGAGCACTCAAAACACTTCCTCGAATGTTACCTATTTCCAATCTTTCCAATTTTAGAAATTCCAAAATAGTGAGAAAAAATTTCTAAAAAATAAATAAAAAAGAATTATAATAAGTGTGTGTCAATAACCTTCATATACATATTTTCAAATCAGTACATAAAAATAAATTAATACTACCAACCTGTATTATACTGAGTCTCTCTTTGAAATTATTGTATCTTTCGAAGACAATATTAGGATGAAATGACCATAATTGAGGCTCAGATGTTTTAAAATACGTATGCAGTTTTTCTCGAAATTCATTGAAAGTTTCTCTGAAAAATATATAAAAGTCTTCTAAATATTCATTTTATATTAAAATGTAAATAATTTTACGATTTAGGTACCTGTAGCTCTGCAGAGCTTTCACAGATATATCGACACGTTGAAGAGCTTCATCAATATCTGTTTGAAATATAGAATTAGGATCAAGAAATTTCTTTCCCTAAAAAAATAAAATAATAGAATTATTAATCATTGTAATTTCAAACTGGGAGACAGGTATAATACCAATATCAAATACTGTCTAAACCTATATGTGTCATTTCCAGCTATTTTCAGAGTCTACCGACACTAGCATTCGCCGTGATTTGGTCTCGCACCTACATAACTCTGACAGCTGTTTTAATACTTTAAAATAATTTATCAAATAATTCTAGGGTTGTTTAGGATCAATCAAGCTAAAAAATGCACAATCCAAAATCATTACAGTCACCCAGCTTACATGCCTTCTCCTCATTCCTCTGTATTCTAAGATCTGACAAATATATAAATTATAAAATCATTTTTTTTTTTTTTTTTTTTCTTTTGAATGGCTTTATGGAAAATTTGGGGGAGATTATTATTTTTTATATGCTAGCAATCATTTCCATTATATTAACATTTTCCTAGTATGCAATTTATTTATGACTGTATTGTAACAATTTAAAAACGTAAGACAACAGAAACAAAGCTCAGGCACTGGTAAGTTAATATTATTTATTCTCACAAGTTAGAAGGAAACCAGAAAGACATTAATTTCTCTGATGATAGATATTAAAATAAAATTTAGCAAAAACGTACCCCGGCATGGTCTTATAAGGTAGGAAGAGAATAACGGAACTAAATAACGATTATAATAATAAAGTAAAAGTTATTCTAGGTCCCGCTGCCAGAGCTTTGTGCTTAACTAGACTTTGAAAATAGCTAAGAGTGACAATATTGTTTTAGCCATTATTTTCTTATGTATGAAAGGCCAATAATTCAATAATATTATTGCTAAATGGAAGAGAAGAGGGGGGTCCTATGTCCGTCGTTTTTTCACGAAAAGTAATTGACCAATTAAGCTGAACCTTTAATTGTTGTGTTGTTAGTTATATTTTTCAGAATTGGGTTCTCTTTTCTCATGTCTTTTTCTTATTAAAGTAACTTCATTCCTTCAAAAAGTAATTTAAACTTTTTTGTTTTTACATCTATCATATTAAGACATTGCATGTTCAAAGTTTTGTTTTCAAAATAATTTCGTTCTTATTTATGTATTATTTCCCCCCTTCAAAAGAAAGAATCTGGATATCTACTAATAATACGTATTTGCTTCTTCTTGATGCTCCATTAAGCGAACGTCACTGAAACGATTTCCGTTAATTTTTCAGACAATGCGCTGTAGACTTTTAGAATATTTTAATAAAATAATTCATTCACTAAAATTACAGATCCAAATTTATCTCAATGAGCTGATATTTAATAAAGAATAGTCTTACCAAAATTTAAAAAAACAATCAATCCAGGTTGCAGATTTGCATTTTCTGTTGTGGAAAGCCCATATGTATGTTGGTAACCCCTAATACAGAGTCATAGAGGTGGGCACCAGTATGGCACTGACTAAAGGGATAAAACTTCTACAATTGGTCATTCCATTACCCGTTCTATAATGAGGTTGTTGATCTGCCTCAGAAGGATGATGATCCTGGAGGACTGGCAGTAGTACCGGCAGCTACTCCAGATGAGACAGACAGTGTGGATCAGGGGCAGGAAGCAGGGGGTCACCTCTGCGAAGTCGGTCTCCTCTATCGCAGTCAGGTGAGGCTCCAGAGGCTTCAGGTAAATCGATATATGTTTCGCCTCTGTCAGCGCTGAAAAATAAATAAATATTGTGAGTGCCTCCAAAGCCAACCAGGGTGATTATTAGAATGATATCCTTTTTTATTTTCTATTACATAAAACAGTATACACAAGATCGAATTGTGAAGACGTTTTTTTGAATTTTTATTTATTTTCAGTTTTATGCATCTTAGAAGGAAGGATGAGAAAACCATCATAATTAGAAGTAGTAAAAGTTTTAAGAAGCTAATTGTGGAGAGCAATCCTCCTTCCATGTGCTCTTTAACCATACAATCTTCTAAATAAAGTTGAAACGAAAGTTGTTTGTGGATTGGTATGTGAATTTTGGCAAACAACTAGCGTCATACGGCAACTGCCTGGCAATGTTCAGCATATGCTAACTTGGGAGCCGGCCGTTGTCCGCCACTTACTTGCTAAGTTGCCCAGCGTCAGTCGGCAAATACTAGCAGGGGTGCCCAGCGTTGTTTGACAAATACTTCCTGCCTTAACAAGTATTTTATTCCTTATCCATCGCTGCTTTGCAATTACTAGCTGTGATGCTTTGCGTTCTTAAGCATATAGTAGCTGGGGTGTCGGCATATACTAGCTGAGTGACCCCGTTGCATGGCAAATACTCCATGCACTCATTCCAAAATAAAAAAAAAAGTTAAAACCTTTTTTCGAGATTTGAATGATGCTATGCCTCATTTCCATGCGAATGACTAAAAATTGTAATAATTGTGAATTTACTCTTAAAGAATGGCCCAGAAATCGCATGAGAGATAGTCAAGTTCCCCGGGCAACGCCGGGTAATACTGCTAGTTGTTTATATGAAGACACTGCCCAGAATCCTATGATAAGAAGACATTCAATTTATTGTCTCGTCCGTAACAAAAAGTGTAAGCAGTTTGTCTGAACCGGTAGTATAAAATTCGATTAACTATATAATATGTATATAGTTAATATAACTTTTTATATATATATATATATACCTTATATGTCGAGGAAGAAAAATAGAAAAAAGTATATAATATGGTGATTCGTACCTGAGACAACATTGGCAAATATTTCTCTAAAACAAGGAAAGTAAGCACTTTCTGTACATTCTAAGATGACTGCCATTTTTTTCACTTTTTCATCTTTCATTTGATCATAAATGTACTGCAAATTGTCTGCTCTGTTCTTCCAAAAATTCAGTTCTGATCAAAATAATATTGAAAACGAATTAGAATAAAATATACTACATGTTTTTATTAAGGAATACGGTTACTTAAAGTGCTTGGAAAAAAGAGTCAAAAATTAGTAAAAAAATAAATAAATGCACCGAAATGTTTGTTATTTAATGCTCTACCGTGTGGTTCAAATAAATAATACAATAATAATAGGATTAATTTTGACTTGTATCATCGTGTAATATCAGATTTCCGCTCAAAGTAGTGAGTGTTTTGTAGGATGAATGAGGGCTACTTACACCATAATTGGTTGCTATTTTATTATTCAAAGAAATGAACTTATGTTGTATAGAAATCCATTAAAATGAGATACCTGCAAATGGGGTTGGATTCTGGCCATTGCTGAATGCTTTCAAGGAGTCTTCACTTATAACATCAGCGATTTGAGATGACCACTTGACGACAACTCCTTCAATGGACGCTTTTAAGTACAGATCAACCATTTCGCCACTAAAAATAATTTTCACTGTAACAAGAACCTCAAAATTCATACGGATTCCATTTTATGATTCCTCGCAAATGATGCATAGGATGTAAATCCCAAAATAGAAATGGTTGGAGAAATGATAGCGTAAAGCTAAGTGCAAAGAGCACAGTTAAAGAGAAGTTGACATACCCCTGTTGCAGTGCATCAGCAATCTCGTCAACTCTCTCCAATCCGATGGGCATAGGAAGAACAGTCTTCCCAGCGACATGGCCTCGCACTTCGTACACTGTGCTCCGCAGTCCGTGCACATGTTGGCTCAGATCGTGCGAAACACAGGATGGCCATCTTTTTAGAGTCTCCTTGTTGGACAACAATGGAACGAAAATCTAAACAAATATTTCCGCGTTCAATATATATATATATATATGGTTTTTTTTTTTTTTTTTTTTTTTTTTTGGAGGAGGGGCTTTTCGGCATCTTTTTGACTAAAAATGGAAAACGTATTTTAATTTTGGCAGACAGTTATTTAATTCTTGGCTGGATAGTAGAATAGTCTCGTAATTCTTGTAATTGAAGTTGTAGTTATGTATCAGGGTTCCGTACTCGAAGGGTGCAAACGGAACCCTAATGTTCTCTCTATTCTCTCTGTCTGTCATAGCTTTCTCGGGTGTGTCGGGAGGTGAGAAGCAAACTTGGAGCCCGGCCCAGGATGAATAATATAATTTGATAATACAACTGAAAAATTGTAATTTTTAGTATTTTCTTATAAGCTCCCAGAGAGGAAGGTCGATTTTGATGAAACTTTGCAAAACTAATTTGAACTCAAAAAGTCCCTCCATTCGGTCTGGTCAAAATTACTCATTCACTTTGGGAATAAAAAATGTAAAATGAATGTAGTCTGAAAAAAACTGAAATTTTTAGAATTTCAAACGGGAGTTGTCCCAATTAAAAAAAAAAAAGTATCCTAAAAAATACTAAATAAGTCCTCTTAAAATTAATTATAAAATAGCCAAGTTACACCCAAAAGAAGAAAAATTACTGAATCTTTACAATTAATTTATCTTTTCATGGTAAAAAATTACACAAAGTTCATTTTCTTTTTTATTGTTTGATGAAGCTTAAAGAACTAAAAAAATGAGACCGGTCCCATCTTTCTAGTTGCACTTTTAGGACCTCAGGGATTTTCGAACACTTGGTCGCACTGTGAGCGTGCATAAGTTGCATTTTCTTTTCCGTACCTCATCAACGAGTATAGCCAGCTGTTCTATTGGTTTAGTTGCTAGGTCACCAAATATAAGTTCTTCTTTAACGTTTGTTTTTGGCAACGGTCCATTGTGAACTTTAACAAAATATGCCCCCTTGTTTTTGAGAAGCACTGGAAAGCAAGTTGCAGGAATCAATTGAGCAGCATTATTCTGAAACAATAATAAAACATTAATTAATTTATTGAATTTTTCAGAAATATTTTCTCGGAATCTACACCATCTAGAAAATTTATGGTGTCTCCTCTTTATTTGTAGAGCAACAATTCTACGTTTTCAATTCCAGCAAATTCATTCCAGTCTTTCAATGCATTAGCCATGATGAAATGAAGGAGAAACTGGAATAACAAAAAAGTTGTCGGTGAGTCACCGGCATTGTACTTCCCCAGAACGAAATAATCAATTAACCTTTCGCTCCCCTTCCAAAATCAGTCGACCGTTTGCGCTAATATTCAATAGGTGATTTAAATACGGGCTCCTAAATCCTCATACTAAATTTTGAGTCGATATACTCATTACATCGGCAGTTATTAGGGTTTTTGAATTGAGCCCTCTCCCCTGAACTCCCTTTCCCCTCAGCCGATAACCCTGAAATTATACAGGTTACGTCCTCTTTGAGTTTTGACTTCAATTATGAAATTTCATGTCGTTACATTCATTACATCGGCAGTTATTAGGCTTTTTGAGTTGAGCCCCCCACTGGTCCTCCTCCCCTTCTGCCGATTCCGCTGAAAATTGATATGTCATCCTTGATAAGTGGCGATACATTCATTACAACGGCAGTAATCGTGTTCACAGACACATACAGACAGACGCACATCTTTTTTTTCAGATTTGAAATCTAGAATTCCGTTGAAAACTCCGCTTTAAATTTTTGATCTATTACATAACTTCCCCTATACTTCGTATAGCTGAAGACCTGACCTACTTATCATTGGGAAATAGAATACTTGTTCCGTTGCTGTAAAATTAACGATAAGGTAAAGTAGCGACCTTCCACATCTCCATCCTTTCGTAGACTTCATCATGAAAAAATGTGTTGAAAAAAAATATCTCCTCGCAGAGGTGAAAATTAGTGAACTATGGTAGAGTCCACGAATGAAAGAACTCCTTCAGATGGGAGGAGAGAAGTACAGATCCTCTTGCCGAAGGCCATGGACGGTCACAATGTCTCCCGAACCCCCATCTTTTTTTTTGTACTTCTCCCAGAGAAATTGGACTATATCCATAAACTTTAACTACTGGAAGGGTGGGGGTTCTTCCAAGTCCCTTAACCCATAGCTCATGTTAGAGTTGCTTGTAAAAAAGTAGGCAGAGCATTAAGACTATTTTATTAAAAGAGAAAATAAAACCATTTTTTTGGTCCCCTCGCATTTTTTAATAAAAAATCTATAATATAATGATAAAGCGGCATTTAACTTAAAAGGGAATCATAGTTCGACATTTTAACTAACTCTCCCCACTCCCAGGCTGTGGACTGGCCCTGCTGTCTCACACCCACAATATGTGTATATTTTTGAAAGTTTAAAATAAAATACAGTTATAACCTGTGAAACTATCAGTAGGTTCTTATTAGGGGAGTCTAAAAAATCCAGAACCATTGTTTTATATTCTTCCGTCAGCATGAGCCTCGTCCATTTTTCTGGTTTCAGTTTCATAGTTTTCACAATGTAATTTCCAATAAATTCCACCCGAGGATCTGGAGGCACTGGATCCATACTCTTTCAACTCGAAAAAAAAAAAAAAAGGTTAAATAATAATGAATAAAACAAGCAGACTTTCTAGTAAAAAATATTTTGAGGAATGTATACTTATATGTATGTACAAATAGGTATACATTTACTGCTCGTATTTATGTAGACATCTACCAGACATATAATCAAACTTAAAAATAACGATTAGAATGATTAGGTGAGGTGGGAGGGGCGTCTCGCAGAACAAAGAAAAGATATGTTAGTTATTGTGACTCATGCCCGGGCTTTAACTACGAAGTCATATATTCCTCTACCAGACGACCGCTTTTTCATCGCTCTGTTGCACATGAGTTCTTCTCTACTCTGGGAAATCTACATTTTGCCTACCATGGTTGATTCACCTAGGATAGGAGTCCTTAACGAGTACCTGATTTCCTACAGACTAGGGACCTTCGTTTAACGTCCCTCCCGAAGGACGGCGTTCTCATGGTGTTTTCACCTCCCAGATAAAAAAATAAGGGCCTCGGCCGGGTTCCGAACCCGCGATACGCACGCTACGTCTGAGCTACCGACGCCCTCAAAACATAATGTATCTAGCCAGATAGGATACAAAAAAATATTTACAGTTCCTTTTATGCGCAAAGTGAAAAATTTAGAGAGAAAGGTTTTATTTTATTCATTTTTTTCTACAGAAGTCTATGTTCCATTTTCATAGACTACACGTATTTGTTTTTAATTCATACAAGTCTGTTGCTCCGGACTCTGATTGTAATCAATAGTTGACAGTTTCCAAAAGTAGTAACTTACTGGTAATATTTTTTAAATTATTAGTTATTTAATATTTACTTGAAATTTCTTTCTAGAGAATATCGACTTTTATATGTTGAAATACATAAGCTTGCATGTCGTCTGGTTTGCATGTCCTGATGTCACTTCCATGACTATAAATTATAAGAAGAGAAGGGAAAAACCATATTTGGTTTGATTTAATAGGCTCCACTTCGTACCATCTACCTCGGAAAATGGTTTCGTATTATAGTGATACTTGAGAAGAAAAAAAATACCTAACTTATTTTTCTTGCTTTCTACTTCTTTGTTTATTCTGTGCTAAAAAAACTTCCTCCTGACAGGCTACTTTCCCTAACCGTAAATTTGTATTATAATAGGTCATCCCATAAGTAATGTCGGTTTTTAAATATGTTGAAAATAAGGTGAAATGTTCACCCCGAAATTTTTCAAACCATCGTTGCACCTGCCTTTCACTTATTTGACCCTCCCCATAAACTTCCTCAACTTTTCGATGCATGGGAACCGATTTTTCGCCTTTGTTAAACTTCCATAACGAAATATGCCGAATGTGTTCACTAGTCACTTCCATGGTAAAATTTGAACTGAAGGCTTGGAGATAGGTGGTATTCCTCAGTCTAAACAATATAAGTTGATTACTTATTAATGCCTACTTAAATATTATTGGTAAATAAATCATCATCCAAAGGCAGTTGGTTTTAATTTTGTATACAAACAGGCAATAATGAGTAACCGACATTACTTATGGGATGACCTGATATATATTATTTTTAACCCCCGATGCAAAAGGTCGGGAGTTGGAAGTTTGATACCTTTGTCTGTGTGTCTGTCTGTGGCATCGTAGCTTCAAGACGGCTGAACCGATTTCAAAGCGGTTTTTTCTTTTAAAAAGCTGCGAGATGGTTTTTAGCCATGTTTGGTGGAAATCATCAGGTTTCATCAGAGCTTGTGTAGGGATCTCGGCCTCTATTGCAGCTAGAAACTTTGAGCTCAAATGTTTGTAAGGTCAAGCCCCTCTGCTCAAAAAAAAAAAGCCCTCCCCACCAAGGTTTCAGTAAAAAAATGAATGAACAAAAACTTTTTTTTTTTTAATTTTATGTTTTTTTTGTAATTTGAGTGTATTACTATTTGCTGTAGGGCTCGGCGTTTTTCGATAGTCAATAACCTACAGTTGCGGCTTTGACCAGTAGTAGTGTTGTAATTTCTGTACCCCAGTTTTACATAGAGGGTCTAGGCACACAAACTCGTAATAACCATTCACGGACCTCCTCTCTCCAGAACTAAAATTCCGGACGCTGTGTGGTCAATGCTTTAAGTTAGTACCTTCTAACACACAGATATAAGTATTTTTTAATCCTCTGAGGACGATATGATAAAACGATAGTACGATGCTGTTGATTTTCTCGTGAAACGGTGACCACAAAGGTATGTTGTTAGGTCCCATGAGCATGAGGTAGTCAATACATAACTTACGTAAAATTTCATGATTTTGACTGCTATTATACCCCGATTCATGCTCGTGACGCCTAATACATACCTATGTGGTTAACCGTTTTACTAGAACATCGACAGCGCCCTTAAAATCTAAAAAAAGGTTTTTCCTAATCTATTTCTTTCACACGCGAAAAATGCAGTATATGCCCCGATCCAACCTTACTTATTAACACCTCATTGTACAAGCGTCTTCGCAATTAAATTTAGAAAGAGTTCAGCTTCATAAGAGATTTTTCGTCAACTATTCCATTCGCATGCAGAAAATCGAAAAAATGGCTGCTACTGCCTTCCTTGATTCAATACGAATTCAATTATACCCCAAACGTGTACCTGTGGTCAACCGTTTACCCTAGCTAAGTCCAAAAATATAACTAGTTTCTCCTCTTGGAGAAAACGGAAAAAAGGGCGGCGATATGACCTTTCTTGTTGAAAAATTAATCCAATAATACTTTAGTGGTTAACCGTTTCACGAAAAAATCGGAGACAGCGCCTTCAAAAACTCATAAAAAAAGGTTTTTCCTTATTTACTTCTTTTGCATGCGAAAAATTGGATAAATTACCCCGTTATCTTTTTTTTAATACGAATCTGAAGATGGCACTAACATAACTTTTTTTTAAAATTTCTTCCTTCTTAGGTAGAAAATTGAAAAAAGGAGAAACTCTACTTGTACAACTTTGATAAATGTAGGGAAAATATTGACAAGTAGTTGTGTATCATTTTCTTTTAGAGTATTATTTTTAACAAAATTGTCGTCATCGCACTACCGTGCCATCAATTAAACATAAACCAAGACCTTGAAAATGGAAACCAAGTACGTCTACCTATAGAATTATTCTATTGTATTTATGGTTCTTTGGAGAGAAAAACAAAACTGGAACTTTTATAATACTCTGTGTTAAATTCTCGATACCTTTATTTTTTAGTCGGAGAGGAAAACTTCTCACTTAACGGGAAGGAAAAAAAAACATAGGCCTTTCAAGACTTCAGATTTTTTAGAACGAGTGAGAAAAAACCGTTCTATTACCAGAAAGAAAAAAAAAATCCGTCTGTTTCCGAAATCGTTTGACCTTTTTTTTATATATATATTTAGACAAGGGGAGGTGAAAACTTACCTTTCAGGAAAAATATTTATCCGGAAGATAAAAAAATTCAGGTCAGATAAAATATCTAATTAAAATAAATGAACAAAAACAAAATAAATGAAAATGACACACATAAAACTAAATTGATTCGAAATTAGAGCTACAAATTGATATTTACAACCATAGATAATATAAAATATAAATATAAGAAATTATTTAAAGCTGTTATTTATTTATATATCACTTTAATTTCGTTAAAATTGAAAAATACAAATCTAGACTTTCCCAAAAGGGGCGAATATAGAAGGAATTAGGTACAAGGTAATTTTCGTATTAAAAAAAAAATAGTGTTAAACATTTAGAACATGATTAAATAATCAAATATAAAATAACCTGTAGGCTTACTTGGAATAGCAATGTTTTCAAATATATATACTTTTTGAACTATATTCATGGGATTGAACCATATTGGACTTATGTAGCCTAGGATGATTCTATAAGATTTGTCGGAATAAACATTTATTTACGTCTGATGTGGAGCTCTGTTCGTGGTGAATGCTGGAAGTCAACTGCAGGCACTGACAATGGAACTTCCAACTCAGGGGGGCTGAACATAAGAGGAGGCGAATTGAAAATATGGACCACCCCTCAATGCAAAATTTCTTCGTTTATAGTTTCCTCTGTTTATGGAATTATATAAACCTCTTATACATCTGCCAAATGCTATTGCAACTAATTTCTGGATCTATGCCTGGAAATACTTTTCTTTTTTTTATTTCATGTTTCTTTGTTTTCTTCAGTTTTCATATTCACCATTATTTCGAAGCGGCTATTAAATCCAATATTTCTGTCCTTTTTCTTCAACAAATCTAAGACATATCTTGGAAAATAATTCATTGGATAGTCAGTCTATTTTCTTCAGTAATTCTTAGAAGAAAATAAAATGTCTTACAAAGAATAAACTTGCAGAAAAAAAAAGTTTGATGCAAAATAACAATAATTTCGTAATTCTGCAAGAAAAAATATACTCTAATTGGAAAGAATCAAAGTTGGCGCATACTCGGGCTACTTTTCTTCTTTAAAAATTTAATTTATAGCAGCTAACTATGATAGATACGGAGGAACACTGATAATTTTGTCATTGGCAATCTGTGTAAATAAAAAACGTACACTTCACCTCATATTATTTTAGAGAACATATTGAATTAATGGAGTGAGTAGTTTACGAAAGAGCTAGTAGAGAAGCCATCATACATGAAGGAGGCGGAAGTAGTATTTTCCTAGTGTCTTTTTTACTATGTTTGACTGTCAATTAGTTTAATTAATTGCAAATTTAAATGAACTGTAGTTGGCGGTTGAAAATTACATGATTGTACTCACCAAAACATTGAAAGTATTTGAATGGACAGTTTTAAAATCAATTAGACTCAAATAACATTTATTCAATAAACATTTTCTTTTATTATTAATTCGTTTTCATGTAATCTATTATAAAATATTGTAAGGGGCCGCATTTATTTTTTTTAACTGGTAAATAAAGGATGGAGCAAGTCGGAATAGTGATCTATCCAACAGATGGCATTCTACTGAACCCGACCGAGGATCCTCATACCTCGAAACTTCTCTCTTCCGCTCTGATCATCATTCAGGTCTCTGTTCTATATTTAAGAAAGGTTCAGAACATTAAGAACAGTCGAAATTAACAACGAATATTTATTTACAACAACGAAACTTTTTAAGTAATTCAATTGGTCATAACAAAAACAAGAATTACATATTAAGCAATAGGTGTAGTAGTTTTTATAGTGAAGAAAAGACTAATAAATACATGTATGAAATATTAATAGTAAGAGGTATTTTTACCAGCGCCTTTTAATTCTTATTATTTTAGTATCTCTATTTGATACATTTTCAATCCTTATCTTAATTCATTAAACATGCCTAATAAATAAATAAAATACGCAACCATAGAATATTTTTTTTTTTAGAAAATCAGTCAGTGAGTTGTGTGAGGAGAGCAGTTCCTTTTAGTATCCAGTAGCTCTCGGGTTTGTCGGTGGGGAGGAGAACGGCGATGACGAAATTGGTGCTGTGTCCTGTGGTGGACAGGACTCCTGCTCGGACTGAGGTCTTGTACATAGGACACTCGTAGCGCTTCAACCGGCTGGGGGTCGCACCCGAGGGAACCAGTGCCATCACAGGCAGCGGTGGGTTCAGCTCCCCTGAAAAAACAGAGCCCAATGTCCAGCTATTTTTTTGTAGTAATATGGGGATGTTCAAAGAATGCAACAGTTATAAGAGAGGCTACACTTTATAAAATAATATATCTTCATTTTGTTATATTTGTATTTTCTCCAGAATTTTTATCATTATATATTTTATTCTGTATTTCCCTGTTAGTGACTGCAGGGGCGCATAATCGCCCCAAATACTCATAGTGGATGATTAATAATAATAATTTAAAAAATAATAATATAAAAAATTGTATTTATTAATATAAGGAAGGCATTGCATATTCGAATTTTGAGATGTTATATTATTTTACCTGAAGCTGATTAGATACCCACAACAAGAATAAAAAGGTTATTGCAGTTTTCTAGCTCAAAGACAGGAAAAAATACTTTAAGTTTCTGAAAAAACTCATGCGAGTAATATTCATGAAATCGTGGTATACTTAGAGGCGAAAATCAAGAATAACATTTTTCAAAAATACAAGTCGGAGGTCAAAATAAATGTATGGAAGCCCTTAGCATGACTCAGTTCAGTACACAGGGAATGGGTGCAAAACTGCACTTCATTTAGTTACAATTGATAATGTAGATATGCACCAACGAAACCCTCCATTGTGTGATCTGACCACACTTCTCTGTATTATTTTTTTCTTTTAAGCACTTGACACCAGACATTTTTGAACCTATAGAACTGGTACGTGTAAAAAAAAAATTTATCAGCATAAAAAAATTAAACCAAAATTGCTAGAAAATTCAAAATATTAGGTTAACGTGACTGAATCATTTGCTGTACCAGGACGAGGGTCAGCAAGCATCATGCGATTCCTATCGAACCTGGCCGCATCCAAGAACAAACCATGAACCAACACTCCATCTCTCGGCAATGGAACGTTTCTATAGGCTTCAGGACGCTGAAAAAACGAAGGAATCTTAGTACTTATGGTATATTTATTTATACAAGTTGGTACTGTTTACAGGGACAAGTTAGGCTTCAACTGCATCTTCTAAAACAAAATGTTGTAACGTCTGCCAATGTACGTAACAACATTCAATTTAACTAGATAAATTACAAAGTGTATGCGCCTAGCTGGTTCCATGATCAGTCCCAATCTTCAAAAACAGAATATCTTTGGAATAAAGAAAATGTACAAAAAAAAAATCAACTCACGTCTCTTCCCTCGTGTTGATCATGATAAGATTCAATTTCCTCTTGGGATAAAACGATATCCATGACGGAAAAGTCTATTTTAAGTTCATCTATGGGGAAATCGTACTTTCGAGCGAATGTCTGAAGAACTCCTGTCATGAATCCTTGAGGAAAGAAAAATCCAGAGAGCCAAAACGACAGAGGTGATCCTGAGCAAACCCAAACCTGGAGAAAAGCAATATTAAGGTGCCTTCTTAGGAACAGTCAAAAAGTCTATGGTTTTAAGTGCCAAAAAATAAAATGTTTAATCCTGGACGGAAAAAAGGTTAATAACTTTCAAAAAGATCCACTACTAATGTATTATTATATTTATAGCTCGAGACTATTTAATATTGTTTTATTTTATTACAAAAAATCTGAAAGAACGAAGAAAAATAAACGAACGAAATTTTCACCACTAATCACAATTATCGAGGCCAAAACAAAAAAAATATATATAAGTATCCTTACATCAATGAAATCCAGTCTAAGTTCTAAATCTCGGGTCCAGCTCCCTAAATATTTCAAGGAAGGATATGAACATCTAGACCACATTTTTGGTATCTGGAAAAAAAAAAAAAAATTATAAAATACAAACCTTTAAAAAAATGAACGAAATTGAAATTAGGATATGTCTTCAGATTATAAACTAACTAATTATCTTCCAAAAATGCAGTTTGTAAACCAATCTGAATGCACCCTATTCAAGAAGAAAATTTCAAGTACCATTGCCCAAACCTAGGTAGTTATCCATATTCTAGGGAACAGTGACCGAATAACTTACCATATTACTCATGAAAGCCTTGTAGACTTCTTCGAGGGCTTCAGACATAACAACAAAACCTTTGATAGCCTTCTGAAGATCTACAAGAGAATCATGCATTACTCTTAACATTTTATTAAATCGATCAATTTCTTGGAAAAGAACAGTCGTCAACGAGGAAACACGCCCTTTTTCATCTCTCTGAAACAAATAATCAATTAGGTAGAAGAAAAACAAAAATCGAATGCTGATTGCTACATCCCTTTATCGGCAGATTTCTACTAAAATAAATTAAAATGTGCGAAAAAAAATAAATAAATAAAACTGCAAAAGTGTGAACCTAGCAAAAAACAATACACTTGAGTCTCAATGTAATTGAAATACATTTTTATTAATAATAAGGCTATCCTTTATCTATCGCGGGTGGATGGACTGGGTCCATCTGATGGACCTTTTCGGTTTTTCTCTTATTTCATAAAAAAAAGGCAGTATACATTATTTATGTTCAATCCACTTATAGTTTCTCTCGGTCACCTAGATTGCTCTCAATAAAAGTAATATTAAATTAGCCGAACCACTGGAAATTGTTCACTGCAGGCAGTGTTGGAAAAGCAAGCATAATTGCTACCATCAATGTACCTATAGTAAACGGGATTCGAAATCTGATGGAATCGTCGAATTTTCATGACTCAATATTGTGACATAGTCAGAAACCAGATCATCATAATTATTAAATGTCTAATACACATGCCTATGAAACCCTTCAGTGTGTGATTTGATCACACTTCTGTGTAATATTCTGTTTGTACATGAATGTCATTTAAATCCTTATATTTAATGTAAGTAGTTACTCTTAATGTAATTAAATTATTTTTCCTAATATCAAAGTACTTACAAATTTATATCCGATCTCCTATAACGCATGTACACCTAGACATGTTCTCAACATTCCTGCCACAATGGCCGTTTACTGGTCAAAACATTTACCGTCTATCACATTAACTATTTTTTCAGCTAAGGCCAAGAAAGCAAGAAAAAAAAAAAAAAAAAAACTATTTTTTCGGACATTTTCCCAATTTCAGGAAATATTCAGTTCCTTTTATGCTGACTGCTTGTTATTACGAATTAGTAGACGAGACAGTTGGCAAAATAAGTCCTAATTGGTCAGCATATTTTAATATACATTTTCAAAATAAGAGTTAGATTGGTACCCCTTAAGTATCTAACCGTTCACCGGGATCTCGTGCTCTACGTACCGCTACATGCCCATGATGAACTTCTTCAGTATTGATTTTTGTATGAATTCTATTTTGAATCTCCATTGCAAGTTCTTTAACGATTTGATCGCTGGACTTCCCTTCGCCTCCTCCTGTTCCTTTGATTTGTACATTCATTATGGTTACTATTACACTGGCTGTCTCTTTTATCTTGAAAAAAAAAAATATATATGTGTTAGCATTAATACTTGATTTACATTTTAAAAATTAATAGTTATGTAAGATATTTCATGGGCGAGGTTTTTCGGACAGATTTCAAGCCACATCCTGAAATTCAACAACTCGACGTTAGCACGACAGTGCTATATACTAGTTGCTTCAGCAGAAAGTAATAATAAATTTTCTATCTTAATTAATATAAAAATAATTTATTTAATTCTGACATTTATTTATAGCTGAGCAAAAGTGGGCAACATTTTAGCGATGTTATATGCATATGCTCTATCAACTTCTGAAAAAAAAAAAAAAAAAAAAAATTTTCCAGAGGTGTCTTGATATCTCACAACCTGGTTCATTGTGACCTGAAGAAGGGACGTGGAATTGTCCCGAAATATTGTCAGATAGCTGAAGACAGAAGCTTCGCACGAATACATGTATTCTGAACGACATATCTATATAGATGAACGTTTTGTGGTTCACATTGAAGAAAATTCTTTATATAATCTATTTGTGAAAGAAAATAACGTATTAAAGCGCATAGGAAATTATTTTTTTTTAAAATGTTGCACTCACTTCCCCTCTTTTGATGGTTCGATTTTTCTCGTTAACGAATGTCCTTTTTACAAGAACGATTTTTTGTACAAAATTCGAAAAAAATTAGAATCAGCTTTTAAAAGTTACTGGAGTCGTGTACAAAACCTTCGGCGCGGTGTTCGGTTATTATAATCGGTCAAACGTGGGCAAAATTATAGCACTATTACTTGAATATGCTCCTTAGATTAAAACAAAAAAATTATAATAACAATTACAATTTTTGTAGTAAATTTATAAATTTGTTGAGCGTTGCTTCGAGAGTAAAAAAGAATCCCCCCGCGAAGAAATAATGTCGTACCTCCTTGGGGCCTAAAAAGACGAATGGTTGATGATTCTAGAATAATTCTCCTTGGTCGTGCAAATCGAGACTTACCTGAAAGGCTATATTAGCATTTTCATGCATTCCAAATATCTCAGGTTCTTCTATCAATGGCAAATGTTCAATAAAATCTCGATAATGTTCAATTTTATAACTTGTTCTGCTTTCCGGGCAATAATAAGTACCAGAGACGGAATATTTATAATCTAAAACAAGATGGAACATTAATAAAACAAGTCGACCGGCTTTGCATAACCCCTTCTCTTCGGCCGATATGGCTGGAAATCAATAGGCTTTACTCAGGGAATACTCAATTCTCATGGAAAATGTCATTTCGGCAGAATCATTCAGCAGTTATAAGGGTTTTCGAGCTTAAGCCCCCCTCTCCCTCTTGACCGATTTGGGTGTGTTGTCCTATTTTTTTATATTTCATGTTGATACATTCATTTCATTCACAATTAGGTACTACAGTTTTGAGCATCCACCTATAAATTTAATCTCGATATATTGTACCCGTCGTAGAATGAAGGTACTACTCAAAAATTGAATTTGTTGGGAAATCAACCTTAAACTTTTTGTTCTACACTTTTGACTAATTTCTCGTTTGAACGCCACCTTGAGTTTGTCCGCAAATTTTGTCAGGCACTCGTTAAAAAACATATCCTTGATGAATAAACCAGAGTAGGTAAAATTTCAGGATTTCCATCGTAGAGGGCTCACAACGACCAAAACGACAAAAGAGCGACATGCCCGGGGGGCTTGAGTCACAATAACTAACTAAAAGTTATTAATAATTCAAAACTATTGAAAACTCTGAAATAAAACCGTTCATTTTGAATGAAATAAGTTCAGGTTATTACCAGATAATACAGGAAAATAAGAGATGAAATAGAAAAAAAAAGGTTTGACAGGGTTAGGACACACACGCAGAAGGTCGCGGTCGAGGTTAATACCGGGGTTATGTGGCTGCTTATGAAAATTAAACAAGTATATGACAGGAAAGAGAGTGGATATATTCATCTAGGTGTTCACCCAGCGACTTGTTTGTTCCACCGCGCCATCACGGAAGCAACCAGCCATGTACATAATATTTCACAATCAACTCATAGTACAATTGAGTTAATACATATCTTGAGATGCAGTAAATTCTTCTTCAATATGTTGAGAAGAACCTGATTTAACGGATGCCAACATAAGTAAGGCCCCCTACAATCTCAAAATACATATCAACTCAGTATTTACATTAAATAAGTTTATAGTAGAAATTATTCAATCTTTTTCTTTCTTTGGGATTTTTGTTATTGTAAATATGAAGTATTTTTACCCCCTTCTAAAGTCATCGGAGAAAAAAAACCTTTTAAAATTGTTTTTAAGGTACGCTGGTCCCAGAAATCGGTTACTCTTCCCCCGTACGTAATTTCACCTAAAAATAATATATATAAGTATAAATACTAAGATGCAAAATATTTATAGAAATGCTTCAAGGGTGAAATGGCAAAACCAATCGTTACTTGCTTTTGCATCAATATATTAATTAACAACCTCAATTAACATTGATTAAATAAAATTATACTATAATACATTTGATCTCTTATTTAATTTCCTAGAAAACCGGAATTGTCGTCATAGCTGGTTTGGCCAATTCAGCATCGACATGTAGGATAGTAAAGACTAATTAGCTCATTTCAAGGCAAGGGTCGGCATTTGAAAAAAGTAGGATCTTCAGAGACCCAGAGAGAATAACTTCTAAGTTGAGGAAAGCGGACATATTGTGGAATTTGAAATAAATAAATAAAACAAACTTATTTTTTGGAATATTGTCTATTCCACTAAAGATCTTTAGTGGAATAGACAATATTTAAAAAAATAAGTTTGTTTTATTTATTCAGAGAGAAACATTTTTATTATCTGCACAGCTGTTCATGTTTTTAACTGAAAAAATAAGTTGTAGTTTCGATCGATATAGTGTAGGTGAATTCTCCAAATTAGCTCGCGTTACCGACCCCTGCTACAAAAAACAAGTACATTAATATCGTAGTCATACTTGCACTATGTAAAATAAATACCTGTAATATATTCTAAAGCGTCCCAGGGAATAAGGCCACTAACTTGTTTCGAGCAAAACAAGTTCAGATTGAGTAGAGAACATTCACGATCACTATCACTAAATTCGTACAGGATGTTCCAGCCCAAAGGTCCGAACTTCTTTCTCTCCAAAATAACAGCATGAAAGAAGCATATTCCAAATATCATTTTTCTCCACTTGGGCCCCAGTGCTGTAAAATAGATTTTTAAATGTATTTTTCAGTTGGCTGCCACTGAAATGCCATCCCAAGACCGCGGTATTGTAACTCGACCGAGGCCCTTAGGTTTTTATCTGGGAGATGAAAAAACCTAGAGCACGCCGCCTTTTGGATGGAATGATAAGCGATGGTCCCGAGCCTATGAGATATCAGGTACGCGTTAAAGGTAACTAAACATACTGTAGAGTCGGGCTCATCATGTCCATCAGAGCTATGAAAGAGCGCTCTGGTAGTAGACAATATGACCTTGTTAAAGTTAAAGCCTGGGCATGATGCCCGGACGAAAACGACAACAATTTTTGTGTTTCATAATGTCCAGTGAATTTATGAAGAAGGGGAAGGAGATGATTGTTTATGAGGGGTTTCCATTCAGATTTCACAAATCTCTAAAGAATGGAGTGAGCCGGTGAAGTTGCACCGCAAGTGCTTGATCAAATTGTCGTTGTTTTTGATCAAGAAACTCAGATCAGTCATAGAAAAAAGACTGAAAATGTTCTTGTTCGACAACAAGTAAGAAATGAGGTGAAAAGAAAAGAAAAAAAAAAACATGCGCGCTCTAGTAATAACTGAACACTCACGATGGTCAGAAAAGAAATCTTCCTGAATTTCCGCAAATGCTCTTTTCATGTTGGATCTCAAACCTTTTGGAGGTTCGTTCGTGACTTTAACAGAGTTCTGTAATACAGACACTGGAAATGTATTTGATGGCATCGAACTTAGAAAGAGCCTGAAGTCCTGATGCACTTCATCTGCCTCGTCGGCTATTTTCATTATTATTTCTTCCATAGCCAACATCCAAGAGGAAGCCAAATGACAGTTCTGGAGAAGAAGAAAAATGTACTCATCTATGTGTATAAAATACTTCAATGTTAGATGAAATAAGTAAAAAAAAAACATTCGCTATTAGCATTAAATGCTAAAATCTAGTTAAAATTCAAGCAGTGTGATGTGCCTCTTCTTGATGGCTATTAACTATGTTTTGCAGAAGAATAACCGATCTGTTTAAGACTTTGGACTCGGGTTTGGAGAGGATGGACATTTTCAAATGTTTCTAAGGTGCCCGGAGCAATTCCCGGGGAGATACAGTTTATTTTTAACTTTAGTTGCTTCAATCTATATAATTGTCATGTTAATAATAGTCATGTTATATATGAAATTTTCAGAGAAACTTTAAGGTAACCCGGGAAAATGGATTTTATATTTTTACTTAATTTATTCGATGATGATTTACAAACGATATACAAACCAAAAGGAAAATAATATGAAACAAACCTGAAGAAAAACCCAATCTCCTTTTTTAACTCCTTTTTCAATCAGTGCTTGAGCAATAGGCCCTTGTCCCTGACCCAGAGAGATTGAAATGATCTTATCCGTATTATTTGTCTCAGCAGCAAATCTTAGGAAAGCACCCACCGGATCACAACCAGTACTCAGGACAAACACCAGTGGTGTTATATTGCTTGTATCGGCAAATCTGTTCAGAAAAAACAACAAAGCGAAGAACTTAGTAAATAAATTTCAATAAATAATAATCCAATGAATAAGTCAATAAATTAGCATACAGTATGTGTAAACTGATCAAAGGGCTTTCGATGAACGGCTGACCAAGCATCACTCTGACGTATTCTGTTATGGCGAAAATCAACTAAAATAAAGTTCAAGGATAATTAAATAATATATATTTGGGTCGTTCCATGTCAAAACACCCGGTCGTGCCAGGAACGTGACTGTGAATTCGCCAGGAAAATGTTTTCTGATTACTCTAGAAATATGCTGTCCAAATACCAAAAATTAATGTGATAACAATTTTTTTGTTTTATAGAAAAATTGGATCTATGGAAACTTCACAAAAATAAGAGAAAATCAAATCTAAATTTTGAGAAGAGGTATTTTGGTCATGGTGCAGCAGTAAAGTTAGGCTTGAACAATTTTAAAAATCTAATTTCTGGCCTTTTCAAAGTCAAAATTGATTCTCTTCGTGCGAAATTTAGATTTTTCTGACAACTTTAAATCAAGAATGTCTCACTCCCAATTTATAATAACTGATTTCACACTGCAATTAGTATGTTCGAAAATAACATTGCATAATGCGGGAATATAAGATAGAAAACAACTAAATATTTATTAATATTTGATTTTCGAACACCGTTTTACTAGAGTAATCTGAAGAAAATTTAAAGGCGAAATCGGAAACAGCCTGGTGACTTGTCATAGAATTTACAAAAAATGTTACAGAAAACTCTTATATAAGAGTCAGAGACAGATTGAAGAAATCTGAGAGAGCCTGAACTGTTACAAATTCGGGTATTTAATGGACGGATAAAGGAACACTATATTTTGGTATGTTTATTTTGTAAGAAGAAAAAAAATCTTATTGTCAGATCATATAACATATACAATACATTTATAACTCACTAATTATCAAATAACTAGTACCTAACGATTTTAGATTATGTAAAAACTGGGTATACTAAGTGCAGTATACATAATGTGACCCCGGATGTATGCACCAAAGTTGAACGGGGGGAGGGGGCGAAATACGAAAAAAACGTCATCTGTCAATCATCGACAATGTACTTCCCCAGAACGAATTAATCAATTAACTATTCGCTCCCCCTCCAAAACCAGTCGATCGTTTGCGCTAATATTTGACAATTGACTTACTTAGGATATCCTAAATCCTCATACTAAATTTTGTGTCGATAAATTCATTACATCGGCAGTTATTAGGATTTTTGAATTGAGCTCTCCCCTGAGACCCCTTTCCCTTCAGCCGATATCGCTGAAACTTGACAGATGTTGTCCTCATTGGGTTTTGACTTAAAAATAGAATTTCATGTCAATACATTCATTACCTCGGCAGTTATTGGGGGTTTTGTGTTGAGCCCCCTCTGGTCTCCCCCTTTTCTTCTGCTGATTCCGCTGAAAATTCCCAAAATCCTTATGGGGGTTTTGAACTCACATATGAAATTTTGTGTCAATACATTCATTACAACGGGAGTTATTACAGTTTTTGAGTTAAGCCTCTACCTAATCCCCCCTTCCTTCTAGTCGATTTGGCTGAAAATTGATTGGTGTTGTCCTTATATGGTTTAGGTCACACATATAAGATTTCGTGTCGATTTAGTTATTGTATCGGCAGTTATCACAGTTTTTCTGTTAACCCCTCTCCTAATCGCTTTCTTCCCTTTGCTCAATTTAGCTGAAAATCAATAGGTGTTGTTAGAGGGTTCTAGATTCATAAATAACATTTCGTCTCGATACATTTATTCTATCGGGAGTTATCGTCTTTTTTATATCAATTATTATAACTCACACAGACTTTGTTTTTCATAATTGGAATCTAGAGGTCGGAAAACATGAATTTCCGTTGAAAACTCCGCGTCGAATTTTTGACCGATTACTTAACTTCCCCTATACTTCATATAGCTGGGGAAGTAAAAAACGTATTTTCTCTTGAGGCAAAGTATCTTTGGGTTATTCCATGTCAAATCAACTAATGCTTGAACTTGACCTTTTGGATTTATATAATTTTCTGAGCCTGTTGTATCTAGTGAAAAAATTAAATGTACAGATTTTATGATTTCGGAGCAATCTTATCAGAAATGCGAGCTTATAAAATGACGAAAAAAAACTCGAAATTGCAACAGCTTGCGTTTTCCTTCAATTTTAACAAGGTAAAGAAATTAAACGAAATATTTAGCAAAAACATAGTTCTTGGAGAATGCGTTTTCGGCTCCGTGTTCATGGTAAGTTATTTTTACTTTTTTTTTTGTTTATTTATTTTACATGTTCACATTCATGTTGAAGTTGGTACATACATCCTGGTTCACCCTGTATATGCCCTCGCAACATATGGGAAAGTTTCGTGAAATGCGCTCCATCCGCTTACTTGTCTAATAAGAAACAATATCTGTTAAGAAATTTGACCTCTAATGAATACAAGGATGGATATCAGCACTAAACTGAAGCCCTCAGAGCTCTCCCTCCTTTAATCTGCCTCAGGTTTAGGTCTACAGTTAGTAAATTGACACACACCTTCTCTTCTTTCAACGCTTTTATTATCATCATTCGTTCAAATAGTTCAAAGCGGTCATTCCAGTTAATTTTACCTGCCTTTGCTCCACGTCCAACTAAATTGATATCCTAAAAAAACAAACCATTGATAAATAATTGATATACATATGATTTTTTAAATCAAAATATAACTAACTGTTACCAGTGAGTAGTCGCCGACGACGACATTTATAATAGTAGTTAGGGAAGTTGCCAAGCCCTTGAACTTAATGTCGAGCTCCTCAAGGAATAGGCAACACTGCCAGCCCACATCTGTTAGAACAGCATTGGCAGGTTTTCTTAAATTCGACTAAAAAACAGTAAATATGATACACAATATAAGTAAAGACCACACGGTTTCGACAGTTATTAGCAATAACACTAACGCTCAGAAAGTTCAAAATAATTACAGAGATTTAATAGTCAGATCACATAAAAAAAAGGAAAACGTAGAATCGAATAAAATGAAAACTGGATTCAATCCACAACTAACAGAATGCGCAGTAGCCTTTCCCATATAATGATAATTAACATTTTTGCGGAGATATTCTGAAAAAGAACTTAATAAAAAATATAAAGAGAAACGTATGTTTAAAAAAAAAAATTGTCTATTTATACCACTAATGGAAAACCTTCAATGTTGATAATTATATTAAAATGTATTTTACATTTGTATCATAAACACATCATAAGTGGGAAAGAATGGACAAAAAAGAAAAATATTTGTAAATTCCTTCGATCATTGGATAGGCAAGCCCAACATACTTTAATTACAATATCATAGTTAACAAGTTTTATTTCTTTCAAGTTCATTTGAATTATTTCACAATATCTCTGCAATAATGTCAGTTTTCACTCCCATATATGTTATATATTTTGTGAAATAGACAATATTTTTTTAAAAACATGTTTTTCTTTCTTTCTTTCTCATATAGACATCCTAGAACATGGCTCAATAATATTTTGGCGCTTGTCGCATCAAGTACAGCGTTTTCAAGTACAGCGTTTTTCAACCTTTTTTCATTGCAACCCACTGCAGGAATCGCATTTCATATTGTGAACCAGTACATGTGTTGTGTAGTTGAATCTTTTCAATATTTCTTCTTCCTCTACTGAAGACAGAAAATAAAATTCAAAAAAAGTCATTTACCTGTCTGAGTCCAAGCGTTACCGGAATAAAAACAAAAATGTTGAGTTGACAGAGAAAAATAGGATACCTTGGAATGATTAAAAAGAATTTTACTGTTACATAAAAGTTACATTTTTTTTACACATCATAGTTCCTAAAGATAATTTATTTGGTATTTTCTGCAAGTCCCATTTTCAGAATATTCCTTATATTACAAATAAAATTGGAGGCCCAGGAAATCCTAGACTAATGAGAATGTTTTGCTTTGACGCAATATAAATAATTTGGAAATGCTGATAAGTGTCATAAGATCTTCGTTCAAATAAGTTTTTGGACGAAGATCTTATGATAGAAGCTCCTGCTGGAGTTCGCATGTGAATTCAGAAATGTGAAATCTCTCCCTTGAAATCTTGCATAACCTAGACTTTTTTGATTGGCAGCTTTATGGCACAACAATTTAAACCTTCCCGGGCCTCCACTGGGCCTTAGATAACTACTTTTGATCTATTTTATATTTGTCACCTTCTCTTCTACTGGCTTTACCTACAGGCTATAAAACCATATGCCATGCCCTAAATTTTGCCTATCCTGGTTTAATTAGGGTAGGGGACTATAACGAGTACCTGAAATCGCACAGTCTCGGAAACATCGTTTAACATCCAATCCGAAGAACGGCTTTCTCAAGGTGTTTTTCACCTCCTAGATAAAAAATTTAAGGGCCTGGGCCCGAGGTTTCGAACCCGCGATTTTGAGCTCAATAAGCAAGCACGCTCCCTCTGAGCTACCGGCGCTCCATGAATGTATATTCTGACGAATGTAAATTCTTAAAGGGATACAGTAGGACTATAACACAACGGGTCGACGACCTCTCCGAATTATTTTTCCTTATTGTTTTCATATTGTATTTTAAGTATGAAACCTCACAAGAAAAATGTAAATACATTTGATAGGTTATGTAGTTATTTGTGTAATTACGCTTTGTTTATAATTCTTCTTATTTTTTTATTTATATTAGTTATTTCCCTTCTCTGTTATTATATAATTATATTATATTATTATACTTTTTTATCACATTCTTTGTGAGGAAATAGATTTACTTATATGGAGAGCCGAATGTAAATAACAAATTGAGGGAAGGAGGGGGGATTTATATTTTGTAAATAGTTAAATATATATTTTAGTTGAAGCGCCAATTTTTGGATTTTCTTTACACATCTTAAAAATATAATTATTAGCCAACATTTTTTTTTAAATCTTTCTTTTTACAAATACCATGATGCAATTGAACGTCTTCTATACTTACTTGAACAACATTTGGGGATAGCTAGTCATAAGGATGTCCTTTCGACTTACAGTATTCTAATGAAATGAGTTTAATACATATGATTGTATAGTGAATACTTTGTAAATTTCCACAAAATGTCATTGAACTTACCGTAACGGTTCCAACAGGGCCCCGGAGAAGAAAATTCCAATGACTCTCTTTAACCTTATTGGCTTTGATGAGAATACTGACACAGAGCATGAAGCTGTAGACTAGCTTGTGTCTTTCAAACAGACCCCGAGACACGTTATTGTAAATAGCTAGAGTTATATCATCCATCAATGTTTTCAGTCGAACATTCAAGTCTTTGGAAGGTGGCGAGCTTTCAATTACATTATTAAATACCTAAAATAAGATAAAGTCATCTATTAATATATTCGTATTCAAAAAACAATTTTAACTTCCCAGCAAAAAAAGAAACTCAAGTTTCCAATCTCCAAGTTTTGTTTGGAAAGCACTGATTCAAACAAATTTTCATTAGTTTATTTTTCTTTAACTGTCTATTTATTCTTATTATTTGTTTTGTGCTGAGAATTTACTTCATTTATAGCAGAACATTTTTCAAGTAATATATAATATGTTGACGTTAGTTCAGAAATTCAAGTAAAAAATCCGTAACAATAATTGAAGAACCTTTATCACAATGCCTAGGTAATCTCTAATGTTCAATTGCGTAATTATTAATGAATAAATATTGACTATTTGATTTCGATATCTGATTTGTTTTTATTTTTACTCAAGTTTGCCAATATTTTGAAATATTAAATCAATTCCTCGCATATTGACTGTATGAGATCAATATATTCTAAAAATAAGGAGTAGACTCACCAGATTGAAATACTTAAGAGAGAACTGATACATGGGATCAATTTCGGCCAGCTGAGCCACTACGAAGTATAGACAGGAGCCTCGCTCTGCCACAGGCCTGTAGCCTTCCCGGGCCTCGGAGATCTTGGCTTCCGTCAGTTCGGCTTCCTCCAGCCGAGCTGTGATCACTGAGGAGGTTTCCTAAAACCCAACAAATATATTACAACAAGGAATTGGCATTAAGTTAGCAGAAAAAAAAAAAAAAAAAAATCTGCAACAAAAAATGCTTACTTTACTTTCATTGAGGGTCTCAACCAATTCTTCATCGTCTAAAATATTACCTTTAGAATGAAACAACATTTTTAAGATTTTGTCTTCGATGGCTTTGAGTTGCCCTTTGTCTCTGTTGATTCGAATAATCAATTCAGTTCTCACTGATTCCAAATCTGGCCTTTCTATTCGAACAACGTCTCTAGAATGAAATGCAATTATACATTTTTTATTATTATAATTATACCACAGAAGCCGTAAACTTCTACTCGTCATCAACTGCTACATAGCTTAGATCTGACAGACCTATTCCGTCTCCAAACACATCTAAATAAGTATTTATTTCTGATGTTTACAGTAGTGGTCAAAAATATTTGTTTTTTCAATTAGCTTTATGAAAATAAGTGTTTCCGCTTTTACCTGGGACGACCCACGTCCCTCTACGCTGGCGATGTTCTTCAACATTTTTAGTAGTATATTATCCTAACTTATTTTCATCCTCAGGGGTGTCCGCGCAACACTAAAGCGAGAAGCAGCTCCTCACTTCAAAAACATTTGGGATGAACATTTTTTTGTTTTCTTACAATATGGTAATACGATAATAAGATATTAATAAATTTAAAAAAAAAGGTGCGAAGCACAAGGGAGGGGACATGGTATACAATATGGGAGGGAGGGGAGGAGGACATTGTTAACAAAACTCCGATAATATAAAGACTTCACGTTCTCCAAACTCGCCAATGCATATGTCTAATTTTACAAAGACCATGGCCTGGTAAAACTGGTACTGCTATCAGATACAGATTTTACTTCAATTCCTTCTTCGTTTTTCATTCATTTACAAAATAAATGTTTACAGTTACAAGAATAAATAGTTTGTATTAAATATATGAGTGAGTTCTAAAAACAAAATTAAAAATAAATGTGCAATTAGATGGATGGAAAGGTAAAGTAGAGTTTTATGTTCAGTTTTTACCACACAACTAACTTTTCAAGGCCATTTCATGCCGCTTGGAATACATTTCCTTAAGGAACCTGATCCAATTTTGTTTGAGGATATTTAAGTATTGTTTTTACTTTTATGATTCTACAATGAAACCATTTTTTTTTTCTTCAATGTAAATATGTATATGAATATATTTTGTTTTTGTAATGCATTAAGTCACAGCTATAAAAATATTGCACAACCAGTGGTTGTATTGATATAAATGCATGGGGGAAAAAAATTGGCATGAGAGGCTTTGAAGGGGAATAACAAACATACTAACAAACTCTCATGAAACAATATTTGAAAACCGATACAAGTATGTAAATAACAAATTCTTACCCCAACAGTTGATCCTCTAAACCACTTGGGGTAACTGTAAAGTTAACTAGAGTTACTTGAATGCAAATTTCTGGAAGATAATGAGGGTTCGACATTTTTGTAGTAATGTACAGTTTAAAATTAGGATCATATTCAATATCTGAATCCCCAAGGCGAATAAGCAAACGTCCTGACTAAAAATAAATAATTGATATTACATTTAGTATTTTTAATATAATATTTAGTTAATTGTAATACAATGTTGTAATAATTATAAATAATCTTTTATTAAAGTGACTAATCACCAACCTGTTTGAATACAGCTTTGGCTAATATAGGGCGTAGTGTTGGATCTAATTGTTCGCCAACTTCCCAAAGAAGAACAGGATAGCCGAGTCTGATGGACGATTCAAGTATTCTTGTGAAATTAGCATCCGTCATTTTTACCATCTGAAGATTATTCATTGCTTCCATTTGTCGAATCCAACGATTGGCCTAAATTAATGTTTTAAGAAATTTAAAATATATATAATAAAAAAAAAGAAACGGCAGAAAGTATAAATTATCGCCAGAAGCCCATTGTACAGAAAATGTGGCGAGGAAAATGAGGCTCCAGTCTATATTCTATGTCTGTGTAAAACTCGAGAAAGCAAGAGGTATTACTGCCATAACAGAACCGAGTCAGGCTGTGAAGGGAACCTGCAGCAGAATCCTGGATTACATTAAAGATACAGTGCTACTGCTGTAGGGACCAACACACACAGGGCACACAACAGCTCTACTCTGGCCGCGGTAATACCTTCAACCCTCAGTGGAAACAAAACAACATGAATTGTGTAGGTAATCGAAGTTTTCATTTAGTTGAGACTTCCTGATTTTTTCTTGGGTCGTTATATTCTACATTATTGATTTTAGAAGCAAATCATTATACAATCGTTCGATTATAATCAATAAAAATTCGAGTTATTTGTGCCAATCAATCAAGTAATTAACTCTTCATAAATTATGAATCTAGATACTATAAAAATCTTTAAAATATAAATTAAATCGGATACACGCAAAACAAAATCCCCTCAGTATACTTTTTCGGAGGGTTAAGGGCGGTAAGTAATCCAAATATTAAAATGCCAAAAACAAAAAGAGAAAATGTCAGGTCATTAATAAATCAAGACTTTTTTTCTTTGGTTTCACCATAGTAACCTGCTCTTGAGGGTCGATCATCAAAGGCCATCGTGACGCTTTTGTTACATAAATTCCATTTTCCGTTGAGACTTTATCCCTCGGTAAACCGCAGGTATTCCAAATTCGAATTTCATAAGGGTCAGCAAGGACAGTAATAAGACTAAACAAAAAAACAAAAAGTTATTAACATTCAAATGATATATACATTTTTTTTAAACCTCAGATAGAACGGTCTCAGTCAAACATAATCACCTTTTCCAAATAAAGTTATAAGCCATAACTTATAATAATTTATATCTATTTGGATGTAGAAAGATGTAGGACATATCCATGTTTAATGGAAATACATTTTATTATTATATATTATTATCCAATCCCTGATAATGTTTTTGGAGTATGGAAATAAGGGTATTTGCGCCCTCAACACAAATTCGAAAACAAATTTTCTAAATAGTCAAAGGTCATCACCAATTGTAGATACTAAAAATAATAACATTTCAAAAAACATTCAAAATGATGCTTGCAATGGGAAAGGGATAGAAAATTTAATAAAATAAGACTTGGGCCACGAACTGAAGGTTTTAATGCCTTCGACACGATTCTGATTTTTTACTTACTCATCCTTTAGATAGAAAAAGGTTTAACAAAGTTAAAAATTTTCAATTTTATGATAGAAGATCTAGGTGAATTCCTAGAATACGAAAATACAAAAATCTCGACAAAAACTGCATCACTCCAGAGAAAATTGTTTTCTTCATAATGGGAGCTAGGGAAGTAAAAACAAAAAAAAATATATATATATAGGTATCGGCCTATCTACATCATTGAATTTAGTTATAGTAATTTCATGTGAAAACAATAATATTCTAAACAGACGTTAATAAAAACATACAGTATTAAAGATACAGTGAGAGGCGCTAACCAAGGTGAATCAATGCAGCCACTTGGTTGTGATCTAGAAAGGGTTTTAACTAAGCCAGGGAAGTGAAGCTCCATTCGTGAATTAAAAGAATATTCAATGAAAATAATAATCAGTAAAAAAAAAAAGATTTGAATAAGAATTTAGAGAAGTAGGTTGTAAATTTTTTCATTCATCAGGAACCAAGGTGGCAGCCAAAATTCAGATTTTCTTGGATATCTTTTCAACGGGTCATACCGAAAACATTTTTTTTAGGCCTCCGTTGAATTGTTTACAAAAAAAAAAGTCCTATTAACTTTTCGGATAAGTTGGGTCAATCTTAGCAATCCCTAACTGAACATTTCGTATAGGATAGACAACTGAAGCCAAATGTGACAAACCCTCTAAAAAATCTGTTAGTATATTTACAGGCAATATTCAATTAAAATATTTAACATCCAATTAATTTTAACGTATTTACGACGGGTAGTTATCACAGCTAGTAGAAAATAAAACAATTAAAATTAAAAATAATTTTCAGATAGTTTGGTAGAACAAAAACTTATAAAAACCTGAATGCCTCGGAGGCAGGTATCTTATACTGAATGATTTTGCTAATCCATAGGCCAGTGAGCTCCTCTCTATAGTCGTTGGTGAATGCTCCCAGGTAGGCCACACAGGCGGCTGCCACCAGCACATCCCCAATTACGTTAGACAGCTCCACACCAAGGGCCTGCAAAAAAAAAACATCAACTTCAGCGTTAGTGTAATAAAAATAACATTCAATGTACATAACTATTCCGAAAGATAGGAAATAATTAATAACTAGGAAATTTGACAATGATGTTATGTGACAGAATCGTGACAATACTATTTAACTGAAGAACCTTCAACACAATTTAGCTTATCTTATTCAAATCTCTTAACTTAATAGACGATAAGTGACTTTATTTCATTTTTTGTCTGTGACTCATGCCCGACTACAACTACAAGGTCATATTGTCTGCGGTCTTTTGTTGCTCTGGTTGACACGAGCCAGACTCTACAGTGGGAGTCGTGAATTTTGTCTACCCAGAAATAATTAGGGTGATATCCCATTGACTCGGGAAAGACCGCAATTTAATGACAACTTCAAAGGACGGCGTGCTCAATGGTTTTCACCTCCAAGATAAGAAATCTAAGGGCACGGCTAAGAATTAACCCGTGACCTTAATCACAATAGGCAATGATTATTTAGTAACGGCAGCATACCCCTTGAAGACCAACTTTTCCCACTAGGGTTTAGATTTTCTTATTTATTTAGACACCCCATAGAAATGATGGTGTCGGTTAACCCCACTCAGTAGCCCCCTTCAAGAAAAAAAACAAGTATATACATTTTTGAACTTTCGTATAACTTGAGGTATATGGGCAGGAGAAGGGATGAATGACATGTCACATACCTTTTTTGGCGCATCCCGCCAACTTCAAATTGTTGGGTGCCACAGCCTATATTTACAATCATTGAAATAGCCTTTAGCTTTCTTAAAAATATGTTCAGCAGATTTCCCATGATGCCCGGACTAACAGTCGGACCAGACATTACATTAAATAGATTTAAATTCACCTCGACTCCTTGCTCCCAGCGCTCCTGTTCGTCGGACAGGGCAGAAGTGAGCCGACCAGCTCGGTTCAGTCGGGTCGAACACAAGTTCAAAGTGGCCTCAAGTTTAGCTTTTTCCCGAAGACTTGCATCGTAGGTTGCTTCAAGTTTGGCTATTTGTGCTTCAACATCTGCCAATTTTTCTTGCTTTTCACGAAGAATCGCCATAATTGCACTTAATTCTTTTTCAGCTCCTTCTACTCTGTTAATGAAAGAATAATTAGAATGGAAAGAAACATAGATAACTTAAAGGCCAAAGATGGGTAAATCGGCCTTTCGCACAGATTTGTCTGGTTTTTTGAACATTACTTTCTATGTACTCTTAAAGAAAACTTTTTTTTTCAATAATCCGTATCTCTAAGTTTATTGCGCTTGTAGTATATCATAGAGGTTACTTATCATTCATCAGAAGTAATATTATGATTCTCTGTAAATATCAAACCAGAAAAAAAAAAAATTAATATCTACTAATAAAATACTATTCTGCACTCGGAGGGTAATCATCATTATTTCTTCATAGGTATCCTACAGCATATAAAAATTTCAAATTGATTCAAAGGATATATATAAACTATAAATATTCATAGAAGTTCGGATTCGTTCAAAACAAATTTTGTTAACTCCATTGTTGCCTCTCGCAGCATGCACCCAATAAGGAGTACAAGTGTGAGGTTTACTGTCACCAGTTTTTTTAAATGTGGTTATGGTGTTCGTCAATCGTAAATGTGAAATTTGTGGTCGATTTTCAAATAGAGTGCTAGGTTTTAAAAAAATAATAAAAACGTTGAAAACGATGGGAGAGTGAACTTTTCTTTTCTTAATTAATATTTTACTCCTACCGATCGTACGATGCTTATTATCGCGCATTGAAATAACAATATTTCGCAGTTACTGGATATTTTCCAAGTTAAGCCGTGAGAATATGTTATCGTTTCTCAAAACAAATATGATTTTCTATTGTATACATTCCATAGTTATCGTTCTTCAAACGTCTGTTTAGTTCAATTTTATTTAATACTGTTGTATTAGAGACTACCCAGAATAATGTTAACATTTAATTCACTCTCATGGAAACAATTTTTAATTATGTGAGAACCGGTTTCAATAAGGAATGTAGATATTGCGCTTCTACAGAGTTCTTGATTTTTCAGGAATAACAATCAAATGGCTCTTTGTATTGGAAACGCAACAGTAGAATGAGTTGAAACATTCGTCATGTCTTCATTCAGAGAAGAATCTGATATGACGTATGGAAGGTATATAGAATCTTTTTGGCTTGATTGTGAAGAACTGACATAATCTAAAAAAGAACTATCACAGTTGTATGTTCAATGTCCAATATCCACTCATTTGTCTGTACTGAACGAAGCTAATATTAGGATAAGGCTAAACAGAAAATGAGGCTAAAAACAAATCAGCCAAATCTATGCGAAAGGTCGATTCCGTCTTCTTACATGGCTATGGCCTTTACAACTGAAGACTGTCGATTTATTAAAATTATTATATTATATATAAATATAATATTAAAATTAAAAAAATTTAGAAAAAAATCTGGACAGAATCCTTTGATTTAGTTGCAACAATATTCATAAAACCACGAAAAATGGACCCTGAATTATGTAGTATAAACTTATAAATTTTGTTATTTTCACTCATCAAAACCTACACACTTCTTTTATATAATCCTAATAAAAATTAGATTAATAACTTACTTTTGTTTTTTAGGCTCGACAACTCTGAAAACTTTAGCGTATGTATCAATAGCTCTGACCCAAATACATAACGATTTACATGCTTTTGATGTTGTTGCGATTAATTCAGGAACAAATTGCGGATCTTCAATAAACACCTTGAGTTTCTTCAACATAGAATCGGGTATATGATCCTTGTCATAGTCTTGTAGTTTTTTCAAAAAATTCTGATCTCCCAGAACAAGTTTTGCACTTAGCCAGTCCTGCCTAAACACAAACATATAGGTATATGTAATTGAATGTTAGTGTACCAAGAAATCGCGGATTAACAATATCTATGTGACAATTGTTCTATTATAAAAGTAGTATTAAAATGAATCGAAAGGGAACAATTTTAAAACTCATTTTTCATGACAAAATATTTACAAAATTAGACGTTGTCAAAAGTTTACGATAAACTTCTAAATATTGTGAAAATACCAAAACAAGCAAATTTTAAGTGAAATCGAAAAAGTCAAAAGCAGAAAATAAATATAAAAACATCAGCCGAGGAAGCACAAAGGCGATTTCGATACCATTGTCTGTATTTAGTTGAGAGAAAATATTCATTAAAATTGTGTGATAAAATGTACATTTTTGTCTAAAAAAAAATTCGTCGACGAATCACCTGCATTGTAGTTCCTCAGAAATAATTAATCAATTAACTTTTCGTTCCCCCTTCAAAACCTGTCAACCGTTTGCGCTAATAATCAATAGTTAACTTACATAGGGCCATACTCAATTTTGTGACGATAAATTAATCATATCGGCAGTTTTTGACGGCAGGGTTTTTGAGTTGAGCCCCCTTCCCTTCGATCGAATTCGCTGAAATTTAACAGGTTTTGTTCTCATGGGGTTTTGACTTTAAGTATCAAATGTCATGTCAATACATTCATTACATCGGTAGTTATTGGGTTTTTTGAGGTGACCCCCCTCTGATCCCCCCTTCCTTAGGCCGATTAAGCTTAAAAAATAATAAGTATCGTCCTTAGAAGGTTCTGGATATACATATAAAATTTCGTGTTGTTACATTCATTCTATCAAGAATTATCGTGTTCACAGATATACAGATTTTTTTTTTTAATTTAATCATTGCAGGTTAACTACATTTATTTTCTTTCATTATTATCCAATTTCCAAAATTTCGAATGGATCCATCTATAGACCAAACCGAACATGATACAAATTTCCATGAAAGGGGTGTGACAAGAATTTAGGGGACAGACAGATAGACAAAAACGGAACAAGTGTTCGTTTTGACCTGAATCACAAAGATATAAAGGAAATGTTGAAATCTAAGATCCTAAAAATGTTTGGTTCACTCAAACCTATACAAAGCTAGCTCTATCTTTCGGATATGCAAGGAAGCAAAACCTACTTAGCTCCCAAGAGCAAACAGACGGCTTGCATGACAAATCTGACTAAGAAAGGAGGCTTGATGAACACTTTCACTTCATTGATATCACTTTTGTTGAGGGCTTCAAGGGCTTTGTTGGCTGCATCCAGATATGGAAGAGCCAAATCTAGATCTGCTTGAGCATCGTCCTTCAGAGCTTGACATTCATCTGCTTTTTCCTGTCAAAACCAATTTAAATTATATAAATAACTTTAACAACGTTATTTTATTTTACATTCTAAACGTGTATAAGAACTTCTCGTCCCTAGTTTGACTACAGCTATGTTCTCTAAAAGTATTACACTTGAATTTAGTCTTTAATGTTTATTATTACAAATAAATTGACAATTCGCATAAATGAATATTTTGACTGTTAAGAAAGCTTTTCAAATTAAAGAGGAGCTACATAAGTGTTGTATTAACCCAATTGAAGGATTATAATAAATTCTTAAGGATGCGGTATTATCGCATTTCTTTTTTCCAGGATTTTTTAAAGGTTCCACTTATCTTTTTCATTGTTGTTTGAGTAATACAAAAGAATGAAATGAAAAATAATCTTTATTTTGGGACATACGTCCCCTGAGAATAGTAACATAAGAAATAAACACTAGAATTACAAATTGAAACAGAAAAAAAAAAAAAGAGGCCTTTAGAAATTAACTTAAGACACAATAATTGTTAATGACGAGCAAACAATGAAAATTAAAACAATGACATAAACTAATAAAATTATTATATAATACATTTATAATAATCAGTTTTGACTAAGAGTTTCCACACAATAAATATGTAAGTCATATTTAATAATATATATTTGGTATTATAAGTGTAATACAAGTAAATTAACATATAAAAAATACAAATGTTATACATGTTCTATAAAAAGAAGATTCTGATTGACAGAAGAAATGATAACATAAGAACATATAAATATATAGGTTGGTAGGCGTTTTTGTAATTGTTTAACTGAAATATAATTTGTAAATACTGACGATCATCATACAATGTTATTTTTGATCATTGTTTGTAAAATATTTCAGATATTGATGATGGGAGTAATTCCCAAAATCTATAATTGCTAATTTTTTAAAAACGCAATAATAAATTGTATAGTAATGCTGTGATAGATGTATTATACATTAATACAAAATCTCCTTACACAACCCAAAAATAATAAAATTAATGAAAAACAAAGTAAAAAATAATAACAATGAGTAATTAACAAATAGCAATATTGAAATGTGCTATATAGGTATATGTATTACAATAGCAGATAACATACGGATATTCTTTTATACAGAAAGAGAATGTTAGGATATCCTCAACCATAACTCACGTTTAATTATACTACTGCAAAGCGAAAAAACGGACCGGTTCGATATATAAGTTGAAATAATGAATTTTTGACATGTAAATTTAAGAATATATATTTATAAAAAATGTTCAAGTGTTCTGCTAAAACAAAAAGGTAACACATGTTGAAGTTTTGGGTATCTTTCCTAATCAACATAACTACTTATATATAATTAACTCAATGAATGGAATATACCTTGGCAGCAGCTTCGTCAACTAGAACGTACTTCCTCACCTCGTCCGCGCCAGCCTTTTCACTAACAATAGATTTCATCAGTTCAGCTGTTTTTGCATTTTTTTCAGCTAACTGCGGTTCAAGTTTTACTAGTTGAACTTTCATTACGGCGACGACATCATTTGTTTCAAATAATTTCTGTCAATCAGATGAAAATTAATATTGGTAAATAGAGGCCATCAACAGAAAATGGACTATATACTACAGTATATCCCAGAAATAAGGGACAACTTTCTATAACGAATGGTATTATCAAAATGGGACAGAGTACGTTCTTTATCGCACCAAAGAACAATATAGCTGTACACGCACATTAACGTGTATCACATTGGCCATCAGCGAGGGGTGATTAAAAAGTGCCCATCTTTGTGTGATGAACATGGGCAGGCAGTTCGAACATGAACTATAGACAACATAGGTTGGTATCCACTCTATTAGATTGTTTTGTTATTTTATTTTTGTCTATTGATTATGAAACTGGACGGAAAAATATTAAATACGTATTTTATATTTTTTCGATAACGTTATCTGTTTAAGAGAAATTCAGCTGGGCCATCTAAAAAACACACCCTATATAATATATAGGGTATATATAGTATATATATATACATATATATATATAGGGTATATATAATATATATATATACTTTTTTTTTTCATTTACTCTTTTAATTTTAGTTTTTCTATTGCTTAGACCTTCCCTGCTTCACTAGGTTTGCCGTTCTAAGCATTATTCCTTATAATGAATGAGTATGAGTTTGAAGTACTTTTATTTCTCACATTATAACTCAGTCTTCCGCATATTTTTGCTATGAAATAGAGTATTAAGAGAAAAGAAAGGGGCATATTCGGAATGGGAGTCCACCACTTCTCTTACCATGAGAGGACAAGAGCCTGTTCTGCCATAATCCATGGAACAACTAGCATGGTTATAAAGCTAACATATTAATCAACAAAAGCTCTGAGACTAACTTGTAAGCTAGTTATTAATAACTAAAATTCAAAAGTTTACCATTAAGCCATTATTAATTCTTTCACGAAGACCATTTAAATGTTCTTTCCTAGTCTCCAGCATGGTTTGGTAAAGTTTCAGTAAATCCAAATAACTACTAGGTGTAACATAGTAGTGACGTCTCATCTCTTCGAAAAACCGATGTGTCATAGATTCAACACTCTGAAACATTATTAATGATAATTAGTATCAATGATAAAATGATGTGTTATAATGATCAGGAAAAATAATTATCTTACAGAATGCATTGTGTAACAAATGTAAGACATGTTTTCTACAATTTCCTGGTCGACAATTTGCTCGAGTGAGTCCTGAGCAACAGAGAGCAAAGCCTCCTTAGGCCATGGCATGAACCAGTCAATGGTGCAGCAGTTCACAAGAGAAGGGAACATCCTACAGCGTCTCCTGAAAAATAAAGTACCATTTGGAGAGGATTCATAAAAGAAAAAAAATGGTAACTAAACATTTTCTTAAATGTGTGAATTGAGTAGTGAGCAGGTCTCAATGCAGTACCCCAGTATTTGATACTTCTAATATATTTATTTTATTTTTTAAGTTAACTAATCAGTATTAAGTATAACTTAGTTGCTAGAGTTATTGTACCAAATAATGTTAAACTTAAAATGATGTTAATTACCTGAAATCATCTCCAACAGGGCTCATACACAATACAACATGCAAGCGACTTCGTACTCTGGATATAAAAAAATCAAAAATTCCATCTCTACTCTGTTCTGGAATGCCAGCCAGCTTAGCCGCAGGTCGACATGCGATTATACATTTTTCAAGCTCATCACTCTCAAATAAATTGGGAACCTCGCCTAAAAATCATTAAAAACAAAAATTGAAATAACCAAAAATTATTATTTGTGATTCTAATCTTGATTTCCCCCCCATGTTTGTAGGCCCTGATGATGATATAAACTATATCGAAACGTTGGCATTTGAATAGTGTTTTCTTCCATCTTTGACTGACTCTCAATATTCCTACAATATATTTTTTTCGTTAAAGTCTTAAATAACTAATGTAAAATAACATTTTCTAGTAGCGAAAGAGGCTAGATGGGGAGGGACTGGAGGCGGAAAGGAGGGGATTTTTAATTAACACATCTAATATTAAAATATTTTCACTCAATCGGTATGGTACCGCCTTCACCTTCTGATAACAGAGTTAATTATGAAATAAATTTAATATACTGTTGCCCACCTGAATTTAATATATTGTTAATGTCCTCAAGAAATTCTTCCATAACTATCTGGGTGTCTGTAAACAGAAAAACCATGTCCTGGTTCAAAGCCCCAGCACTGAAGTAAAGACTTCGAAGATCTTCGTGAAATGAGTTGTAATCATAACTTCTAGTGAGTACAACTTGAAAACAACTACAAATAAAAAACAAAAAACAAATAATTATTAAATGTAAGGACACGTACGTAATGACTGACAAACTAAGCTTGATTTGCCTAAGTACTTAAGTTATTTGTCTTTACTTAACTCTTAGCAATACTTTTTATGTGTCTTTAATGAAAATCAATTCTATTATATTCTACTTCACCAAACTCTCTTACAAGTACTTCTGTGAAAAGAAACAATTTTTATCCCACCAAAGTACCACCTTCAATTTCAATCAAGTGGGATTCTAACTAAGCAAGGTGTAGTTTCAAGGTGGCGTGGAAAGGACTCGGCCCTTCATGAAGACTGTATCCTGTAAGCTAATTTTAAAAAAATCCAATAGAAACGTATGGCTTATAGCATATCGCTGAGAACTTCGTTATCATAAAATAGAATTTGCAGAGAGATTTTGAACATCCTACAACAAAATAAGATATGAAAGTTCTTTGTTATCAAAGATATTCTCTTATTTTGGTTTTTGATACTCATGCTCAGACTTCCAATACTAGGTCATATCGCCTACTACCAGAGCGCACTTTCGTCACTGCATACGCAGGTTTAATTATCTTGGGTCTTTATCGAGTACGCTATCTCTGTGCTACCCGGGCTCCTTCTCTTATTCTTAGAGTCTATATTTATTTGTTTAATTTTCACTTTACAGTGAATATATACTATAAAGAAAACAGAAAAAAATTTGAGGAAATGGCTCGGAGAATAAAGAAACAACGTGTTCTTTTCATAAAAGTTTAGACCGGAGTTAAATTTTCCAGTTACCAGAGTTAAATATTAATTGATTTTAAAAACTGGCTGCACATAAATTCCTAAAAAACTGCTATAAAAACTATAAAACCTTCGAAGTGTGTATTCAAGTTATTTTAAAAGCTTGTGTATAAGTAAACTAGGAGAGAACTGACTTGCAGTAGTTAACATGCGAGCTGAGTCTGGTGAGGGACTGCTTGCCCATGCCTCCAACACCCACAAGCAGTCCATTACCTCTCTGTGCCCGCAGGATCCGAGCCAAACGGCAGATATGCTCCACAGCGTCCATGAAAAATATTATCTTCATATTTGTAGATTTCGTCAGATTGTAGTCCACTAGAACATCCTAAAAATAAATGATGTTCGATAATATCAAGTTGTTTATATTAAAAGGAGTGTATGAAATTGCTTAAAGCCTTAATTAGTTTGTCACGTGAATGATAATTTCTCAAAATTGTGATTTACATTAAGGGGCACAGATAATAAGGTTTAAATTAATTTTTAAAAAAATATGCTTAATAAGATCACATGCTCGAGTTTTAGTGGTGTAACGAGATCGAAAAAGTAGACAGGCTGGGGGTTGGCATCATGAGTTAGGGTGTAAAAAAAAGTCTAGCAACTAGAATAAATATGAAAATTTCAGCGAAAGCTCAAAACTGGGAATATTTTTAACTCCTGTGAGGGATGGTACCACTTTTATTTTTGGCAGTTGTACCAGGTTGTACAAGACTTGTACTGTTTAGAAAAACCTATAAATGTCCTCCGCAAATGTAAAGTCGATATCACTTCCGTCTCGAGGAAAATAAAATAGAAACTGAAAAATTCAAGAAGAAAAGAGATATTGATATAAATGAGTTTAAGTGATAATAGTGCCCTTCTTGTTGGGTCCTTAAACCTAAGTAAAATTATGTTAAATTCAACTCCTTGCTATTAGTGTCGGAAAAGAATATATTGACTAGTAGTGTGTATTTTTTTATTATTTTAATTTACTTTTTTTGCGTCCAAGACGCATCAATTTTATAATCAATTCAATATTCATGCATTATCCAACCATAATATTATTAATAATTTTAATCATACTTGAAGAATGGATTTCAGTTTATCGACTTCTTTGATTTCCTCGTAGATTCTATCCTCCTTTTCTGCAGCTTGGTTCATAAAATCGCCAAAAAGCAAGGTTGGAGGCTCTTTGATAAGACCTGTTTCAGGTAGTTTGACTACACTGTCAGAGAACCATTTGGAACAGATATCTCGGAGTAACAACCAAAAATAACTTTTATCTTCGACATCAATCAGCCGATCATGAAACACTCTCAAACATTCATGGAAAAATAATCTACAACAATTAAAAATGCCAGGGGTTATTCATAATTTTCTGTATTGACATTTAAATCCGTGAAATTTGTAAGTTATGCCTGTTCATAAAGTTATGCGGATCAGTGATCCAATTTGGGGGGCCGTGGTGGCAACTAATTTAGTGTGCTTTATTTACGAAAAAAATATAAGAGATCAGAAGCAGTCTCCTCTATGTGAAGTTCGTTGAGTCTAAGTGGTGAGTCTCGGTCCTTGGAAACTAATTTCCTCGAAAGGTGCTGTTTTTTGGAGATTTTTTCTTATTAATAGAAGTTGTAGAGACTTTGAGACTTAGTGTATCCATAATTCAATTATCCAATTTTCCATTATTAGATTCCTACATATATTTGTAATTAGTCTGATGGTTTTTCAGCAGTTTAAGTTTATCTCAACTTTTTTTTTTATAGCAGAACTGTCACACCATTGCTAATGACCAACAATCTTCCTGGAAATATGTAAGTTATTTTCTTGTTTGTTTTGCTTGGCCCGTATTCTTGTAGTATTTTGTGTAATGTATAATACATACATTGGTGTAACATTACACGGATTAAAATGGCTTGAAGCGGGCTGGTCACTCAATTGTGAGCCCCGCAGATGGATGATGTTCAGGGTCCGCTGAGGAAGTCCCCCGGTCTCTTGAGATGACGAGGAGGGGTTTGAGTAATGGGTGGGGATGTGTGAACTTTTTAAGTTTAATTGATTTAATATAATCAATTAACTTTTATAATTTATAATATTTTCGAAGGTATATTAAATATTTTTGAAAGCATATTTATATAAAAATGTGAAGGTAAGGGGACGAGCCCTTGTATTTTATACGCCCCAATCTTATTCCAAGCAGACATCTCCAGAAGTTATGATCCTCATATTTTGAATGGAATATTATGTTACATGCATTTTGTCTCACCAAATCAATTTTTCGTATTCCATTAAAAAATACAATAAAAATACAAAAACAAACTGAAAAGAAAACTGAGAAAATCGAACTTAGCCAATGAGAAAAGAACGAGAATGAGATTCAGGAAAGATATCGTTGAAGACATAAGTTAGATGAGACTCGTGCGTTGCACGAACGAGCTCCGTGCCAATAGAAAGAGTTCCATGTCATACTATTTCCGTACTTATGTAGAAAATTATTGTATAAATGGTCTGCGGGCACGAAAAGTTATTGATGTATAGTTCTGAGTTTCTACCACCAGCTTAGATAACTGATCCAGATCAATTTACGAACAGGCACACTGACCTCACCTAATCATATCCTTCCTCTCCCGCATGGTTCCACTGTCCGCCTGAAGAATGCCTTGGACACACTTGCTTAGATCTCGCAAATTAAATACATAATGCGATTTAGCTGGAGTTGGGAGTAAATCTTCAGCGATCTTTTCGTATAAATCAATGGCGGCCATGACAATAATCTCTCCGACATCATATATTTCCGTTGAAAACTCTGTCAAAAATCCTTGCACTATGCTCTAAAATTATATTATTTCTTTGAATTATTACAAAAAATTTCAAATAATGATTATGATTTGTCACTAGATACCATTGTAAAGAAACATTCGTTAATTGCCAATGGAAATCTTGAAATTAGATAAATCAATTTTAAGAATATGGTAGATATTTTTAATTCGCCTCTCATGTATCAACAGCATCCTCTAAGTATCTCCTAAATACACGAAATCAATAAAGTAGGTAATAAATCAGTTAAGTCAATAAATTTCAATTTAACTTAGCTAAAATGAAAATGATATTCATACCTTAAATATAACTTTAAGAGCTCCTTCAGAAGGTGCTGGTATTTGTAACATGCCGAAATGCCTCATGAAGCGAGGTGTCAAGGGATTCCTACCTCCTCCAGGGGGAGCGGCAGCACAGCACAGCACCATATCTCGAAACTCTTTCCAAAACAACTTATCTCTGTCATACATTCCTTTGAAATCCAGAAATTGCCTGAGAATAATTTATGAAAGATTATATATATAGAAAAGAATTTAGTTTAAACAACCGACAGAATGATTGAATGGAAAAACCATTAAGAAATCATGTTTATTTTACGCACTTTTTGCATCTTATTTTCGCTGAGCGGGAAATATGAAAGATTACTCATAAATATATTTCAGGATATTACCTCAAAAGTTCAATAGGTGCTTGAGCCCCGTAGGTTTCTAATTTAGGCATGTTAACATCGTCGACAAAAACCACAACCCGTTTTCCAGCCGGAGCCCCCATTATAGTTCTTCTCTTCTTTTCCATTTTTCCTTCAATCATTTCCTGGGTTCGCATGGAGGATGTTTGAGCTGAGAAATTTAGTGTATTGGGAATCCATTTTCCACTTTCTGCCATTGTATTCAGAACTGATTTGGCTACGACTGACTTTCCCACTCCTGTTAATCGTTAAAATAAATAAACGTACAAAACTAAAACTATAATTTTATTGACAAAAACTGTTGCGCGAACATCCAAATAATGAACATTGACAGGGATGGAATAGAACAAACTGAGGAATATACAATATATATTCCTATATTATATTCCATAGCCTAATTTTACATGGGTCGATAAAATTTAGTACTTCTTGGTGTGGCAACTGACAAACTTTGAAATATCAATAATAGGAGCGAAACGAGAGAAACATTTGAAGAATTCGATTGAACAGTAAGAACACTTGCATCGCGACAAAATGGGAGGGGAACAAGTAATTGGCCTGCTTTGTGATAAACAACTGTAAATTCACGAGGAGTCAAAATATTACGCACAGTTGTAAGGAATGGAAAGTTTAACATGATACTCTTTTATTTTTTTTATAATGTCAATTTGATGAGATTAAAAAAGTAATGTTATGTGGCCATTACAGGATTTTCTTATACCAACCACTGTTGCATAGACCATACCCCTTGAGAATCCCTTGAAAACTCAATCTCGGATAATCGCAAAATTATAATACTTCTTTATACTATAGGTATAAGAAAGTAAAAACACAAGATTATCTACGGAGTGAATTATTTTCCAACCAAAATTATAATGAGCCCTTAGGGGGATTATACACACAGCAAGATGACCTCGTAAGTCTACTCTTCTTGGAAAGTAGCCTTTATTAGAACGAAAACGTTGACAATAAATTATGCTCTATTATTAATAACTAACCTGTGGATCCAGTAAAGAAAACAGGATGACCTTCCTCAAGAAGCATGTTCATGATGTATCCGAAACGTACAGTATCAATTGTAGGAACGAGCATATCGAAAAACTGAACATTAGGGTCGTATTTAAATGTCGGTGTGACAGTCGACCATGACTCTAAATTTTTTGTTGATGCACTAAAAAAGACATCCCAAAGTTCTTTTCCATATGGCAACCTGAAAAAAAGAATATTTCAAATCTGATGCAGTAATATCACTTGTGAAATATCAGTTCATTAAAATAATATGCAAAGGTCCCCCACAAGCCTGCGTCTTAATCCGACGTTAGTAAGTTGGTACGCTTAAATAACATCTTAATAAATAATTATAATATATTGCGTTCAGCAAATAACATATAGTAGGAACACAATTTTAGAAAACTACATCGTCAGCAAGTAGAAGTCAAGACAAAACAATTGTTAATTAACCCGTAGCTGATCTGGAAGCCCCCAGCATCGTCATACAGCTGAAAAATCTAGAATCCCATTCTATCTAGGGAGGCGTAACTGACCAACTGTCCAGTTATGGAGCAGCGACACATGAGAAAACGAGAACTATCCCATAGGATTGTTTTACTCAAGAGAATTAAGGTTTGCTGGATTGGAAGTTACAGTCAGATGGAAGAGTTGAGATTTCAAAAACTTTAGGGAGGGAGCGTGGCAAATGAGCAGAAAGTGATCCCGTTGGAGGTAGCTTGGATAAGGAAGGAGTTTTGGTAGGCTGTTGTTCTGTGAAATGGTAAGGCTTGATGAAGTAAAACAGCCAAGGAAGTACTTTCTGACGAAGGAGCTTCAAAGTACATTGCTGAGAAGTTAGGATATTACCTCGCTTCTTGTATGTCTTCAAACAGTTCTCGGACAAAGCGTTCGAATACCTCTCTCGATTTGTCCTCCAAGTTCCCACCAATCGACCAAATATAAGCAAATATGAAAATTTGCAAGAGTTGAGACTTTGATGATGACATATCCATATACTTTCCCATAGATGATAATGACTTTAAACAGTTTTGCATAATCGAGCAAAGCATTGCTATTTTGCTGATTTCTACCTGTTTTTATACAACAAAAAAATTATCATTATTAATAATAAAACTTATATTTCTGTAACTCAAAAGTAAAAATCTGATGTCCCATTGTGTGGATGATATTTTTGCCTGCCAACATATATTTTCCCCATTCTCGATACTAATGTTTCTCAATCTTTTCTTGTGCTAAAAATGCCTATAATGTGTTAATATGTAGGAAATGCTATTAGGAAAATTAGTTATATACCAAGTGAGAATTTTTACGAATAAAGTTATGAAAAGAAAAGAACATTTGAAAAGTATCCATAGTGTTAAAAAAGTAAAAAAAATAATACTCAAACAACGCCTTTCAATGAAATTAGTTTCACTAGTTGTAACTAATTCATTCAGGTTGAGTATGTATCTCAAAACATAATGTATTAAGAATCGACATAAATTAATGTTTCCCAAAAAATTATTGTGATTTGAACCAGATAATCATTTAAAAGTGTTCAAAAATTGTTGTGATATTAAATTAAAATAAACATTTTTAGGGTTACGTAGGTCGAAGAATTAAACGTCAGTCCTTTAGTGATCTCTTTAAAACTACTAACTGATCTGAACACAATTTTCTGTACTTTTTTTTTAAATACTTTAAAATTAAAATGTAACTTTTTTCTTCAGAAAACTCGCCTACCATCACAGACGAATCCAAGGACCCTGAATGGCGCGAGAACCTTTGTCAGAGACACCCTGCTTTATATCAAAGATTAAGGGTCACCCTTAACTTTTATCAACTTTCTAAAATCAGTGGTAAAAATTCGAATATACACTGAATAATGTTAGAAAAATTGTTTACTTGTCCTCCGCACAGAAACTATTATCTCTAAGGATATACACTTTGACAGATTTAGAGAAAAATGTCACCTGTTGTATACCAAATTGGCATTTCTTTTTAACCATATCCAAGCCTTCTTCCAAAAATTTTTCAAAGTTGGCCAATATGATGTCATGCATAGTTTGACTGATAGTTCCCTCTTGAACAAGACGACACGCCCATGTTTTTACAAAGGGAAGCCACCTCAGATCATCAGGATCAATGTATACCATACCACACCTGGAGACGGTAGCGGGGGAGGCCTGGGCCAGGTCCTGCACCTCGAACAGCATGTGAACCTTCCGCACAACAGACATAAATGGTCAGATAGATAGATGCATCATGTAAAGTTTAATTGTTTGAGTTTCCCAATGAAGGAAGTCAATAAGTTAAAAATATATTTATATATGAATAAAATATGCATATATGAATAAAAATTGTGTTTTGGCTATTACAGGAACTTCTTATAGCAACCACGCTTGCAGATCACTCTCTCTCCCCCCTCCTCAAAATTATTTCATATTGAAATTACTGGATATAAGAATGTCTATTCTCAAGATAACGCTGTACAAAAAGACAAAATGAAATGATTTTGACGAGGGGAGGGGGAGAGAGAGCGATCTATAAGCATAATGGCCACATCACATATGTTTTTCTTAATTTTTATAATTGCTCAAACAAACTACCAATACATAAACCATATTTTTAAGTTCGTTGCTTCAAGTTACGATTTCAAAGTTACTTACAATTAGATATATTCCTTATAGACATTTACTTTACATTCTTCGGGGCGCTATAACTTTTGTCGTACTAATCATATCTTAAATCTAAGGACTTAATAGCGATTGGAAATTTTATAAGGAACATTTTGGTAAGAATCAATTTTTCGATAGGACTAACCATTTTCGGTCTAAAAATATGTGTTTCAAAACTACATTTCAAGATGGTTTTCGGCATGTATCTCGAAAACGACCTGTAAAAAATCGTGTTACATATAAATTAAGTATTTCAGTATTCCCTACAACTATTATTTGAAAAGACTTTTGATTGGGTCTTAAACATAAGCTGTATCTTGTAAAATGTAGTTAGGTCCCGGATGGGGGAAAGTGGTCTCAATTTTCGTTTGATTTCGGGCAAAATGAGACCTACTATAATACTTTTAATGTTCATTGCTTTCCTACAAGCCAAATGTTTCTTACCAAACCTACCACCTGTCATATGACGTTCTACGTTTCGGTTTAGTCAATTTTGTGCATTATTCATCAAATTGAAGTACATGAGTTTTGAACATACAACATTTTTTGTTCTGTTTACAATAATGGTTGAATTTAAAAGATTAAAACTTGAAACAAGGAAAGTACGTCTTCCGTCTATCGCTTTTACATAACATCTACTTATAAAACTTTATAATGAGGTTCTTCTGTAGTTTTGTACAAAAAAAAAATATAGGAAAACGACGGGGGTTTTTCCCAAGAGAAGTTTCACGTTTCTCACTATGAACATTGATAATAATAATGGAAAAAAAAGAGAAAAATAAAAGAAAAAATTACCCATTGTGTGAGTTTGATTCGTTCAGAATTAGCAAGGCAAAGCATTTTATTATCATCCAGGACAGTGTTCATGTTTTCGATCCAAACAGCGTCAACTGGTCCATCGCATACCACCCACTGGTGCCTCTCTTCAGTACACTGAAATCAAAACATAACTTTCTATACAGGCTGTTCCAACCAACTCCAATTTACAACCAATGTTGTACAAATGTTCTATTACAGGGTCAGCATTTTTTCTCTGGATCTTGTTTTTTGTCTGCTTGTTTGTTCCATCTTTATGAGAAAATGTAAGAACTTTGAACCAAACTTAATAATCCGCCTATTCAGGAATAGTTTTAAGAAAACATATGATTTCAAGATCATTGAATAGAGGATGGGTTTACTTGAAGGCAGAAACAGGTATTTCATGTTTTCTTTCGGTCGCTATTGTTGAAGTGAAGAAAAGTACCGAATCTATACAAAAAAAAATTAAATTTCAAACCTCTTTTGTCTATACTTTTTTTAAATGCTAAAATTAGGAATAACAAGGCATGAGATAGCGAGGTTATGAGCGCACAGGGAAGGGGCGCATCGCTCACCTGATCAACCTAACCTCCTTACCGCGATTTCTTCAACCCACGCTACACTTGGTGCTTCAGTCCTTCCCAATGTTTACTGTTTACCTCCATTAGTGACTCATGCCAACTATAACATCATATCGCCTACTACCAGAGCGCTTTTTCGTCACTCTGGTAGACATGAGCCCGACTCTACTATAGGAGTCCTAAATTTTGCCTACCCAGGTTTAATTACCTAGGGTAGAGGGTCATTAACGAATACCTGACAGCACAGGCTCGCTTAATGTCCCATCGGAAGGACGGCATGCTCAAGACTTTTTCATATCTGCATATTATCTCATAGATGTGTTAAACTTGTCATGACTATATATATTTATTTTTTTTCTTTCAATCATTATTAATCCTTACCCACTAATTTCCATATCTCGTTCAGAAATAAAAACAGAATTCAGTCACCTGAACAGCTATTCTGACAAAGATTCCCAAAAGACCGTCTTTCCATTCCATTGTGAGAAGATTTACTTCTCCGTAGAGCTCACCCATAGTTACAGACTTGGGATTCAGGGTGTAGACGGTAACAGGTCTGTAATAAAGTCCTTCAACCTCGTCTTCAAAAAGTTTCGTTAGAGTATCCTTCAAAACCTGGACACAAGTTATGTTTTATTTATGATTAATATGTAAAATATAAATACTAAAATGAAACATCTATTAGCATTATATGAAGCAGAGCTTCATCCACATGACTGAAAACCAGTGATAAGGCCAAAACGCTTAAATTAATAATTGGGTTACGTTTAGAACAGCAGTTTTTCCACCTCCAGTTGGTCCCACGGTCATGACACCCCATCGAACAACCATGGTTTCATGCAACTGAATAGTTTTAAGAAATGTAATGGCTTCTGGTTGAAGTCCTCGATTAACCACCACAACTTCCATAGCTTTTTGAAATACTCCGTAGTCATGTTCTGGTAAAACTACCCCAGGAAATAGATCATTTAGTATACCCTGCAATTAGATGAACAAACATCATGAGAAAAAATTGAACTATGAATTTTCGATAAATTATTATTAATTGAAAAAAATTACTTGAAATAGTACTGCATCATCAGCCAAAAATTTTGGTAAATTTGAATCTCTAAGAGCTCTGATTAAAACAATGTCTTCTCTTTTGTCAGGATTTTCACGTTTCAATGAACCGGCCATTACCAATACACTCTTTACAGCCCTGAAACAAATAAAATGAAGATGGAGGATTATAATGATTAGCAATAACTAATGGGACCCGGGTTTCGAATACCGAAGATACTTTCTTTTTTTAGCGAATTTCTATAAGAAATATATGCTCACTCTCATCTCCATCAAACATGCAACACAAATCAAACATGAATAAGTTCATTTGGCTTGGTGGGATTCGAACCACGCTCATTGGGTTGTTAACTGAGAGATGTATTAAATAAGTTGATTTGGAAATCGAACCCATAGTCTTTGGGGTGGTAATCTGAAAGATGTATTAAAAAGTTTTAGTTTCATGGAATTCCAAACCATGCTCCTTATAGCAGGAGGGATCCGTTAAATAAGTTGCTAGACTTGATAGGATTCAAACTCCTACTGCTTGGGTTGGTAACATGAGAGATCTGTCAAATGAGCTGATTGGTTAGGAGGGACATCGAACGCGACACGGGTCATCGTGATGCGGAGAGGTTATGAAGAGGTGGAAGAAGTACCACTATAAAAACAAAATTGTCTTCAACTGGACGATTATGAAAATGGACAATTGATACCACCATACAACTAGCTAATTAAATATTAGTTGAGATATAGGAATAAATTGTCTATTTAGGTCTAGTATTTGAAAACAGGAAAGTATAATAAAAGCACGCATTTGGTCTCTCAATATAATCTGGAAAGAATTTGTTACAATTTATATATCGTATGTTCTGGTTGAAGTGGTGACGTCATAGCAAGAAGTCATAACAAGGAACGAGAGATAAAAATATGCCCTCTGAAGAGAACTTGTCTTCTTAAGCGTATGCTTACCTCATCCCGAAATCGTAGTGATCTTGTTGTGACAATTGTTCACTGCAAAGTTTGTACATGTTAACCATCTTTTGAGCTAAAACTTTTGACGATTCAAAACCCTCACTGTATAGAATTACTTCTGCAATGAGACCATAGTCAGGCACCATCATTGCGAAAGGACGAAACACGGACTTTAAATTATCTGGAAGCTCGGTTCGGCCAGCATAACCAGGATTCATAGTAATAAAGGTGGCACATTGTGGTACTAATTTGATTTCTCTTCCTTCAAACATGAATCTATAAAAAATAAGTTTATATGATTAATTGATGCATATGCATGAGAATAAGCATTAAAAATTACATCAAAGATTTACCTTGTTTGTTTTGCCGCCTTCGCGTTACGAATTGTTATAAGCTGCTGAGCAATTACGGACAAAACTTCGATATCAATACGATTGAATTCATCAAAACAGCACCAAGCACCAGACTGAGCCAAACCAGAAAAGAACCGACCCATCATCTAGTTTAAAAAATAATATTCATTATATTAAAAATAATTTAATTATAATAATGTTAGCATATGTTACGTGCATATCAGCTAGAAGTCTCATGTCGTTGATCCTAGTTTTCGATTCATATGTTAAAAAAGTTTAAAACCATTAATTTCTAAAAAAAAAAAAAACAGGGGAAATCTTCCTCTTAGTCGCCCCGCTTCCTTCATACCAAATCTCGGCAAACACCAGACCTTCCTGTCTATTTCTCCAGCTCATTAAATCTATCATTTATTTTTAACATCAACCACAAAACCTCGAAATGAGGAAAATTGGGGACTCCTTCTCGAAAGATCAAACAATCAGAGAATATGATATTATTCACAGCACTAAACCTGTAATGAATGTCCCCAAATATGCATACTTGGAAAATTTGATAAACAGAACTACATAAAACACCTTATAGTCGAGTCCTTCGGAACAGTTAAATACTACGCACTGAATAGCAAGAGATTTTGCTAGATCTTTGGTAGTTTCTGTTTTTCCTGTTCCCGCAGGACCTGCAGGGGCTCCACCTAAAAGAAAAACATCTTATTAAAAGACGTAGCTATGGGAAATTTGGGGAAAATATTTCAAGTATTAATGAATTGAAATGGACTTAGTGACTAAAGGGAGATGGAGGGTAAAATCATGCTCAGATTTTCATAAAAATAATAATAAATTATTTACCTAAATCCAGTTGTAGAGCTCCCATCAGACAAAGGTAGCATTTGTCAGTGAGGGGGGTTATGACAAGTCGAGGAGATGCTCCCAGGTATTCGAAACCGTACACATGGCGAGCACTGGCCATACAGGCTATACAGTTGTTGATACCTGTGTCCCAGTAATACCTCAGTTGCTTCATCCACTCAAAGTTGTTACTGCAGATTGGAAACAACTTTTTCTTTTAGAGATACACCAAGTATTAAATTAAAATGAGCTATTTCAGGTCAACCTAACCAAAATTTGAAAAAGATCCAAAGTTGAATTCGATCTTACAGATTTGCAAAAAAATACGTTAATTTGATAGACACTACCGCAGAAACCATCATTTAAAGATATTTTTTCTATATCCTCTTCCTTACTTAATAACTCATCCTTATAAATAAGATATACATCTCCTCAGAGGTACTCACCTTTATTCAGAGGATGAGGGAGACATTATGTAGATATACTGTCAAAACAATTGTTGGTTAAGTTTCAAATTCTTAGAGCGAAGTATCAGGGAAATTAGGACGGAAATAAACAACTAAAAATGCTTGGGAACCCCTGCAATTCGAATGAGTTGTAATATACATCATTCTCTCAATACAGAAAACTGGCACATCTCCCTTCCATGACTTCATCACTGTCTGTCTTATTTTTCTCTCTTCTTCCCGTCTTACCTTACATGCTATTTTGGTAGGAAATTTCGACCTTAGGATCACTTAAGATTCATTCAGAAGTAATGTTATACCGAATTTCGCTTTCATATGTTGAAAATTAAAATGGGTTTATAAAATTGACACGATATAACTCAAATTTAATTTTTTTTCTATCTTATTAATGTTGGTTGCAACTGTTGCCACAACGCAACAACCAGCTATCAAGAGGACATGCTGGAAAGTGAATGTCTTGAGTGGCGTGAGAGAGGACGGCCACCCAGCGGTAGCTCCTCAGGGCGAAATAAAAAACAATGAATGAGGGTATTATGAAGGTTTTGTTTCAAGGAGTGGGGGGTTGCAATTTGGGATTATAGTAAGACACGGTTCCACCTCCTCTTCAATCTCCTGGGAGATTTTATGGCAAGTGTGGTGATTGCAGTTTGCTATAGAAACGTCTGTAAAGGTCCTGAGTTGTGTCGAATACTGTGTTTATGATGAGGTCATTGAGGAGTGTTCTGTTACGTATGGTGGGGATTGTGTAATGAGTCTGAGTTTCTTTGACTGGAAAGACTATAACTCAAATAACAAAACAAAAAAAAAACAAGTAAATCAAACAAAAACATAATAAAGTTAACTGAGAATACCTGCTATCTATGCCCAAGCGAACCAGTCCAGATATGATGTCTCTGGCATGTACATCGATGGTGATAAGAGAGCAGAGAGTGATTCGGTTTAGCTTAGCCAATTGACCCCGAACCATTGCCGCTAAATCATTCAAGTCAGAATAGCATTTTTTTTCAAATGTGGCTACATCATTTGCAATATTTTCTCTGCTAGGGCTTAAAATTAAATGAACGTCTTTAGCCCACATTATTTGTGAAACTGTTAAAATTATCTAAAACAAACAACCACAATATATAATACCCCAATCGAATATCACATATTATTATTGTATTATATATTATTGCTTCTCAGTCCTATATTATACCAGTCACTTATTGCAAGGTAACAGAACAGGTCTGAAATAAAATTTAGCTCACCTGGGAAGAGTGGCATAGAACCCACCTGGTTCTTGGCTTGGTAGTGTAATCTTCCAAAGAATCCCTCATCAGACGATGAAGAGAAGCAAACATGGCTTCTTCAACTTTACCAAGCCAATCCTCAACATTACCTCGAGCTTTCAAACCCTGCAAAAGCACATTTCCCCAAATGTCAGACAAAGAGTGACTTATAAGACATTATAAATTATTTACTTGACAAGTGTAAAACAAGGAGAAGCTACAGTATTCACTGATGAGCTCTCGGCTCTTCAATGAAAAGTGGGTCATTTTAATGTTCATATTCAATAACCTGTGAGAACAGAACTGGGCAATATTCTAATTTATTTTTTGTTTCAAATAATAATAATATCCTAGTGTAAAATATTATAATTTAAATAATTAAATAATAATAAATATCCCACCCTTCATCATCGTCAGTGCGTACAATAACAATTAAAAAATTAAAAGAATTAATGGACCGACTCAAAAGAAAGTAATTGAGTAAAAGGCTGGATTGATTCTCAGCTAAATTGGTTAAAGAAAAAGAGATATTTAGAAGGGGGCCTAACTTCAAAATTCTAAAAGCTACCGATAGAATCATTAAATCGACATGTGGATTCTAGAGTATATAAGGAAGGTCCGTATTCTTTTTCAACGAAATCAGGAAAAGGTGAGGAAGGCTTGGAGGTAGACGTAAATCTATCGCCTACTATCAATTTCTTGCCGCAAATTGAGAAATCGAAAATTACAGAAGATTACAAAAGCCGGGAAGTTACACTGATGGTGGTCCATCGATGACTTTTAAGCCTCAGGAATAATGAGACTAATTTGCAAAGCAAATCTTTCAAAAAATTGTGGTCACATAATACGTAAACTTCTGTATTTAAGATAGCATAAATATGTACCTTTGTAAGGCCGACAACTTCCCCCTCAGGAGACACCATAGCTATTATATCGGTGGTCTGAACCACCTCCATGTCTTCAGAAGCGGTAGCAGCGACATCAGAGTAGATCTCAGTACCATCTGGCAGGACAAACTTCCAGCCAAAGTTCAGTTTGGAAATAGCATCAAAACACTTTCTCAAATGAGGCTGAACCGCATGAGGATTCCTTGTCTAAAATCACACACAAAGAAACAATGACAATCAATAACTACCACTTTCAAATAAATATATAAATAAATAATAGTGATTTACCTGAGCCAAAATTTCAAGTAGTTCTTCATTAGACAAAAAGTAGAATCTGGGAAATATAACCCTTTTAGATTCCAAATAGGCCTCAAGACATTTCAAGATTTCATCAAGAAGTTTATTGTTCTTTTGGAATTGTTCAAGAAGTCCCGGAGCGGTACAGGCTTGGAGTGCAAGCGGAGTCTAAAATTACAATATTTTTTGCCTTCGTTATAATTGTTGCTCATATGTTAAAATATAACAATAATAATTTGATCACCTTAGCAGTAGCTCTCATTATAGATTTCCAAGATTTATCAACAGAAACAAACAATTTGGCTTCCTTTGGGAGTTGCCTTTGAATATCAGGAGCTGAAAAAATTGGCTGTAGGTAAAGCCAGTTGGTTTGGCAATTTAACCACTCATCCTGTGGACAGATTGACAGAGTAGGTACTCAGCTAAATGAACATTGCACCCAAGAAGTTGTAACTAATAATAATCATTTAACATTACCAATGTTGTACCAAAAAGATTGATGTTTTTAATCCAATCATCAACCCGCGGTTTTATCGGTCCTACGTTTCTTGAGCTGGCTATTGTACTCAAATTAATGTGGGTATCATCAAGAGCTAGCTGTATTTCCTCAATCCCAGCCAAGATGAATACATCTTTAGAATCCTTATGAGGTATAACAATGAATTCAAGTGCTTTCCATGCGTCCTCCACCTATTTAGAGAAACAAAAAATAAACAAAATGTATTTCCGGTCACACACTGAAGAGTTCCACAGGCGAAAATTACGCTGATGTATTAATACACATTTAATAATTATATTGTTCTGAAATATACTTTCTGCCTACCCCACTTCATAAATACTCGGCGAATTCAAGGTTTCGAATCTTGTTCACAACCGGTATTTTATTGGTGAGTAAAAGAAAAGCTGGCCATCACATATAAAAAGGGCGAGCAGCAATGTGGCCGGACACCACAATTAATATTTACCGAGCTAGTGTGCTTCCCAGCTAGTATGTGCTGAACTACGCTGGGAACATCAGCATGAATGTGCCGAGCAGCGCTGGACACCACTTGCCATACCACATAGCATCCGTTTGCCAAGTCGACGAGGAAAAGGGTCTACTTGTTTTATTTACAAAAGCAAACAAACTAAAATAAAATTTGCTGCGATGATCGGCGGTCGTCTCCAGCTCAACTTAATTTTGTGCTGCGACACTCCATGACGAACTGAGAGTTATTAGGGTGGGGCGCCATGAGCGACCGCCTGTACAGGAGACCATTCACAGCTGGCGATCCTATAAACTAAACATATTCTGTGCGGGATTGTGAACTAAACTTCTGTCTCAAGTTTCGTGTTGTCTGATCAATACTTATATTATGAACAAAATTTACAAAAAATATGAATTTGTCGAATTTTCATGATAGTGGCATAGCTAGAATCTATAATACAGAACTACATATTTATTAATAGATTTTTTTATTATAACTATTTCATTTTCACTATGTTTTTATATGTATTTTTGTTTTTGTAATTTTAGTAATTGTAAAATAATTTTTATGTTGACCTCCAATAATTGGGCATTAGCTTGTTGGGGTTGTACGTATGGGCAAATAATTCAACATTAATGCATTATTCACCTACACAATTCTTCAATGTCCTCTGATCAAATTGCTCTGTAATATCTTAATATTAGACATAAAATATGTGTATGGTGTTTCCATTCTGAATTCCTCTCCAACGGAAAGATATTCGACAATACTATGGCACTGGCGCCTTAAATAAATGAGCTTTGCTAAACAACAGAACCACCTTTAAAAAAACTTCACTTAACTGGGAGTATGGCCGATTTTCTTTTTTTCCATGGTATTTTTTTCAAATGTTCCATATTCGATCCAACTGTAAGATAAACTTAGTTGTCTCGGAATACTTGGACTTCATGTAACACCTGTTAACGTTCTCGTAATATTTTAAAGGGGGCTTAAAAATAATACCTTTTTGAGAAGACCTTCCAAGCTAGCTTCAGAGCTAGCCTGCCCCGAGATATCATTAATTTCAGTAGGAACGAAATATATTCCATGACTCTCCAAAAGGCTCAGAGTCAAAGGTTCTTCAGGATAGAATTTACAATTTAGAATCTGTTCTACTTGTATCCAATGCCTCTGCTTGAGGTCCGGATTTCTCAAACTTGTAATTATAGGAAGCTGAAAAGAAGCAATATATGAATGAATAATTAAATTAAAAGTTTTATATACAGTGTCGCAACGTTTTCAGCGGGTTTTCGGATCAGCGGGTTTTCTCCGAAAATATGCGAGTTACTAAAATATTTGTAATGGATGAGTTAGTTATTGCGGTTCATGCCCGGGCTTTAACTACGAGGTCATATCGCCTACTACCAGAGAGCACTTTCGTCGCTCCGGTGGGCATGAACCCGACTGGGGAGTCCTAAATTTTGTCTACTCATGTTTAGTTACCTAGGATATGGGTCTTTAACGAGCACCTGACATCGCAGAGGTTTGGGACCATCGCTTAACGTCCTATCCGTTGAAGGGCGTGCTCAAGGTTTTTACCTCCAAGATAAAAAACATAAGAGCCTCGGCAGGGTTTCAAACCTGCGATCTTGAACTCAATAGAATAGCACACTACCTCTGAGCTACTATAATGGATAATTTGTAACAGATATAGACTTGTTTCTATTAAATATTTTATATCGTCGTTGGCAGCATGTTCCCTGCCTAAGGAGGACCCCTGAGGAGGCGGTGGTGCTGACCAGCCATTTCATCGAGAAGCTCAAGTAGTGTTTGTTTCCAGTCTGTCCATATTTCCTTGTTGTGATGTACGTTCATAGTTAACAATGTGAAAAAAATAACAATCATTTAATATAAATAACTAACATAGAATAGTATCATTTTCGATTGCTAAAAATAATGTCGACTGCACAATGTAAATCGTAAATATTTTTCGCTTAAGCGGACGAAAAGTCAATAAGATGAAACATGTATGGGAATACAGTAAAAACATCAGATAATGCCCGTTTCTATTTGGGTTTCGATACGACATTACTCATACTAGTAAATTGTAACGGGTTACTTATTATGGGAACGTTATCATATCCCAAATGGACCACTTGGTGTTTAGTTCGGGAGCTATTGATGATATTTCTCACTTTTCCCTGATCGTGGACATCCTGGATAATATATTTAAAAATATTCTAGCAGATGATCATCTTAAACCCTGAATCCTAAGTGACAGAACCATGCGAAGTAAAAACCCACTCATCTTATGTTTTGGTGGAAAATATATAGTTTAAATAAATGCATTTCCAATACAAATGTATATGTTCTTACCTTATCACGATATTCTTCTACTTTTTTCTTGAGAACTGGAACTATTTCATTAGGCGGAAATTTCTTCTCATATAAATTAATATTTTTTAAAAATTTAGCAATTGTTTGTTGCATATCTTCTGGATTTAATTCTTCAAAATTGCAATTTAACCATTCCTCAACGGTATCATCCCACTGAGCTCGATTTTCCCATAACATTTGTCTCAATTTAACTTCTTGTACTAAATCATCCAGGATATCAAATCGGAACACTTCAACCTTATTAAATTAAAATAAATTTAAATAATTATATAGATATATTTTTACAAGGCGGTAGCATGAAAAACGAATCATCTTATTATTTCCTTAGAGAGAAAATCCCCATGCAAGTCAAATGTCCAAATTGCGTACATAGAACATTTTGAAATGAAAATAAATGTTGATTAGTACACAACAAAATTGTTATACCGATACCTTACAAGCTTTTTGATATCCTTTAAAGGTATTGGAAAGCCGAACTTTTTCCTGAAGTTTCTCATAAATTTCTGCCAATATAAATTCAACATCAATAGGATCTGCTTCTAAATCTAAAAGAAATGGATCCTACAAACAAATTTTTTTTATTAGAACCCTGCAAGTGTTTATATATATAAACGGCAAATGATGTTACATGGAATAAATGTGCAGTTGTATCCCAAAGAAAGGGTAAAATACAAAGAATCAATGGCCTATAAGCACAATGTTATTATGAAAATTTAGAATAACAGCTTGATAAAGACATATAATTATGGAAAATAAAGATAATTACCATTATTTCTTTTCTTATATCTATTAGACTTTCCATTAAAAGACGAATATCTTTTGCGATTTGATTATTAAACTTGTCAATAATTTTCTCTTTTTCGGCCAGTAACGATTCAACATTAGTATGAAGGCTAGCCAACTTATCTCCGAACACCTGAATCATAAATATTTTGTTTTTAAAAATCTTAACAATATACTTATACATCACGTAGACTCATACAAATAGTTGTCACTATTAATTTACATAGTAATCCTCAATGTCTTCTGGAGGGACGGGAACTTCGAATTCCTCGCACATTTCATAAAGATCTTTTAAATATTCCAGCCAATTGTCCAATTCTTCTCCCTAAAAAAGATCACAACATACTATTTTTAGTATATTTTAAAATAAGGATATTTCTCATAAAACATCCTCACCACTTTTACTTTGAGCCGGTAGGTCTCTGAATTTTAATTTAGGCAAAAAAAATCAAAATCTTAATACCCTTTTTTTTAAACAGTTATCATTTCTTAATCAATCTCATATAATTATAAATTACTAATAGAGGGGGCCGATAGCTCACGGTTTACTGAGCTAAAGATCTCGGGTTCGATACCCGGCCGAGGCCCTTAGACTTTTTATCTGGGAGGTGAAAACACATTCAGCACGTCGTCCTTCGGATGGGTCGTTAAGCGATGGTTCCGATTCCTTGCGATATCAGATACTCGTTAAAGACCCCTCCTTAGGTGGCTAAAATTTAGGACTCCCATAGTAGAAGCGGGCTCATGTCCACCAAAGCGACGAAAGAGCGTTCTGATAGTAGGCGATATGACCTCGTAGTTAAAACTCAGGCATGAGTCATAATAACTAACTAATTATTATTTATTTTCAAATAAAGACATTTTTTTCTTTACTTACAAATTTAAGTAAACTTAAAAACATTTAAACATCTAGTACAGCTGTGTAGTTCCTTCCTTTCAATTAGATATTTTTTTTATGGAAAGGTGAATTTTTCAAAACAATCTGAAAAGTAGTAATTTCGTGTTCTATGGAAGGCCGATCTCTCTCGTTCTTTCTAATACCATCGGAAAAATTATATGAATTGTCAGGAAACCTCGGAGGGGTATAGAGGCATGTCTGGCCTTCTCTTATCCCGGCCACCCTACAACCAGTACGTAAAAGAAAACATTGGGATACGCGAGGATGAGGCTTATTCGAATGTTTCAGCATTGTCTGCAGTCATCCCATTCCCACAATTGCGCGATACGATTTCCTTGTAAGTTTTCTAGATGTAACTCTCTGTTTCTTTAGACAGGCTTAATATAAGTTTTTACTGAACTCACTACTAACATATATATATATATTTACTAGAGGGCGCCGGTAGCTCAGTGGTATGCGTGCTTGACTTCTGAGCTCAAGGTCGTGGGTTCGTAGCCCGACCGAGGCCCTTAGTTTATTTTATCTGGGAGGTAAAATAAACTTAAGCACGCCGTCCTTCGGATGGGACGTTAAGCGATGGTCCCGAGCCTGTACGATGTCAGGTACTCGTTAAAGACCCCTACCCTAGATGAATAAAAATTTAGGGTAGGCAAAATTTAGGACTCCCACAGTAGAGTCGGGCTCATGTCCACCAGAGTGACGAAAGAGCGCTCTGGTAGTAGGCGATATGACCTCGTAGTTAAAGCCCGGGCATGAGTCATAAAACCTAACCTAACCTATATATTTACTATAATATAAAAATCTTACTCGGACAAAACATTTGTCGAGGAAATCTAAGTATTCAACATAATTTTCTGTAGTTTTTGGTTCAGCAGCTAAATATTTCAAAGCTGCATCAGTTTCGTCAGTGAACTCTTTACATTTCTCTCTTCCAACCCTAAATAAATAAATTTAAAAAACAATCAATATAAAGGGATAACATTGTAATCTGTAAAAAAATAAAAGAATTGAAATTAGGTTTGAAGTGCTTCAAACATTGAAGGGATAGATTCAAAAGGGCATTACTGTATTACATCAAACTCACATCCACAATTTACATGTGTGTACATGTGAAACAATGAGGGAAACTACACTTTGTCAGAAAATTAACAGAATGACCAAATAACGAGGTTAACTTTGAATAATGTCGTATTTGTAGCACCCAAAACGACTCCATCTATTTAAAATGTGAAGCTGAACCTCAACCGTCGACCAGCAGAGGCAGACCGAGGAAAAGCTTTAAGAATGTCAGAATAATCGATAGTTCCAAACTTTTAGAGTAGTTGATGTATGTCACGGAAAGTTGTTCATTTTGCACCATCATTTTTCAAAAACTTGAGCTTCTACTTAAAATGTAAAAAACTACTCTCTAACTCTAGCAAAGAGTGCTAATTCATTTTTTAGTTTGAAGGATAACTTTTTCGAATTCTATCAAAAAACGCCCTACTAAAAAACTATTTTCCCAATTAATAGTATGGTTTCGCGAACAACGTCTCACATATTACCTTGGAATAGTATTTTCAACCAATCTCAAATAACGATCTATTATTGGAGTGGTGCCAGCCGTATAATCTTCCAGCAAAAGTAGGAATAAGCCAACGTTCTGGAAATCAGTTATTTTCCTTCCAGTATCAACTTTGGCTTTATAATCAATCAGTAACTGCCTAAATTTATCCAAACCTAGTGTGAAAAAAAATATATACAATTCAAAACAAGTTTCTTAACAGCCAGGGGCAGCTCCAGAACAATTTCAATGAGTGCCTCACTCATTTGAGGGAGGGGGGGGGGGCGGCGTTCACTGACGATCTCCCCGCCCGTTAACAGAACAAATTACAGCAAATTCATTAGTTCTAACATTTAATTTTGAAAATAAGTTTTTACCGAGGGGGCATGCTTCCCTGGAGCCGCCCCTGTTACCAGCAAGTTTTAATAATAGTCATTGTAACTACATTTAAGTAAGAGGGTATATTATTATTAAATAGTATTGACGATTCTACTACAAATTCTTGAATCGAAAGCTATACGAACTATATGAGAAGTTATCCAATCAGTCACAAATTCGCTCTTGAGTTTTAGTTGAATTTCACATTTCCCGATCCCTTGATTCCAAAAAAGAAAAACAAAACCCTATCTGTCAGTATGTGTATCTGTAAAGACGATAACACCCGATGAAATGGATATACATCGACATGAAATGTTATATCCAGAAACACGTAAGGACGACCATTGATTTTCAGCTAAATCGGCCAAAGGGAATGGAGGGATTGAGGGGGCTTAACATAAAAAACCTGCCAATGTAATAAATGTATTGGTATGAAATTTTATGAGCAAATCCAAAGGACGACAACTATCAATTTTAAAGTGGGAGGGGGGATCTGAATGCATAGAATACTCTTTATTTCAGACTTTTGAATAATAAAGACAAAACTAAAATTATTTTATCTATTAGTTTGTTTAGGTAACTATTGTTGGTGGGCACCCCAGCTAGTATTTGCTGGACTGAGATGATTTTAAGTTAATAGCCTTTTAATAGTTGATAGACTCTTCGTCTACAATCTCCTCTTCCTCCTTCATTCTTTGTTTCCGTTAATTAGACGATTTCGAAAATTGACCCGTTGACGATACCTACACTTTATTGGATATCCCATACCTGTTTCATTCATTATTACATCCGGATCCAGTTTTACATTTTTTTTATAAAACACTCCGAAACTGTTAAATCTTTGTATATAAGCAGTAACAATATTTAAATTGTTATGTAAAACATTGAATATTTTATTTTTTTTGGCATGATAATTTGTATCGTTTTGTAAGACTGGGTGTAAACTGGTTCCATTGCCTACGAGACGTGCTTCTCTCTGACCAGCTATAAAGGGCCTGCAAATGTTAACATGTGAATTATTGTAAAAATTGTTAAAACTGAAGTCTTAAATTTTAAAGTTAAAAAAAAGTAAGGAGAGACTGGGACCAGAGGGCGGACCTAGTTGAAATTTTATTTATGACATTTTTTTCTCTCCTGCTTTTGCACCTTGAGCCTCTCTTATGTATTTTTTTGAAATTTCTTATTCGGACTTTTATATTATTCGTAACTGTCTATAAATATATTTGCATATAAATATTTATATTTATATGCAAATATATTTATATTTATATTTTGGGTGACATTAAGGTCCCATTGAGGTCTTTCGATAACTTTTCATTAGAGTTGTATAAAAAGAGGTTTGTTACAGGTGAAAAAATAAAAATAAAACTGAGATGAATCACATAAGCAATTTATAGAGACATATTACTTCCTACTTTATTGTATAGTATAAATAATAAATACTTACTGGGTGAACGGATCAAAATATTTGTCACTACAAAAAGTTTCAAAGCTTTCAAGAAAAGATATCCAACTGTCAATGATAATTTTAAAAGTATTAATCCATTTGTGTGCAGACGGTTGGAATTCATTAACATCCTTTTTGCCTGGTTTCAATGATACAAGAAACATGGGATTCTAAAACAGACAAAGAAACATTCAGTTAATAGCAAACAGGACCAGAATCAACCTAGAATAACTTGTAAGGTACATTGTTTAACAACAATTTCGACAAATGAACCCTGAGGTATTTAAAAAATGTGTTTTTATATTCGCCAAATGTTACGTGCATTTAGGGAGTGCCACAATTGGTTAAAAAACGTTCAATAAAAAAATTTCTTTTGGATGGGACGTTAAGCGATGGTCCCAAGCCTCTACGATGTTAGTAGTATTCGTTAAAGACTCCTATCCTAGAAAACTAAACTAGGGGTAAAATTTAGAACTCGGTAAAGATATGACCTCGTAGTTAAAGCCCGAGCATGAGTCCCAATAAATAACTATAAATATGAATGTGTCCCCTAATAACGGAGTAAAATAATATTAGGGACAATAGATAATTTATATATATTTCTTATATAAGAATTACATGCATATGGTTAACAACTATTGCCATATACAACAACCACCTACCGCAATATAAAAGATAAAGATATAGATAATGTTCAGAGTGGCGTGAGGAAGGCTGCCTGGTGGCAGGCTCTAATGGAAAAAAATCGGGCAAGTGCAAACTTTACTTGCACAATTAGTGTTCCGTGCCATCAGCACCCCACTTTAATTATTAATAGTTCAACCAATGGTTCATCAGTTGTAAGGAAATAAACAATTAAATAGTTTATAACAATTCATCATGCTAGAATTTTTTATCCTGATAATTTTGGCTCAACCTACACCTAATTCTCAATGTTTATGATTTTTTTCAGATTTTTCTGAGCGATCTCTCTGTGATAAGGATGGAACAAGGCATTTTCTTTAAGCGTTTTTTCCGAAAAATGTTTTAAAAAATGCATAAAAAATACATCACATAAGTTGTTGAATTCATGCTTTAATAAGCTTTCATTTGAAACCTTACACGATGCCCTTGAAATTTTTAATTGTTTTTCCATTTCCCAATTTTCCTCCTTAATTAACTCCCAGAATAAAAAATCAACTATTTATACTTCACGTCTATAATTGGGCCATCACACTATCTCTGTGCTAACTTTCAAATTTTTACGTCGGATAGTTTCAGATAAAATCGCCTGTGACAGACGGACGGACACCGAAGTGATTCCATAAGTGTTCCATTTTGCTAATTTTTTTGGCATGGAACACTAAAAATAGCAAGAAACGAAAGATTACTATTTCTTTGAAAAGTGGGTAGAGATATGCATCCTGCACCTGAAAATCCCCGACAGAATGCGCAAGACCAAAAAGTTGCCGATCCCTGCTGTATACTATCGAATCAAGAAGATTTAATAAGGGAAGGCCTTTATCAATACATTTTTTATTTAAGTAATCTATTTTTTATTTATGTAATCTACAAGTTTAAATGTTTTACTAGTTGTGTAAAGCTCACGTCAGCTTAACTTATTTTTTTCTAATATTCACAATGAATATATACGGTGTCCTTCACATATTAGAATCCTGCAAAGCTCTCGAACCCTACAGAGAAAGAGATGGATTGCCTCACGACTCTCGAGCAGTGCTGATAACTCCGCTAAAAAATCCCAGCTGCTGCAATTCTTGCAAAACTCCGGGCTGTACCACCAAAAAACTGTATGGTGCCAGGGGGGGGAGGAATAACCAACTCCAGGATAAAGCCTCTTTCCCCCTATTGAGGGTCACTAGAGGCCACTCTACCACGAAGATGGGGGAGTGATGGACAGACTGCTCCCTCCACGGAGTCACCCAGGGAGATAGCCTGTCGCAATATGTCACCCCAAGGGGAAATATTAAAATAGATGTGCTGGAGCTAATGGGCTATGAAGTCGACGCGTCTAATAGAAAAAAAAATTTAAAATAATGATAAAAAAATACTAACCTTGACTTTAGCTTCCCGTGGACCCTCAATAATCTCATCTACTTCGGCACCAACGTACTTACCGCGAGGCAACATGTAGGCCGTATGCCTCTCGAATGCAGACAAAACACTCTCCAGTGAGGTATGTAGCAGACTGTGTAGCATTGTTTGGATTATATAATCAAGCATTACAATGAATCTGCAATGGTAATTAAATAACGTGTTCATTTTTTTTTTATCTGGTCTTTGTAGCGTTTAGGAAGATTAGGAGATTTGTCCAGATGTTAATTTTTTTTAATTTCCTCTCTTTAAAAATTCTTTTATTTATAGTTAAATATCTTAGGTAGCGTGCAAGGCAGTCGAAGATGTTCCTGGGAGGGGAGTCCAGGGTTCAGAAAGACGGGATCCTGAACCTCAAAAGGAACGAGCTCAGGCAACTGACTGGAGTTCTCACAGGACATGGTCCGTTCAATAGACACCTACACACTGTGAGAGTCAAGGACAGTCCTACCTGCGATAGATGTGGGGAAGAAGACGAAACGGCGGCACACTTCCTGGGTTTCTGCTCGGGATATGCGCGAATGAGATTCCACATCTTTGGTAGAGATGTAATCGCAGAGGAAGACTTTAGAAGATTGGACTATGTGAGCATTCTTAGGTTCATTAAGGAAACAGGGAGACTGAGCACTCCATGAAGGGCTTGATTCAGGTAGTATAAGTATATTATAAATATAAACATATAGTTAATATAATAAGGGGGAAGCCCAGCTCTTCCAGAGAAGGGATAAAAGCACTAGGTGTAATACACCAGCCCATCATATATATATATAGGTAGCGTGCTAGCCTACTGGGCTCAAGATCGCGAGTTCGAAACCCGGCCGAGGCAGTTAGGTTTTTTATCTGGGAGATGAAAAAACCTTGAGCACGTCATCCTTCAGATAAGACGTTAAGCGATGGTCCCGAGCCTGTAAGTTACTCGTTAAAGATCCCTACCTCAGATAACTACACCTGAGTAGGCAACATTTAGGGCTGCCACAGTAGAGTCGGGCTCATGTCCACCAGAGCGACGAAAGAGCGTGATAAGACCTCGTAGTTAAAGCCCGGGCATGAGACACAATATATCATTATAATATATCACTTGTAGTTAAATACATGTAATACATAATACGTTACATAATTATTAAATCAATTTCATATTTATGGATGGTCTACTTTTTTTATGTTTTTGTATTGTTTATTCATTAGATTTATAAACTTATGATACAATATTACCTCGAAATACGAACACAACGCTTTTTCTTATTAGCTCGGTCCAGGAAAGTCATTCTATACAGTCCATCTTTTGTTGTTTCTACTCCAAGCATTTTGGCCGTTCCTAAATATGGGGAAAATGTTCATTTCGATGAGACGCCTACAGTTAAACCAAATCATCAAAGAAATAAATAGAATAAACTATACTCTGTAAGTCCGAAATAGCTCATTATTCGGTACAACAATTCAAAAAATGGACAATGTGAAACCCAAATTTCGACTTGTGACATTGCATCGATGCCCAGAATGAGTCATTAACGAAATTGCTTAGGTAAAAATAATCTCTACTTTAAATGGACAATGAATGTTAATAATTTATTAATTGGGTAAAAGACCCTATCGCGTTATTTCATAGTCATTATATTATGTGAATAGGTCCCAATACCCATAATTTCAGGAGGAACTTCACGATCTGCATCATCTGTAGTGAAACCAACACTCATAAGATCGCCGTGACAAGCATTATTAAGGATTTCTCTCATTATCAATCGAGATTCTTGCAATTTTTTAACAATTTTCATTCTTTGGTGATTCTGAAATATAAGAATAATTGAAATAACATCGGCAGTGCAAAAAGATAGAGTCATTGGTTGGTAATTAAATTGTACAAAGTTAGACTTTTCTGGAATAGAAACTCGTCTAAGAGAATACAGTATTTTACTTTGGATTTTTCTTTTTTTTTTTTTAAGATTTCATGGAGGCACCGATAGCACAGAGGTAGCATGATTCTCAATTGTGCAAAAGTCGGAGAGTTCGATTCCAGCCGGGGCCGTTCGGTTTTTTATTTAGAAGGTGAAAACACTTGAGCATGCCGTCCTTCGGAGGAGAAGTTAACGAAGCAACGGCATTCCCGAGCCTGTGCGAAGCCAGGTACTAGTTAAAGACCCCTATCCTACTTATACAGGGGTAGGCAAAATGTAGTCATTTGTTGTGATTTTTTTCATTGAATTTCCATTTTTTTTTTTTTTTTTTTTTTTTCTCGGTACAAGAATGAATTTTATCAAGGTTTGACTGCAGAGAGAGAGAGGAAAAAAATAAAATAAAATAATTTACCTGAGTGTGAACGAAAACATCTAGTGGCAACTTTTCAACAGAGTAAGTATCGAAAAATGACAAATGGCTCAAGGGATTGCAAACACTTTGTACCGCATACATGGCTTTCCTTAATTCGTCATGGCCGTACAACAAAATACCTTCCAAATCCTCTCTCTGAAAATGCCATTTCCTCCAACGGATGTTTCTATGCCATACATTAAATATTTTGTACAACAGAAAATTTTTAAAGAATTTTCTCTAAAATAAAAAATATACAAATAAATTTTCACAATATTTTTGTGAAGCAATAAATGAAAATACTGCTAGATATCGCTGTGGGACTGTGTACAGACACTTTTGAAAACTGGTGACGAAGTATATTGCTCAAAAAACAAAAATAGTCTATTCGGACTTTGCAAAGAAGTAGGTAATTTTTGTAATTGTGTTTGAAGCAACACCTGAATACCATACACATTACAGACGACTAAGGGGTTCGTCATTCTTCACCAGTTTCTAGTCGTGCAACCGCTGTGTCGGCAATGGACAGAGTGAGTTTTATTTTTGTATGTTAGACTCTTCAAGGTCCGGATTTTCGCACAGACAGTAAACAGTAAGTAACGAACTGTAGTCAATTGAATTCTCAATATTTTGCTATATTTGAAGAAATTGAGAGTATTTCCATACACCTACATTCAGAAAAGATATACATGCTCCGAATCGTGTATTTAAAAAGAAATGATCATTACTTTTGATTTATTATATTGATCAGTTAATTTCATATTTATTTATAAATATATTTTAGATGTTATTCAAGGCACTTGCCCTGAACAATTTCAACTTTTTCTCCACACGATCTGAGCCGGAAATTTTAGACATCAATTGTGATATACTCTTGTACGCAAAGTTGGAAAAGTTGTTGAAGTTTTCTTTAGATGACCTTGATAGGTCTGGTAATAGCCTTGTGAATCTGAAGAGTAGTACATAATAGGTGTGGTTATATTATACTTTATAAGAATACCAATGGGGATCGAATAAGTAAATAGTATATCCTTTAACAAGAATATGAATGCAGTTCTCAAATAGTGGCTGTCAATGGCGAAACTCTTTCCAGAAGCCATACGTTTATCCTAGAGACATACAATTTGATATTTTCGATAGCTTAGAAACAGAAAAATGTTGCAGAAGTTTGCCTACCACTTGCCTTACAGGGGCCTTCAGTAGATTCAAGTTACAACGCTGACCTGGATTACCATTCTATATACAACTTTGGAAAAGAACTTGTTCTGAATAATTTACAAAATTCATTTAAACTCACACTCCGCATATTACAAAAATTTCTATAATCAACTTCAAGTTCATCCATCGGTGTAAAGGTCGGCCGTCCTTGAAGTATATGAATCAAACCTTCATTACCCAGGATAAAAAAGTCCAATATGTTCACTTGTTGGTAGGGTAGAACTCTGAAAAAATTAATAGATTGTATTGTAGTTCCTTGCCACCAGGGGAAATAGTACATAGATTGGGGGAAATAGCCTGCAGAATACTAAGGGAAAAAAATGAGATAAAAAGTTTTGTCCTGTCGATTCATTGCAGTAAGACTGTACTTTCTAAGACAACACAAAAAATTGATAAACCCAGTGCAGTCAATCTAGGCAATCATTGAGTTATTTTTTTAAACAAAATTTATTGTCAAAACCATAAAAAAAAACAATCAACATATTAATATCTAAAAATATTAAGTTATAAATTTATAACCATACATGACTTCCATATTACAAAATTTACTTCCTGGCACCAAAATAATAGGCATGGAGTCAAACATTTTGTAAGAGGAATCAATCAAATCGATGCATTTTTTTGCATCATGAAGAAAACTAAATTCTACAGACAAACATACACACAGCCGCCATACAGGAAACCCCGTTTCTTTAGATTTTGAGTGTACGTCACCCCAAATTTTACATTTTTTTTCGACCCCATCAGCCTCAAGTCAAAAAGAAAATTTAAAATCAACAAAGATATAAAAAAGATAAGTCTGTAAATACTGGTGAAGCAATAACATAATCACAATTTTACAAGTATAATCGACGTCCAAAACGACGACTAGTAGAGGGAAAACGACAAGTCTGGGCCAGATTTTTGATTGTTTGCTGTTTATATTTGATGAAAAAACAAACTGAAATATGAACTATAAGTTTTATAGCATAAACCCAGTCCTCTCCTCATTCACAACTTAAGTAAATCATCTGCAAATATCTTCCTTATTTTAACACTTACGTGTAGGAATAATGCGTGTAATTCACACTATCTGGTGTTAAACTGTGTACCATGTAGAAAAAGTGACGAGTTTTATTTTCTCGGAAATATTTAAAAAGCATGTCCAGATCGACTTCCCCTTTCAAATTATCCAAATTGTACAAACTAACAGATGCAGATTTTGCTTTGAATTTTTTCTTTCTCTCAACAGGTGGTAGTCGAAGTATAGAACCATAGCGCGCTATCAAAAACAGTATGAGATGAGACACAAAATATTTATAAATGAAGTCATAGTTATTTCTTTCTTAATTTATTATATGAAGGGTTACAGGTCATTTCATACAAACTCATTGACCCATCCAACATGAATCCTTCCGATTTAATGTATTTTTTTTGTTGATTTGCTAATTATTAAGCCCAAAAAATTTTTTTTGCATCCTGTACAATTTTTAGAAGTTTTCATAAATTGCCTTCTTTCATTATTTGTTTTACCAGTTTCAGACTATTTTAGCTATACATGCAATACATCGTTTTTATAAAGGATTTCCCGCAGAATCCTAAAATTATGGAATAGACCAGACATTGCCGTTTAAAATGCCTCAAAACGGCGATTAAACCTCATTTACTAGTACTTTTTGTCATAATATCCTTGTAGAACATCCTTCCTAGACAGGGTTTCGTTTTGGGTTTTCTTCACAACACATTTCATCACCCAAGTCTCTAAATCATAAATACCTAGAACAAGACTAAGTTTGTGGAAAGGTGTTCTACAATAAGTATTTTGGCATTTAGAAAAAGTTTTTTTTTAAATTTACGTTTCTTTTTCTAAAATATTCATTATTTAGAATTAGCTGTTTGAGGTCTTCAAAACGACAATCCCAGATTTATTTTGTAATTTTCGGATTTCGCGGGTTTTTAAAGAATATATACCATATATTGCTAAAGATATTACCTGAAATTGGAAAAACAATTTTTTTTTAAATCAATGAAAAAATTCTATAGAATGGAAAAAAATGTTTGGGGCCCAATATCTAAGACCATGTGGGTCATATGGAATGACTACTAACTTACAACAAAAAACCGAAAGCAACTAATGACAAAAATTTTACAAAAATAAAACTAGACTATTGGATACTCTGGCGTTTACTTATTAATATACGTGAAGATAGTAAACGCCAACATGAAAAAAAAACGAACTATTTGATTCGACACTCTTGTAGACCATTAGGTTCCTGTTAGTATAGAAATTCTGAATAATCACATAAAAAGGAATCAAATCTTAATATATACTGTATGTAACCAAAGATGACCGATAGAAATCTTATGCACATTTTTCTTTTCGAAATTACTTCTATTGTTAATTTGACAGAGGTTTGTTCAGAGAGGTAAGACAGTTTTATTTTTTGTTACTCCTATACACTGATGCTTTAGTTACTTGTCCTTATTTATACTTCATATATATTCATAGATGTACCACTGATGATGGGAATGTTCATTTCGAATTGTGACACCAAATAGTACCTCAATCATAGCATCTTTTGTATACGTTTCATACGTAGGTACTTTGTCTCATTGTGTCCCACATCAACCTTCCCTACCAATAACTAAATAACATTAAAGAGTTAGCTTCCCTGTCATTAACTTTAGACCTGTAAGCACGTTGAGTTTCTCCTGACTTGCAGATAACGCCACATCATTTTTTGACTCGCTTTGTACTGAGGAGTTATCACTAGTAGAGATGCTTTCATCTGATCTATCAAGTAGTTGCTTGACATCAGTTATGTTGTGATCAAACAATAATTTCTGAAAACAAATATTTAGAAAATCTTCATCTACATCTTTCTAGAAAACGTTTAAATTACAAAACACTTTTGGATTATTTTGGATTATTTTAGCTTAATTTGAACTTACATAACTTTCCAATTCTTTTTTCGCTTCTTCGTTTTCGAAGTATAAGACTCGTTCATGAGGTAAATGAAATGGTAACGCATTTGTTGGCCTGAAATAATAATAAGAACCTTATCATTCAGTAGGCCATTCTGATGACAATTTTAGTCCATATGACCCATAAGGTTCAATTAAAATAAAGAAAACCCTTCGATAATACATACAATCAGTAACAAAAATTTTCGGACAATTTATAATTTTGTTTTTCTTTTGCAGTTACACATAGTTATATGGCAAAATATTTAATTCAAGCAAAGTTTTAAATTTCGAGATCATCAATCATTTCAAAACGCCGTAAAACAATTAATTAAACATTTACAGCTAATAGGAAATTTCGCATTAATAATTGAAGACAAGAAATTCACGTAACAAAATTTTCTGGACACCTGTTGTTTGTTTTGTAAACAAATGCGACTCTGATCATGATCTTTAATCCCTTCTCAACCAACCGCTAATACCGAACAAATAAAATGTGTTTATATCCTTCTATTACTGCATTCAGTAGTTATTTGTATTTCCTGCTGTCAAGATGGGTCGAACATCTTTTGAAGTTCAACAGATAATAATTTTTAATTATGAAAAAGGATTAAGTGTCCGCAAAATCGGTGGTATGGTAGGCCGAAGTAAAAGCACCGTAGCCGATGTAATTCGAAGGTATAAGCACGAGGATCGGATAGATTTGAAATCTTCCTCTGGCCGTCCAAGAGTATTAAACGACCGAGAAAGCGTTGTCCGGAAAATTAAAAACAAGCCCTCGAGGAGTGCACCTCAGATCGTCGCCGAGGTATACAGAGAAACGGGAAAGAAAGTTCACCCACAAAATGTTCGAAGAATTCTAAAAGAAGCAGGATATAATGGGAGAGTACCAAAAACCGTTTGTGAGTGAAAAAAATATAAAAAAAAGATTGAGCTTCGCAAAAGAGTTCCAGAATCATTCAGAAATTTTTTGGAGTAATGTCATTCATCTGCGAGGTAAAATAAACTTAAGCACTCCGTCCTTCGGATGGGATGTTAAGCGATGGTCATGAGCCTGTACGATGTCAGGTCAAAGCGTTTGAGCTCTCACATAAACACACGCATGCAATTGATCTCTGATGTTCACACGATTACAAAATTTTTAGTACATATTATTATGTATACATATATTATATGTATAGGGAAGTAAACAAAAGTAAAGTAATAGTATATGTATACATATATTACATGGAAGTAAACGGACATGATCTGGAAACATTTATTTGTCGAAATATCGGAGAAAAAACGTTTAAATTAGAAAAATTGGGTACTTAGTTTCTTTAGAGGGAAGGTGGAGGGGATAGAGTAGGGGGAAGGGACGGTTTCTGCCGAGGGTCAGCGCTGCTGTCGCTCTCTTCCAACGTCATATCACAAAAATCTAGTTTTCTGACATTACATGACCTGAGATTTCTTTTTATGTTGTGAAGAGTTACAAGATACAAGAATATTTTATTATTGCGGTTTGTTCTATTGCAAGCAAATACTTTTGAATGTAAGTTTAATATATTTAGTCCCGACAGTCGCGACAAAATTTGGAGAAGGCGTAATGAGGAGCTGAATCCAAAAAATTTAAAACCAATAGTAAAACATGGGGGTGGCTCAGTGATGGTGTGGGGGTGTATGGCGTCTAGTGGAATTGGTGAACTGGTTTTCATTGAAACCACCATGACTGGAAAAGTTTATGCCGAATTACTAAGGAGCAATTTGAAAAAGAGTGCTGAAAAACTTGGGATTTTACGGACTTTTCATTTTTACCAAGACAACGATCCGAAACACACCTGTGAATTGGTACGTACTTGGCTTTTGTATAACTGCCCTAAAGTTATGAAACCCCCCCCAATCGCCCGATCTCAACCCAATTGAACACGTATGGGGTGAGCTCGACAGGAAAATTCGATTAACACCCATTGCTTCAAAAAACGAATTGAAACAAAAGTTATTAGAAGAGTGGGGTAAAATATCTCCAAATTTCACCAAAAAATTAGTTTCATCATCAATGCCGAATCGAATGAAAGATGTTATTACACAAAAAGGGTACCCAACCAAATATTAATTAACATTATGGTTTTTGAATTTGTGAAATCGTAAAAAAAACATTGAATTTATTTATAGTTGTTTACATTTTTGTCCGAAAATTTTTGTTACCTACATTACTTGTTATAAAATTTATTAAATTAAAATATTTATTTGTTCTAATCAAAGCTGTTTTTCCTTTATCCTAACCCACTTTTGAATTCTTATTCTTGATTGAAAAATGGCTTTAATTATTTTTTTAAATTATTTTTTATTACTTGTGCATTTAATTATTATAATTTTTTATTGAAAAATCAAACCGTCCGAACATTTTTGTTACTGACTGTATCATGTTTTGCATTAAAACTCATTCATTCAAAGTAAATGCTGAATTAAGTCATGAGCGATAACCTGTTTTTTGTTTTTATTATTTGAATACAAATGATGGCTTTTCACGATACAACAATAAAATGAAATTACATAACTAAACATTATTTGCTGTTTTACTTCCACATCTGTACAAAGTATAGGGGAAGTTATGTAATCGGTCACCGACAAAAATGGGGAAAAAAGTGTATCTCTGTGTGTATGTCTGTGAACACGATAATTCCTGTTGAATAAATTTATCCAAACGAAATATTATATGTGTATCCAAAACCCTCTATGAACAACAAATTGGAGGGGGGGGGGGGGGGGGGGGGGGGGAGGCCCAACACAAAAACTCCAACACTGCCATTCTAATGAATGCATTGACACGAAAAGGACGAAATCTATCAATTTTCAGCGGAATCAACCGAAGGGGGCTTAACTAAAAAATCCCAATAGCTGCCGATGTAATGAATCTTTCGACATGAAATTTTTTATATAAGTTCAAAACCCCACAAGGATGGCACCCAATTATTTTCCGCGAAGTCGGTCGAAGGGAAGGGGGATCAGAGAAGGTCACAAATACCCTAATAACTTCCGATGTAATAAATGTATCGACAAAAATGTGGATTCAGAAGCCACTACGTAAGTTAAAATTTGAATTTTAGCCCAAACGGTCGATTAGCTTGGGAGGGAGAGCGAAAACGTAATTGATTAATTCATTCTGGGGAAGTACCTAGCCGGTGACTCACCGATGATTCTTTTTCATCAAATGGAATCAATGGTCTTTTAATATCATATGATTATTCAGGAGTTAAAGAATTGCCACTTCATAACCTGCAAATAAAATGTATTACATATATTCTCCAAAAACAGCTAATGTTTTGAATGAATCAGTTGAAAAAAAAGTTGACAGTTATTTTCTATTCGGGATATTTTCAAACCAACCTCCACAGAAGTACTTGAAAACCTTAGGTGATTATAATAACTTAGTTTTATTATTGTATTTTTGACAAAACTCTTAAGTGCATAAGTTACACAACTTAAAAAACTTAATTGAACTCCCAAAAATATGAGGTAAAGCTACACTAAACCTTGAAAACTGGTTGCCTGGCAGTTTGACCAATCTTCTGTTCAGAATCCTTTGCAATTCGGCACCCCGTTCTCGGTAAGTCAACTTATCCTTTTCGCGTTGTATATCTTTTTCATTCATAATAACTAACTGATTGTATAGTTGGGAAGAAAAAGTTGGAGAAACATTGAGAAAGAACGTAACCAAGGGCAACAACAAAATAGGTCATTTCATTATTGGAAAAAATATACGTAATTTTAATAAATATGTAGATATAACTTAATACATGGTGTAAAAATTCCTATGCCCATGTTCGACTATTATATCTGTAGATTCCCGGAAGAACGACGTAAGTCCACTTTTTCAAAATGAGTTAACAACGGATTATGGGTGTCTTTTCGAAACATTATAACAATATTCAATACTTCGACCGGAATTAGTCATTACATAAGGACTCTAGTCTAGTAGTTACCGAAACAGGAGCTGAAATCCACAGTATTTAGAATAACGTCTTAAGCCAATAGTAAATGATCGTAACGTCGTAAATTTTAGGCTTGCCTGATTATAACATTATTTGTTGTGGATCCATCAGATGAAAATGCATTCATTGTTTTCTATTTTCTTAAAACAAATCACAATCGAGACAATATGGCACATCTGAGGCAAAATGTACCACATAATTGTTGATCATTAGCAATGGATCCCTCATGAAATCGTATGTGTAATAGGAATAAACTCCCACCACCCCAGCCTATGTCTACACAAAAAAGTGTCAATATCCCTGAATGCGAGTTAGGAAGAAAGTGTAATACAAACTTTTTTTTAAAATGTGTCTTTTGGTTCTAAGTCATGAACATTTGATAAATTTTGATGCTCGATTTTTTCAACGACTTTAGGGACATAAAAAACTATTTTTCCATGAAAATTGATTTTAGTGGAAGTGAAATACTTCGGATTTGCACGTAAAGGCGGAGCTTAGCTCTCCTCACAGCCAATCCTATGTGCGACAGAAGGGCTATGTTTTTCTTTTCTCCTTGTTCCATGCTTAAGGAAGGTTATCGGATGTTTATCTACAATGACAGGTTTGACGTGTTGAAGTAGGCTGTTCTTCGACAGCAGCTATGAAGTGTTTTATTTTATCGTTATTCCGAGATTAGCATGAATGAAATAGTCACGACATGAATATTGATATTCATCCTCTGACCAATAATCCTACAAAAGCTTGGAAAGAACTTTCTGCCTCTCAAAAATGTATTCAAATCAAAGTTCCAACATTACCTAAAACTTACGAAAACAAGGTAATGTGCAATCACATTTACTTAAGAAGGCTTAGGACCAATTTATATGATCACAATGAAAATTGCAATTTGTTCAGAAAATCAACTTTTCAATAGTTAATGACTAGATATTATAGTTGTACGTACAGGAGACTTTTCACACAAATGTTACTTCATAAGTACGCAAGGTGGAAACAAACATCTTCCTTGATTTCGACCTCACGATGTTTTTTTGGCATTTACTACTATTATGTATCGGGGAGTATACACGAGCTCTAACGGCCGGGTAAATCTATGTTGAACACTACAAACGCCAGATTATCGTATTGTACAGCTTTAGGAAAGACTACAATTGTTTTACTGATTATTAAATCTCGTCACATTGAATGTGCGAATGTTTCAGGGCATATTTGAACGACATTCTTTAATGTTTTGAGATGTTACTGATTTTTCGTAATTAGTTACAATAAATTCCGGTCTGTTTTTTGTAATTATACTTCCTTCATATACAAATTTGAATTTTATTACAATAGTCGGTTAAACCTAAATATATTCAGTTATTTAATCTATTAGTAAGAGTCCTGTCTCTGGTAATGTCGGAGTTTATTGGACTCTTCAGATTACAATTGAAGCAGGATCCTCTGCCATGATCGTCGAAGTCATCGGGGAGGGTTGATATCGTAGCAAATATTATAGACTCCCGATTCTCGGACTGGAGAGTTAAGTGTCCTATATCTCTCTCTAATGTAATCGTGAACAGAGGGATTTGTAAGTCGGTGTGGATTGTTTTATGTGGACATGTAAAAATGTGCGTTGGTGATGTGACATACGATGATGGGTTAAATGGCACATATTCGTGGAATGTTGCCTGCTGTCCCTCATTGTTCGCCCGTTCCCAGTGTACGATTTGTAGAAAAATAAGTTAATTGTATGTGCTATTATATGTACACATTTGTTTCAGGTTCGTGTTGTTTGTATGAGTGACACTCATGCTTTCACATCTCACATTAAATTTCCTGTACCGGATGGAGATATTTTTATTCATGCAGGAGATTTTACCCGATGTGGAACAGAAGAAGAAGTCGTAGAGTTTAATAACTGGTTAGGTAATGCCAATGATCTTTAATGTACTTTAATATATACCCATAATTTGTACCTAAATAAAAACTCTTTTATTTCCTTTGAAATGAAATAATTTTTCAAGTTTGTTCGGTGTAATTTATCAAGTTTTTTTGAGAGAGTATCTTAATTTTTTTTAAATAGATATTACAGTTCCCACCCCTATTTGGTGCTAAATAACTACTGCCTTAATTTTTTGTATTAAATACAGTTTTGACGTTTTTTATTTATTCGCCCTTGTAAATCTTGAAACATCAGGTAAATAAAAAATTAAAAATAATACTTTCAATTGTTTTAGGTAAATTACCTCATAAGCATAAAATAGTAATAGCTGGTAATCATGAGCTAAGTTTCGATAAAAAGTTTACTCATATCTTCGGTCCCAGTATTGCAAAGACCATTCCAAGTCTGGGTGTTCCCAGAGATTTTATTTCGGAGGCTGTTTCTATAAAAAATATGAGAGATAGACTAACTAATTGTATATACTTGGAGGATGAAGGCCTTCAACTGTACGGATTAACTTTGTACGGAACCCCATGGTAAGTGACACATTTTTATAAATATATAATTATAAATTATATATGAACCACATGTTCATGCTCTTCTGGATTTATGTCACTTTTTCAATTTTTATGTTATTATTAAGCTTTGCTTTTGTAAGTTCATTTGTCCTTATAGTGGTCTATTAGACTTGAATTTATAGTTAAGTCTAATAGACGTTTTTTCTTATTTTTGCTGAGTTTAAGCAATTGGGCTGAGTCCGAGCACAGCACAGCCGTTCTTGCAACTTGTTGAATCCCGCCTCCTGCTCTTCCCAATCCCAATTCTAAGCCACTTTATTTAACAAAAGTCGTAAAGAATTTGTCAGATCACAATAGCTTCATGTTAACTTTCTAAAAAAAACTTAGGAGCTCCTCCTTCCTGTTCTCAGGTATTTTCATTTGCCTTATTCCTATTACTTTCCGATCGTCTACTTTAACTCCAAATCTATCAAATACATTTCCTAAATATTTCGACTCAGTAACTCCAAAAATACATTTTTCGAGTTTGAATTTCAAAAGACTTTTCAAATAAATTAAAGATGTTCCTCTGGATCCGCCCTAGATAATATATCATCTATACACGTGTATACCCCTTGCATTTCCCCCAAAGCCTCCTTAAATCTATTATTAAATACCTTCGAGACTAAACAAATTCCAATTGGAACTTTAAACCGTCCCCATGATGTGTTTCAACACGTGTATAGACCAGAACATTCAATTCAATCTACTGAAAACCACTCGTATCATCCTGAAATATTTGTCTTCAACCAGCTTATTGTTAGTCGCAAAGTTACCTAGTGTAGATAGAGGGTAGTGCTCTCTTTTATTAAATGTTAAATTCAGATATTTCAGGTTCAGACATTGGCGCAATATTCCATTAGGTATTTTCACATTAACTATGAAATTAACCTAGTCCGTTGAATGTTCTACCTTCCTCTCTACCAACCTATATGACTAATTCCATGATGCAGTTTTGGAGCTTCGAAGATTTTCTTTTTTGTATTCCATTTTTTTATTTCACACGATTTTCAAGGTTATCTATTATTATTTTTTTTTTTTTGTCTCCGACTGCGCTATGTAGTATAAAATATTTAACTATACTGAATTATTATATTTTATTCACAGAAATTGGGTGACTTGAAAACTTGTCAATTACATGAATGTCTATAAGGGTCTTTAGAAACATAGAAAAAAAAATAAAAATAAAATAAAGCCAAGTGAGCATCCTTAATTTTTAATACTGATATTCTCTTGGCTAAATATTGTTTTCATCTATATCCTGTCCATCTTCATCTTACAAATATAGTTTTTTTTTAAGTTCGATAGAACCTCCCATCCATCTTCTCTCGTAAGTTTATGGTTTAACATATTTTTATTCTCACAGGCAACCAGAATTTCATCAATGGGCATTTAATGTACCACGCGGAGAAGAATGTTTAAAAAAATGGTCAATGATACCTGAGAGTGTTGATATTCTGATCACACACACTCCTCCGATCGGGCACGGGGACCTGTGCTGCACTGGGGTCAGGGCAGGCTGTGTCGAACTGCTGTCCACCGTACAGAAGAGGGTTAAACCCAAGTACCATGTCTTCGGCCACATTCATGAGGGTAACAACTTATATTTAATTCTGAGAATTTAGATTATTTGAAATAGGGTGGCCATAAAGAAAATTGCACATTTGTTTAAGATAGATTTACAATCTACTTTACTTAAAATTTTGAAAACCTTTCTGCATTCTGGTTTTTGTAGAGAAGCATGAGCTGAAACTACAATCATTTCCTAATTAGTTATAGAATTATAAAGTAATTTCCATTGTCATCAAACATTAATTAATTACAGTAATGAATAATTAATATTGTCTTTTACATTTGCTAAAAATAATTATTTTTGCGAATATCATTGCTCTTCCGGAAGAGCGAGCGATATGACCATATTTCCGGCACCTCAAGCCGGGACTCCTGAATAGAGGGGGAGGGGTGATTAGGGTATCCGTTACTGGTTGCTGTAATCGGTATTTATGACCGGTATCTGTCGATAAATTTATTAAATAGGCAGTTATTCTGATTTTGAGTGGTCTCCAAGCATATCTTCTGGTTTAGTTCCTGTTTGGATAAAAAAAAAAAAAAAACTGCAGTAAAATGAAAGCCATTTGGGGGAAATAGCAGTTTATAAAGACTTTCACGTTATTTGTTTATTAGATAACAGATTTTTCGACAATATTGATAATAGTTTGTTTAAATTTTCAGGTTATGGGATAACAACGGATGGATCCATTATTTACGTTAATGCATCAACGTGCAATATTAATTACATACCCCTCAACCCACCTGTAGTATTTGACATCAGTTTACCCGATGGCAGTATTAAGGACTCGTAGTTCTGCTTGTATTAGAAGAACAATTCCAGCTGATGAACGTGCAGCTGAATATCCATAACCAAAATATCACTCCTTCCATGCGATCAAAGCGCGGTTAATTTTCTTTGGGCAACGTCAGAACGCTATGAATATTACACTCCACATGTTGTTCGATGCTGAAAAAAAAAACATATTTTCTGATAATTATCAGAGCTGGTTTGAATTGTTAACAATTTTCCTTTTCCAAAATGATTTAGAAACAACTAAAAATCGTAATGATTGGTTATCATTTCATGAAAATCCAAGACCTGATGTTTCGGCAATTTTTATTCAGCTGCATTCAATATTTACTATTTGAATTGTGTCTTTTACTTTTAAATACTCCAATTTATTTTATTTAAAAATTATTGTAATAAGCAAATCTTTTATTTTTCACTTCATATTCATTTCTCCAAAGACATTTTTTCAATTTTATGTTTTTAGAAAACAAAATGTATTAAATATTATTTAATTGCTTTTATTCCCAATTGTTGCCAGTAATTTTTTTAAAGCAAAACAAGTAATACATTTTAACCCAAAGCGAGGTCACAAGAAAAAAAATAATAAAATAATGGAAAACACATTGTAAGTCCTACGTTTCAATATCTTAATATAATATAACACCAAATCGGTAAATATTATTGTTATTTAATAATTGGTTTTAGTTAATTGAACGATTTACCGGAATGTCGTGTAATCTGCCAAACATTTGCTTTTAGTTACTACTGTCATGTTACCTCGTCCTTTGTTACTAAAGGTAACATACGGATGATTCTCAAACTACGGGCAATAATGCTTCTCAAATAAAATTCTCGAACCGGACGCATCATTTTCAGTTTCAATTTTCAGAAGGAATGCAAATCATGATTGGACAGTAATGTTTAAGACTAACTATAATTGTTTGGCATAGGAAATCACCTGCAAGTTGTCAAAATATCATTGCTCTCCACATCCTAGGTTTGTAAGATAACATAGTTTTATACTATTGTAGGTAGGCATTTAAAATTTTGAAAAGGAATACTTGAGAACAAATTTCAAATAGATTTGTTCCTTTCAAGTTTCTCCAGGGTTTGTATGCACTGCTACTACTCTAGTATCTAGAGATAATTATTCTAGGTTAGAATGCTCCGAAGTTAGTGGGGGACACTTCTTAAGATGAGAGGAGTCACGGCTGAAGTAGATGAATATTTTTGGCAGAAATATTTAATTCTGTGACATCGGCAAATTCAGGCGCGTTTTTTTGGTATTATTGCCTGCCTTAGGTATTGTCAATGATTTGGTTATGGATTTTTCACTATACATGGGCCCACCAGATACTATTAATGCATATATTTTTTGTTTTTAGTAAGGCAGAAATATTTACTTAACAAGTGAAATGTCATTACCGAGGCAAATCAAAATGAGTGGAGCGTTTCTTAAAATAGAATTATTTATTTAATGTGGTAAAGCTGAGACTGCTTGGCAAAACATAAGCAACAAGCAGGTTCTCGGATAAGTGTGTTTCGCCTCTTTGCGCCCTAAATCAAAGGAAATTACTGGGCCATGTCCTAGGACTCTACAAAGGTGGCATTTGTAACTAAGTGCGGCCCTTAAGGTACCACACGGCAAACCTCCGAGCATGATATAAATATCAATAATAGATTTTTAATTGATATGCGAATGTACATAGCCCCTCTTCCCCATAAAAATTGTGTGACGCCAGATAGTCTATAGCTCAATTGGCTTTTAAGAATAGTACATGTGAAATTTCATGACAATCCAACTATCAGTTAATGAGCTTGAACAATTTTTATGCTTAGCCCCTCTCCCGTACAAAATTTTCAGACGCCATATAGCCTATTTTTCAATCTGGTTCAAAAGGATGATACATGTGTATCAATTGCCATCAGAACAAATTATATCGGATAAATCTTTTCCAAGAATTCTTAAAATCCACTTTTTTTGCAGTCTTTTTGTTTAAAGAAAAAAACGTCGACCGAATTTGATAAAATTTCTCAGATCCTATTTACGTTGATACGCATCTGATGTTGCACTTATACATTGGATTCCTTACTTCTCCCTGAATCTTACTATAATTCAAAACACTCCATTTTAGTTGCTACAACTTAGCACTGAGACAGTTCAAAACACTCCATTTTAGTTGCTACAACTTAGCACTGAGACAGCGTATGTGCCTGAAGTTTCGGGTCGTACATACATCCTGTATATTATAGTCCATCAACGTGGCTGCAGATTGGTTTCGCTGAAACTTCCAAATGCTGCAACTTCACTCCTTTTTCTGCACCACAAGAACATGTTCCACCATAATGTCTACTTGGGTAAAAAAAAAAAAATACAAAACTGGTTCTTATAAATTTCATTTCAGAATAAACTATTTATAAATTTTGAGTTTTCCAAAATAAGAGAATATACTTATTTAAAAAAAAAAAAAGTTTTCAACGAGAAAATTCAACAAATATTTACACACTCTTAATAAACTAATCCGAGGAAAAAAAAAAGGAAATTTTACTGTACAAATCATATAAATTGAATAACAAGACGGAATGAACTTCTACTACTATGTACTAAGTTTAAGACCAAATCATAAATTCAAATTTCAAAAATACATGTTTAAACAAAATAAGGGATAAAAACTTAGGAATAATAAGAAACATTCTAGATGTAGATTTTCATACTTATTTAAAAATTTTAACCATAAAATAAATATAAAATAGTATCAATAAGGTACGTTGGAAAATAAATATGACACAGATTCTCCATTGTGAGTACGTCGGACAGCCTCAGCGAACATCATCGACACGTCAATACACTAAACAGAAATATAAAACAAAAATTACACAACTATTCGCATTAAAATTAGAAATAATATTTCAGTTTTCCAGATCCTTCCGGCGATGGAATTCTAGGGCTTACTCCATGGACAAAATAAGAAAGGAAAATCCACAAAGAAAAAAAAAAAGATCTAGTCGTGTTTATTTCATTTTTATACGGGATGCCCTTTACTTTTTTTTGTCGGAATTCACATATTAACATTAAAAATGCTAATCGTTCACTAGAAATCTTTAATTAATTTTTTGTTCTAGAAAACTGTTGTGCCCAGTTTTAGTTTCTTATACCTTAGTATAAGGAAGTATGGTAATCATGTCAAAACGTATCCGAGTTCGAATATAACTTCAATCGAAGAAATTCGAATATCGCGTCATGAACAATAAAAATATTAATTACAAGAAATTGTGATTCCAAAATTTTTAGAAAATAACAGAGATGGGCGAATACTCGAATTGTAGAAAGTATTTCGAGATTGGAGACCTCAAATATAAAGTCAATCGAAGAAATTGGCGTAATATTTACAGAAAGCGCTGATTTTGTTTATTTTAGTCCTGTTTCGTTCTTTCATTTCATTTTTTTAACATTCAACTATTCGAATATTCAAGATTTGGTTAATACTAGAATAAGGGAAAGGTGTTATTCGTCCTATCTCTAATAACTTGTTGAAATTATAACACTATTCAACCGACAGACTTAAATAAAATACATCATACTGGATAGGGTAGGAGTAATTTCTTACCCTGACTTTAGGACAGTCTTTCATATGTCCATCCTGAGGAATCGTATTGGTAACTACAACAGCCTCGAAACAGGCAGTGTTTATCCTGGAAATAGCAGGTCCAGAAAAGATCCCGTGAGTTAAAATAGCATACACTTTAGTTGCTCCAGCTTCCATCAGCCTGTCGAATGGAAAGATATTAAAATATATAAACTTAGAACACACAAGTAAATAAATATTTGGAAAATAGTGGGCTGTTTAAATTTTTTCACAAATTCTGGTAGAAATGAAAACCTAGATTCAAATTTCGGATTACAAATGGCAGTAGTGGATTCGGAAAGTCTGAGTTTGTTAAAAAAATCCATAAAAAGTAGTAAAAATCCACTTCAACAGTATTTCAACCACGAATTTTTGGATTTATTTTTAATGGTACGTCAGTTCCCGCGATCTGCCTGTGTCGCAGTCAGTGGTGCACGCGGGGAGGTGAAGACCACACTTGAAATGGATTTTTTTCAAGAGTGAGCAGCATGTACTCAAATTCATAAATATAATATTTATAATTTATTATAATAATGTTCGATTACTAAGAGGAGCAAGTAAATACATACCAGCAAATTTCAATGAAGGCCAAATTGTCAGGGTCTCTTAATTCGATCAGACGTGGTCTAACGTTCCTTTACGGATCGCATCAGAGCTGACAAAAATGTATTATAGATGGGAATTATTTAGATAGAAGTAAAAACGAACATAGTTCAGATTATTTAGAATGTATACTGTTTGCGTGAAATCAGATCGAACTGATTTAGACGAAAAGAGTATCTGCGGACAATTGGTCGTTTCAAATTCATATCATTTCTAAAAATGAGGTAGGAGCGAGCGCGTACGCCCCTTCTCCCCTCCCCCGTCGCCTTCGTTATTCCAAAATGTTATTCATCCCCCTTATTTAAAGTAGTTTTATTTACAAATGTCGTGAATGTTTGAATTTGGCGGCAGTAAGCCTATTGTGACCTTTCTGTCTGTTAGATTAGTTTTATTATTGATGTTTTGTTTGCGTTTCTGCAACAATGTAGATATTACATACTTTTCGGCAGCGTGACAAATGGTGCCGCAGGTATCAGCCATATCGTCCACCAAGATGGCCACCCGGTCCTTGACATCACCCACGAGCACCATGGAGGCAACCTCGTTGGCCTTCTTTCGCTCCTTGTGGATCAGAGCAAACTCAATATTTAGTCTGTCTGCTATCGAGGTGACTCTGAAAAAACAAAACATTTTTCAATTAAGTAAACAGACAATTTAGTGAAGAATATTGCTCTTGTTCCTGAACAGTAGGCAATACGGGAATTCTGCAAGTTTCCGTTTCCCGCTAACAGCTACCTCCTCTGGCTTAGTTGGCTGAAAAGCAATAGGCCGATACGTTTTTTCTCCGATGAAAACTTTACATCTAATAGGCCCGGGAAGGATTGTTCTAAGCCATAAAACTGGCAACAAATTCGCCAAGTGTGGAGGTAGACGAGAGAAGTAACCAAATACAGTACCAACGACCAGGTCCCCCCTAAAAGAAAAACGTATGAAATTTATTCTTCTGTCAACGTTATTCCCATTTTCACACCTAATAGTAAACAAAACTCAAATATATCTATAATATACTTGAAAGATTTTTCACTAAAAGTTATTATTCATTTTTTTAATTTTTCTTATCACATGATTCCATAAGGAAATAGAAGTTTGGTGATGGGGACGAAAAATCATGTTTGAAATAAAGCGAAATTCTGATTGTCTTACTCTCAAAAAATAAAGAAATTAGATTTTCTTTCGTTAAAGATAACTTCTGTAAAATGTTTGTTTATGTAAGAACTCCAGGCCTATTGGTTTTGGTGCTAATCAGATCAGTTGTTTTGAAAATACGCAATTTTAAAAATAACTTCAGAAATGGAACTATCCATATGAGATTGGACATTAGACTGAACAGAAGCATCGAACTAATAGTGCTTGGGTGAGTAGCAATATATTGGCTTCATGGAAAATAGGGGTAAGAAAGTCACTCAGAGGAAATGTTCTTAGAACGTACTAACTAAAAGGGTGAGGTAAAAGGAACAAATTAAACAATAATGGGCAATACTTGGTCTAGGAGTAATTATATACAAAGGGAAAAAAAAGAGAGAAGCCTAAATAAAAAATAATACAAACCTTTTAGCACCTCCAGCATCTGGGGACACAATGATACTGTTCCTCCATTCTGGTATATTTTCTTTGATCCACTTCAAAACAGCAGGTTCAGCGTACAAGTTGTCAACAGGAATGTCAAAGAACCCTTGGATCTGGGAGGCGTGGAGATCCATCGTTATGATATGGTCTGCTCCAGCTACGGAGAGCATGTTGGCCACCAATTTAGCTGAGATTGGCGCTCGGCTCTACAAACAAATAAAGTATTAGCATTCAAAATTAGTTGTTCAATAAGACAAATAACATTAAACATTGATTTTTGAAAAACTTGGATGGAAATCCAGTGCTGAAAAAAAAAGGTTGTTAGATATTTATATTTTTAGATATTTAATTGTTGCTATTATTTTAATTGTTGTTTTTTTATTATTATTTTGCGGGGACGAGAATTAGACTATTCAACTTGTCTTTAAGGGCAAGGCGACACAGAAACCGGAAATGACGTGACTGAACTTGAGTCGAGAAAGAAAACGGTCAATGATTTTTTTTAACCTGACGTCAGAGATTCCAGAGTACGACCCAAGATGGTTCGAACTCTGTCCGGAGCATCCACACTTCAGCCAAATCCCGTCTACAAGCTGTGGCGCTGGGGGCACAGACTATTCAACAGTACTTCTTTCCTGACTCAAATCCAGTTAAATCAAATCAGGCTGCTCCAAACTCTAATAAAGCATTTTATATTGACATTGAAATGAATTTGAACAATTGTACGTACATAAAAGATTTACAGTATTTTTAAGCTTTAAAACAAATCTCAAGAATTAACGTCCTAGCACTTTAAGCCTGTTTAATAAACAACAAAATCAATCTCAAAAATATTGGTTTTGCCTTTTATAAAGCATTACTAGGCTTTTTAATTGACATTAAATTAAATCCAAAAAAATATTGGAGTTGTCCTTTATACAGAGAGCTCTTTCATAAACTTAATAATAGATTGACTAATTTCAAAAACTTTTTTTTTATGTAACCAGTGCATATGAAGTCACTATTCTTAGTTCGAATTCAATCCGTCTCATTCATCGACCATTCTAACAAATTGATTTTTGTAACCTCATTGTCAGAACGATATAAGATGTTCCTACTGGATGACGCATGAGTCCTCCTGTTTACGTTTCATCTTTAATTGTTGTTGGGAAAACAGTATATGGTGTGTAAACATCCGAAGAACTCATACTTCCACTGATAAAATAAACACCGATCGTCTTCATCAACAAAATGTATTTATTTAATACAAATACATAGTAGGTATATAAAAAAAAGAGCTGAATGATGTGTTCCTCACCGTTATGCTTTTATTTTCCACTAGAAAAATGTGGACTAGACTTTCTCAAATGTAAAGAAAGCGCGCGTTTTCTTTGTCCTTAAAACATTCTTCCTTACGTATTTATTTAAAAAAATATATAATTGATGTGGCCAACATAAGATTTTCTTATACCCCAGTCAATTTTTCTAAATTTGTTTTTTACTTAAGAAGAGTATTAATAGAACGTTGAACCAACTTTCAACTAGTTTTGGAATACAAATATCGACCATTTAGTCTCCTATTCTCCTCTTACTCACTACACCTTAACTTGCTAACTTCAAATAAATATCTAATCATTACTTTGAACTATTTCCTACACCTCATTGTACATTCTTTGGCGTCCTTTAACTTAGATCGGATTGGAAATTTAATTAAAAAATTTTTTTTTGTAGAAATGACCATTTTTTGAATAAACCAATCCTAAAACCCCTAAAAAATGGTAAATTTTTCCTTCTCTGAATTATAGTTTAATTTTGGCCAACATCTAATCAGATCTAAGTTAGGACATCTCAAACTCCACGTTAATTGCTACAATCGTTGCTGAGTTAAAGCGCTCACGAAATTCCTGTCACATACACGCAGACGTTGCGAAAATGGTCAAATTATGTTTTTGAAAACTCGATCTCAAATTTTTGACCCAATTACAATACTTCCATATACTGAGACGTAAGAAAGTAATAATAACAATTTTTTTCTTCTTCAACCCTGTATTTTATGTTAAATATCGCACACTCATTACCGTACTGACTGACTACAAGAAAATATGGGCTTCTTTCATTTATTTACAAATTATTATCATTATTATTGTGATTGTACACAAATATTGAAATAAAACATAATATTTATATTAAACACATGAATCTACACAAAAAAATCAATTTGAAAAACATCATAAGGACTGTCCTGAAAAGTAACTGTTTCACTTATGAATTGTAAAAAATACACGTAGCGTCAGCCATAATGCATTTGCAACGCATCACACACAAAAGTAGCAAACAACAAAAAGAAAGTACACAGCATAGAGAAAAACATGTAAATTTGGAAGTCATTTATAGTCCATCGAAACACAAGTAAATAAAAAAAAAAAAGCACAAATATTTTTTTCCCCTGACGAACATGCTGATGTGAATAACAATAACTGAGGTTAGATATCAATAAAAATAAAATATTTTCCAAGCCAAAATTTATAGAATTTATTTTTTGTAAAAAAAAAAAGAAAATTTCCACTGTTGCAAATGCATTATTAGTGACAATAGTTTCAAACTATAAGTGAACATCTTAAATGATTAATAATTATAAAAATAATTTTTAAAAAGCTATAAATAAACAAGTGAGTGAGTATGTTACATTGGAAAAAAATTAAATAATCATTGATTCCCAATGATAATGTATTAGTTTGAATTTGTATTTACAATATTTCATAGCAGAAAATTAGGTATTAAAATGGACTTAAACGCACCACATTCAATAAAAATCTATGTGAATACGTCGTTGCCAAAATGTTAGTGTAAAATTTGTTAATATGACACCTTAAATAAATATAAACTGTTTTGTTGTTACGAGATAACAAAATAATGCAATCATTGATCAATCAAAAATAGTGTTAGTGTAAACACAATGCAATTAAAATAAAAAATATAACAGAACAAAAAGTCATAGTATAGGCCATTCTGTGTTTCCAAGGAGCGCTATGTACCAACTGTAAATGGTTCTAACTAAACAGAAATGGACTGTATTTGTGCATGAACATAGCTTCGCGGCTACTTTCTCGTGAATAAAACTGTGAGAGGGGGCTGTCTGTGTATTTTTGTAGTAATTTTATTCAACAAAGTGGGGAAAAGGCCAAAATATCTTAACCAAACTTCATATTATGAATCTGTTTATACAGGAATAGCTGGTAGGATACATGTAATTTTAAAATCACTTAAAGGGCAGGGGGGGGGGGGGGGGGGGGGAGAGGGATTTACTGGAGACAGAAAAAAATATATTATATTTTCTCAGTTACTATTGATCCTATTAAAAAAACAATATAAAAGACATTTTTATTTTTAAAAAATTTTCACTAAAAGTAAAATAAACGCGATGAATGCATTTTCTAAATAGCGAAGGCGAGAGGTAACGAAGAAGGGGAGAGAAGTTAATATATATTCAAAGGGTCACATGATTTTAAACATTACAATTTCAGTAAAATTGAATACGTTAGACTAACATGTTCAGGGCCTGGAAGAGCGCTCTGGTAATAGGCGATATGACCTCGTAGTTAAAGCCCGGGCATGAGTCATATAATAACTAACGGTTCATGGCATATGCGTTTTTTTTTTTTGCGACGTCTTATGATGAACGGAATCAGTGTTTCATTTTTTTAGTGACGATGATCGAATAATATATTTAGTATTTAATTTTAATATATAGTATTTCTGTACAGCGTCCATTGCTCTTAGATGGTATTACATGATCGTACGTAGGGTGAATTTCTTGTTTGTCGTCTAAGATACCAAATCTTTAAGAAAAAAAAAAAAAAGATAACAGAGAAGATAGCGGATAAAAAAAAAGTGAAAAATCTGACCCCGCCAGACCATAGCGGACTAGAAAACTGCTAGCCTTTACGTAATAGTTATTTTTCACTTGTCCTCTTACGTAAAAAAAAAATTTTGACATCATCTTGGGTTTAACACTGCAGAATGAAAGTGACAACTCGGTGAAATCCGAATTTGAATTCCAGTTTTTGCCCTACCTTTGATGTTAATTAAAACTAATAATTTAACTAACAATTTCATCAATAGATCACTGCACATTAAAAATTAAAATGAATTTAGCCAAAAATGGCATTAACGATTTGCCATACTTCAATTTCATTCGAAGGAGCCAATAAAACAATTAATTAGTCATTACCATTCGACTATTTTTTATTAATTAATTATAGCTACAGTTTTTTTTAAATTTACAGTCAGACCACCATAAAAAGCAAAGCAGGAAAAACGGTTTAGTGCTACTAAATTTTTTTTTAAAGAACCATTACCAACACAGCATGTCCCTAGTTCCTATGAATGGGCTACGTAGCTTACCAAGATCCACCATGATCCTCAGAAAAATAATAACATTTTATGAATTTATGAAAAAGAACTGTGAGAAATAAGCATTTTGATATGCGTCTACTCTAATAATAAATAACAACAAAGTAATTTCTGGAAAAGTACGGTAGTAAGTAGTAGTGGTATGTAAACCTCTTAGTAGCAAATAATGCAACAGTGTCAAATAGACACCGTAAACACCAGCAATATGTCAAGCCTCCCAGAGATATTCAGACACACAAGTTCGAGTTCAGCAATAACCTAATCGTCCGTTCCTTAAGAGATGCCACAGAGGCATTCCAACCATCAAACTTTGAAGACCACAACTAACTAAAAAGTGAGTCCTTGGAGGACAACATCCAAACAGGACGCTTCACAGGTTCCCGCCGTTCGCAAAGGCATCCTCATGTCTTTTATTTCTATTGCATTATCCTTCAGACTGGCACTGAGCATACGCAAAAAATCAATATGAATGACATCGAAACAGATATCCTTGATAATGCAGCAATGTTAGAAAGTAGTTATACCAATGAAAATCTTGACAACGATAGCCCCTATTATCGAAAACCTATCACCACTTGTAGTGGTAAGGTTGCAAGGCTGCAGACACACCCGTTGCGCTCCGCTGGAGCTCAGCATGGAAACACTAGCCCCTGTGTAACCAAGACAACCGCAGGCAGGCCGTTGATTATGAAGTCGATACAACTCTTTCGGAGGAGGGTTTTCCGAGATCGAAGGGAAGGGGTCATATGCTTGCTAACTACCAACTGACCCGCGTTGGAGGTCGGCTTCAGTTTGCCGTTGTCCCCTTACCGCAATACCGACATGTTAATGTTGGTTTTGGTCGTCATTTCCAAAAGAGCAGTCAATGTGGATAAAGCTTGGGTGAGTTCGGCCAGATGGGCATCTCAGCAACTATGAGTGACACCTGGTCCCGGACAAGGTCGCTTAGATCCCGGGAGACAGACGCTCCCTTCACTCGAAGAACCAGAGTCCGTCTACCACAGGTGACTTCAACCTCCAAGGCACGTCTAAAGGCAGAGTTCACCGACCTACGGATAGGCATATCCTGGGGAGCCATTGGAAACTCTCCTCTCCTGCCGCCGAAGTGTCCTTAAGCTCTCGCAACTCAAGCGGGGACCAACTTCCCTCCAACAAAGGTTAATAACTCGTTTATGTTCCGGCCCGTGGTACTTCTCCCTATTCTTGGCATGATTTCGCCGCTAATGTAACGATCCAACTCTATTTCTTACTTAAAATACACTTATATAACTCTCAGAAAACAGTAACACACTTTCAATTTTTTCCAAAAATCCAAGGTAGATCTAGGTCTCCCAACAATCATTCATGTGTCCTATCTCTTATCACATTTATATACCTATTTAAGTAATTAATATTACTTCAGGTACCTTATTTACAGACTTTGGAGCCCACATATCGAATTTCGAACAGAAATATTCATTCCATCACGACTATTGCCATGGAATTAGTTTTCCGGATTTAGAGGATCGAAAATTGTGATGAAAAATAAAAATAGAATTTTTAACCAAATACACAACATCCCGTATAATGCATTTCATATAATCAAGGAAGTAAAAATTAATTTTCAAAAATAACTGAATTGGTTCATTTTTGTACTTAACTTTTTGAGTTGGTAATAGGCCGGAACCGGATTCTGAACAGCCAGTAGATAAAATCGTTGCCCCATCTTTAGTTCCCAATCAACATTCCATTTTTTCTGCTTGAACCTCAACCAATATATGTAAAAAATTCCAACAGATAAATGGGCAAAAATAAAATAACAATATTTATTTGAAAAAACAAAACAAAAAAAAAACGTATATTTACATAAAGTTGCAGTGTAATTTGGTGACTGGCGAAAAGGTATTTAACTATTTTTCATGATTATTTACGAGGACAATGTGAGTCATTTCGAGATCATATAGTAATCCTCTACATTAACCGAATATTCATCAAATATATCATGAAATGCTTGTTTGGTTGGTTTATCAAAATAAAATAGTAGCATTAGGAGGATTTCACTGCGAAAAGAAGTTTACGATAGTTTACAAGCCGCTCAATTAGCCATTTCCCAACACAAGTCACACATCCAATGAAAACAATAGAATGCTATAGAGCTGAATCTTCTCAACATATTTCTACGAATGTTGATCAAACCTCATTTTCAAACATTTGGAAAAGAAAATCACAATACTGCTACAAAAACTCTGAACTGAATGCAGACGATAGCCGGTTTTCTATTTCCATAAGAAGTAGAATGTTTGTTTTTAACCTTTTGAATAGTCTACATAAAAATTACAAGCCAATCAGATATTTTTTTCTCAGAAGTTACCCTCAATAATACCATAATACCTTATAAAAATATATATACAAATAAGATTAGCAATCCTCCGCCAAACAACAAGGATACATTCCCAGGATAACTTTATCGGATAAGAAACAGCCTTTTCAAGCAGAAATTAAATTTAAAAAAAAAGTGATGACGCCTCTTTTTGTTTGTGTGCTACGAAGAACTTCGTTATGTTAGAACATTTTTTTGGACCTCTTGTCGATAAAAAAAAAAGGCGGAGAATATACTCAAAATAAACCGTAATGGGATACATTTGACAAAAAGAAAATACGCAAAGGCTGACATTCAGAGAAACAATAAATGAAATAAATACTGGAGTTATTAATAAGGGAAGGAAACTTCACATCAAAAATTAATCACACACACTGCACTGAGTGCAAATGCAAATGGCTGACGACTACTCACGGTGGTAAGAACAGGTGCGAAATCCTGCGAACATTGAAATTTCATAAATTTCCACACATTACAAAAAAACATCTACAGCTATCCTCTAGATAGGGATAAAAGCAACAAGGATTTAATGAATCTTTAAAATAATAACATCGTTCGTTATAATACATAAAGAAAAGCGTAAACAGTAAAGAATTACACCTCCAATATGACTCCCATTTTATCGTACATAACGTTTACAATGATAAAGTATTTTGAAGTCTCTTTAGGGTCTTTTCAGCTTTGATGTAAATATACACACAATTAAAAATATGAATCAATTTATCAGTTGAAATTAAAACATGAAATACCCAAGTTTAATCAACGTTATGAACGTAAAGTTGAACATATCAATCTAAACGTACACAATACATACAGCCTGATTGTAAGCGTTATTACCCCAGTGCCCAAAAAAAGATTGAAGTGCATTTGATACCCTGAATTTCCATTCGAAGTTTTTATAAGTTGGAGTCCCTGATGATCCTGAATTAGAATCGCCTCCTGCCTGTTATTGAAAACAATCATAAATTTAGAACGCCCAGAAATTTACTGAACGTTCACTTAATAATATAAAGTAAAATAAATATTAAATAAACGGTTAATTTTAAATCTCAGAAAATAAAATAATTATATAAATAATTCAACACAACCTTCAAGAAGAGAATACTTCCACCTCTTGAAAGACAAATTTAAACACCCAAAAGCTTTAAAAAGAACATAAAACAGAAGAAATTGAACCCCGGCTTCCATAAGATAGTGTTTAAGGTATGTAATTTTCTTTTACCTTATCCTTTTTGTCTTGACGTGCATAAGGAAAGCATGGTATAACTGCTGTTACTCGTGAAGCAGAAGCAATTTTGCAAGCATTAATCATAATTAATAATTCCATGAGGTTGTCATTAACTTCACCGCTACCGCTTTGTACAATGTAGACATCTTCACCACGTACTGATTCTCCTATTTCCACACTACATAAATAAAAACGAAACACTATTTAATAGTTGTCCTTGATAAGGTTATACTTAGAGTATTAAGTTTATATGAAGTAAAATAAAAATGCGGTGGAAAAAAAAAAGAAATAAAAAAAAAAAGGAAAACCTGAATATTACCTCTAATAATTTTATAATTAAAAATAAATTTTAAATTTATAAATAAAAATATTTAGTTTATAATTGCAACAATGTTTCTAGATCATACATCGTTAAAATAACCATTACTTTTTAACTTTAATTTTTAAAAAATTATAATTAAAACATAACAATCTTAAACTCACCATGTTTCCAAATTGCTGAACTTTTTTGTGACCACTTTTCCTAAATCGATACCCAATCTATCAACTATTCTCTGGGCCAGATCTGGATGAGATGTTCCACTAAAAACCTTGATATTTGGCATTCTGCTTTTGATGAAGTGGTTTGGTTTTTCTAATTTAGACCTTAACAAACTCTTAGCACGCACTGACTCGGTCGAGACGGGCATCACTGGAACGATTGAAAACAAGTTGAAATTTCCGGCCAATCAGAAGCCACTACGGAATCAGCTGTAAACTGGGATTGGTTAACTTGTCAGAGTTTTCGAAAACTTGTTTTTTTCCAACCTACCTAAGAATATCAAGTGTTTTTTAAGTATCTATTTTCATTTTATGCACCCTTTTGGTCTATTTCAACTTTACTATGAATAAAAATTCAGTCCGTATCTCAAAATTCGCAATCAATTAGCCAAATCATGAAAAGATAATAATCACCGTGCCTATTTATTATATTCAAAACTATGGCCAACATAGCAGCTCAAAGAATTAAAAGAGAATTTAAAGAAGTTATTAAAAGTGAAGAGGTAAGTCATTTATGTATTTTTTAGTAGTAAAAACGTTGTTATTCTCAAATGGACATTATGTTCGCTTGTGTCTTGATATATTTTACTAGGTGCACTAGAAGTCTGTCTACTTACCCTGATGTCCAGGCATTCACTGTTGTTTTTGGAAAATTCCTAGTTTTATTTATCATTGTTCATTTTCTGTTTTTTTCATTACGAAATATGACAACAGCTAAAGAGATATGTTTATCGAAGAAGGTTAGAGGTCATAAAATGTTGTTCAGATAAAATTCATTTCTATAATTATATTTGCTTCTCTAAAATAGGTTATACATTTTTGAATTGATAAGCTATACTCCTATTTTAGATTTGAGTAAAGTGTCTAGTGCTTTATTGAAATTGCAACGTTACTTTTTGACCTTGTGCTGTAAAAGTCCTGGAACCTGCTTATCTATTTACCGATACTTAATACATTTGTGCTCTTAAACCAAGTACCACAATCCGGCCAATGTTCACACTGTAAAAAGCTCTAAAACCGTTGATCTGTTGATGTTTACTGACGAAGTTTGTACAGATAACTAATTTGAAGTTGATTTTTAGGTTGCTAAATGTGCTATTAAGGTTGAATTAGTTGGAGACTCCTATACAGAACTGCGGGGTGAAATTGGCGGACCTCCAGACACTCCTTATGAAGGTGGTGTGTTTGTTTTAGAAATAAAGATACCTGAAACTTACCCATTTAACCCACCGAAGGTAAATTTTAACAAAAACGAACACACAGTAAATTTGTTTAAGTTAGTTCCGTTTACATTTTCTATATTATGTACATTTATTCTTACTTATGTATGTTTTTATTTAGGTTCGGTTCATAACAAAAATATGGCATCCGAATATATCCTCAGTGACTGGGGCCATATGTTTGGACATCTTAAAGGACCAGTGGTATGTTTTTGTTTGTACTCACAACATTTAAATCACAGACTGTGGCAACTTAGATCTAAGAAGCAAATTTGTTAAAATCCATATAATTTAATTTATTATTATATTTTATAATTATGTTTACTAGGGGTCCGCGATCCACCTGTGGTCCTCGAGAGAATAGTGTAAATATTTGTGAAATGACAAAATTCGAGAGTTTGGGGGAAAATTATTAATTAAAAAAAAATCGTCGCTTCCTCCTTTACTCTTCTTCCATCAGTCTGAATTTTGTGGTTAAAGAAATCTATCTTCTTTTTCACCAGAATGATTCGTGTCCAGAGTTTGAAAAATCTATGTAAACGTTCAGGAGTTATCGCACGAACGTATGCATTTATTGTCTTAGAAGACCTATACCCCAGAATAAAGATTAATGTTGATTAATATTCTGAACGTCATTTCTCGACTTCTAATGAATGTATGCGAGCGTTTTATTGGTCAAATTAAAGAAAACACTGTATAATATATCTGACCTAATGCGACAAATTCGAGACCGTAATGCGAAATTAAAAACCTTTTAAAATCTCCTACCCCTTCCGGTGACCCGCTTTTTCTGATAAATGATCTTGATCTTTGTTTTTACAAGAACGGTTTTTGTGCAAAGTACGAAAAAAAATCGGAATAATCGTTTGAGAGTTACTGCGCGAACGGACATATAAGTATATAAAGCAAGAATTTGGACGTCCCCAGGTTGTGATCAGGGAAACATGTTGGATGAAAATATGTGTTAGTTTTTGTAGATCTTACTTGAGGGGGAGTTGATGTTTTGATGAAAAAAATCAGCTAAAATGTGCCGACCTCTGACGTGTAAGTTAGAGCTTTGTGTGAGTTTTAAGTAAGGAAGAGTTTAATAGAAACAATAAAAATAGTTATTTGACTTACTTTTTAGTGGAGGGAGAAGCTTGTGACTTGTTTGTATTGGGTGAATTAACAACAGACATATGACGATTTTGTTTACTTATAGTGTTCTTATCTTCATTTCTCGTGTTATTTTTTTAAAATAGTATCTTTTTTTTTCATTTGTTGTCCGGTTCATTTATTACACTTTTTATTTTAAATTGTGTCAGGTTCTATGTAAATTAGGCTTACAGATGTAGGTAGACGCTTCTATATAAAATAACTACATTTCTTAAGTAATTTATAATTATTTCTTACGCTACTACTCAAAACGTCTAAGATTACCTGTGGATATTTTAAACAGTGGACAACTTGCATAGGTGGGGAATTCATATGAAACTATGGCAAACATTTCTTTAGGTGCTGAAAACGAAACAAATTTATAAAATGGGAACGTAAAGAAATTGATAACTAATATTTCTGTAGAATTTTGAGCCAAACCGATCCTGGGGGACATTACCCCTCTAAACGCTTAATTAAAAATGTTGAAACAATTATTTATTACTTTTAACACTATCTAATGTTTTGATGGACTTCGAACCCAAAGCTATATTTTCTTCTTAGTGTTGCAATTTCAATTCCCCCCAGTGTATGAATATTTTTCAGGGCAGCAGCAATGACATTACGGACGGTGCTGCTCTCTTTGCAAGCACTGATGGCCTCGGCTGAGCCGGATGATCCCCAAGATGCTGTGGTGGCTAAGCAGTACAAAGAGAATCCTGAGATGTTCAAACTGACCGCCAGATACTGGACCGCTATGTACGCTGGAGGTAATCAGTTACTAACCTTCTTGTAGGGTTTACCTGTAGATGGATAAGTAGCGTAGTATAAATCAATCACAACCAATTGCAGTATGTCAACAGAAATATATTTATCCTCCGTTTTGTTGATCCAATTTTTCTAATTGAAGAACATGATCTTCATTTTTACAAGAACGATTTTTGGGCAGAGTTTAGGAAATAGCGTTTAGGAGTTACCCGGTCCCATGGATGGACACATATATTCTGAATGGCATACCTCGGCTTCTAAAGACGACCGTTTTACAGCTGAAATTAAAGAAAAGACAAAAAAATTACTAATTCGAGAGCACATGCGAAATTTTAACATTTTCTTCTCCCTCCCTCCCTTATTTCCCTCCCGATCAACGAACTTGACCTTCGTTGAATTTTTGATGAAAAAATTCTGCTTGCATTTACAAATTCTTCTAGTTTAATCTTGGAATTGGACGAAATGTCGCGAGGTTCTTTTTTTCACCTTAATGGACGTACGTTGTACCCTTCTCGTTAGGGTTAACAAAAATTATACTGTTAACCTGCTGTTTGTTCCCTGACATTGCCCGTAGAAGTGTGTAATAAATGTCATGCCATTTTAATGCTTTTCCGAACATATATGACCAACAACTGTTGCCCGGTTTTGAGGCCGTAGAAATGGAGTGTCAGTCACCGGCCCCCTTCAGTGCACATGTACCCGAAGTTGTTATTTGTGTCGGGGGGAGTGGGTAACTCACAAATCATTGACCATTTCAACTTATTTTTAAAATCTTCTAACTTTAATAAATGACTTATGGTGCTAGTTTCCGTAGGTCTTATTTCTTATAGAAACCCACTAAAAGCAATTTTTTTATAACCAAGCATTATATGAACATTTCCTTTGGTTTTAATAAATGTTATATTTTTGTTTACAGGACCAAATCAGAATCAAGATTTTAAAAGAAAAGTTCAGAGACTCATTGATATGGGGATTGAACAGGATAAGGCATGCGTAGCACTGTCGACGTACAACTGGGATTTAGAAAGAGCAACAGAACAGCTGTTTAGCTAGTTTTAACTGTATATTTAATTTATTAATTTATTCAAAATCATCAATGAAATTATTTTCACCACAATCATTATGAATTAAAAATTATTTTCATGTGCTAAACTCCATATTTTCCACTTATTATTTTTTAAGTAAAGGCATGTTCTAATGGGTACTTAATTTACGAAGAAAAAAAGAAAAAGCATTAAACACATCTACTCATTTACCAATTTATTCCTTACTATTTTAGAGTTGTTTTCAGTGTATTGCCTTTGTCTTATTATTTTCTTATTCTGTTCCAATTTCTAAGAATCAATGGACCATTTTCATTGTCAAGTGTTCAAAAGTCTTTGAGCCATTATTAGACACAATACAATGGCTTAACGTGAAACTCCTCGGACAACCCAGTTTAGGAAAAGGACGGTAAATTCCTTTCTTCAAGCCGTTATCGGCCACCTTGTGTCTTAGCACCTCAATCCATCCGGAACTCTCTAATTGTGGATTCCTCACAAAGAAAACCCGTTCCCTAAAATCAAAAGTTCTTATGTTCATTGTCACATAATCTAGCATTGCTAATATAATACATAATGAGTTAAGAAGGTACAATGACAGGGTAGGGCTCAATGTCTTCTGCTGAAGTGAGCAATCATACCTTATGAACCAGAATGTAGTATACACAAACATTTCCTGGACCTGTGTTCTTTAGAGAAGTTATATAGTTATGCTGGAAAATAAAATTTGAAAAATCGCATATTCACCGGCAATGTTCTTCCCCAAAACAAATTAATCAATTAACTTTCCCCCCCCTCTCCAAAACTAGTCAACCGTTTGCGCTAATATTCAACAGTTAACTTACATAGTGGCTCCTAAATTCTCATACTAAATTTTGTGTCGATAAATTCATTACATCGGCAGTTATTAGGATTTTTTAATTGGGCCCCTCCTTCCTTTGGCCGATATCGCTATATGTCGTCCTTATATGGTTTTAAATTCACATGTAAAACTTTGTATCGATACATTCATTCTATCGGCAGTTATCGTGTTCACAGACAGATAGAATGTTTTGTTATATTTGGAATCTGGAGGTTGGAAAACATGAATTTCCATTGAAATCTCCACCTCAAATTTTTGACCGATTACGTAATTTTCCACCGATTACGTAATTTTCCCTATACTTCGTATAGCTGGGAAAGTAAAATTAACATATTCAAAAGAAAATTCTTTAAAAATTACAACAGTTGAGGAATGAATGAAAAATTTCCTCTTATTGTAAGGGATTTTTTTCAAAATTCATTTAACAGACAATGGTGTCTACAAGATAAATGAGCCCCGTCCAAATATCAAGGGTTAAGTTATCATTGCTCATACTGAAGCAAGTTATTATTGCTCATACTGAAGACACCGTTAAATAAAAATTTAAATGAGCACTATTTTTACTTGTTAAAACTTTCAAATATTTTTCTCTGAAAGTCTTAGTATGTCGTCCGAATTTCACTTTTTCATGTGGAACATTTTAAGCAACGAAAACCTTTTTTTTTTTTTTAATTTTAGCTTTTTATTCAATTTTTAAGAAAGAAAATGTCCTTGTTCCTTCCATCTTAAAAGTTGTTTTTCTTTGTGAAGAAAGAAAATTTTCAAAATAGTAGACATTGAAAGTTTCATATTACGTGGATTCGACATAATTGTGATAGGTTTTGAAACTTCTCCCTTGATCGGAGGTTTTGAAACTTCTCCCTTGATCGGATACAAAATTTATAATTTTGGCATTTTAAAAAGGTAACGGCACATTGATGAGTTTTGTTTTAAATTTATTTTTGACTAGTAATAACAAAAAGTGTTATCATCCATAGCCATGTCTGAGCCGAAACACTGAATGTACATGAAGTTATTTGCAGCAAGGGTAGCCAACCTATAGTGAGGCCCGCCATGGAACAACATAAAAAATAAAGAAATACGTATGTTTTTTTGAAAATATTGTCTATTTCACAAAATATATGGGAGTATTTTCGGTATTGCTACCATCTTCAGCCACGACTTAACATAAATACTGATGTGTTTCACAATATCTCTGCAAAAAATGTTGAGTATCAATAAAGAAAAAGAGCTTGAACAATGAAGATAATTTAATTTAAGAAAATTGTACTTCCCCAGCTAAAGAAAATAGGTGCGATATAAACAGAAGTTTTAAAAAAATTTCTGCTCCGTCTAAACTCTTTTTTGCCTGGTTTATTTTCTGTTTTTGGTGACTTTCGTCTTTATCTGAGGACTTTTTGTCGCCCTGGTGGACATGAACTCAACTCCACTTCGGGAGCCCTAAACTTTGCCTACCCAGATTTAATTATAGGGTATTAGTTTTTAACGAGTGACATCGCTCTGGCTCGGGACGGCTATCGCCTAATAGCATGCTCAATTGTAGGAGTATTGAGGGTCAGTCAAAGATGGAAAAAAAAAAAAACACTATTCAGATGCCAACGTTTCGATATATTTTATATCATCATCAGGGCCTACAAACATGGGGGAGAAATCAAGATTAGAATCAAAAATAAACAAACAAAAAAAATTTTTTTTTTTTTTTTTTTTTTTTTTTTTTTTTTTTTTTTTTTTTTTTTTATAAACATTACTGAACGTTAAAAATACACTATAAGAAGTTGAAAATTGAAACTGACTTACTATGAATAATTATTAAACATTAAAATTAAATATGATTACATTACTAAACATAAACATTAATAATGGAAATAGACAAATAGGTGGAACATAATGAAGAGTAAACATTAAAATGACTTACTATGAATAAGCAGGGTTGGGGAGAAGGCATGTACACTGGATGGAGTCTTACATTGCAATGAAATGGTACAAAATAATACTAGGGTGCTAAAGGAAACAGGTACAGGGAGCTCGGGAAACCCCGTCATAACTGTCACATTACAGCAGAAATGTTGAAAGTAATATAAATATGTATTATTATGGTTGATTGTGTCTGCATACTCTAACACATATCTATAGATAATTAATAAATAATTTAAAAAATATATATATAAACTAAAATAAAAAATATAGATAATTTAGATATTGGAGACAGAACTATGGTGTCAGCTCTTGCTAAGTAAATTGGCATAACAATTACTTAGGTTATTAGTGTCAGTGCGGAAGTTGACTGTATCAAGTGTTTTAGCTATGTACACCATAGCTATGTAATCATATTTAATTTTAATGTTTAATAATTATTCATAGTAAGTCAGTTTCAATTTTCAACTTCTTATAGTGTATTTTTAACGTTCAGTAATGTTTATAAAAAAAAAAAAAAAAAAAAAAAAAAAAAAAAAAAAAAAAAAAAAAAAAAAAAAAAATTTTTTTGTTTGTTTATTTTTGATTCTAATCTTGATTTCTCCCCCATGTTTGTAGGCCCTGATGATGATATAAAATATATCGAAACGTTGGCATCTGAATAGTGTTTTTTTTTTTTTCCATCTTTGACTGACCCTCAATACTCCTACAATTAGAATCCACAGTCGCTAATCAACATCAGCATGCTCAATGTTCATAATATTCTTTAAACACATGTGCGTATTCTCTCACTTGAAAATATAAGGATGTAGCCTTCAGAAAAAGATTGTCGATCCTTGTTGTGATGTAACAAGCTAGTTGACGTTTTAAATATGTTAGATAAGCCGTTTTTTTATTGGAGTAACTAAGCCATTCAAACGTCCATTGACATTGTTGTCGCTATTCTGAAAATATATTGTTTTTTTGACAAAAAGTGAAGAGACTGGTTTGTCTTCAGGTCTGCCGTGTAGACAGCATTGCAAAAGTATTTAATAACTAAATGAAAAAGAACATGAGATTAGTATAGATAACACGAGTAATGCCTTATTAAAACTTTGTATAAATATTATCTTAGCTTGTTCAGTTTCAAATGCCCTTTGTTAGCTCTGTTTTTATGTATATTTCAAAGTAATAATAGTTTTGTACCTAGTCAATCAAGTCTCATGAATTACCTAAGATATCTAAAATAGAAGTATGAATTATATTATTGTAATAGATCTTTTTTTAATTTATAATAAAGTTATGATTTTGTAAGTACATTTTTCATTACACAATGCAAACGTTTTTTTTATAATAATAAAAATAGAATTGAACATCGTTTTCGGCGAGCTTCTCGGACCCAAATATTATTCTTTCTAAATTGGTTAGCTTTCTATAACGACGAATGGAGATACGTTCATATTGATTCTGAAAAAAAGTATACGTTTATTTTTTTTCAATATGCGAAAAATTACTGAATTTCTATCTTTGAAAATTGTTTATTCAATTTAGAGCTATGTGCAAAATTTCATGAAAATTTTCAGCCGATACCTCACCTAGTATGTGCTAGGCAACAGCCGGCACCTCAGAAAACTTGTGCTAGGCAGCGCAGGTAACTCAACCAGTATGTGCTAGGCGATGACCGGAACCTCAGCTAATATATGCTGGGCGATGACCGGAACCTAAGCTAGTATGTGCTAGGTAATGACTGGAACCTCAGCTAGTATGTGCTAAGCAACGGTGACTTTAAACTTAAATAAATTATTTAAAAAAAACATCGATGTTGACATCCAATGGTATAGGTATTGAAAGTGAAAAGTTGACGTTTTTGTTTAAAGTGTGCATATTATTAAAATAATTGTAATTGGTTGTTATAATGTGTAAGTAGTATAATTTAAAATTTGTCTTGTAATTTGAATCATTTACTAAAGAAAATGTACTAGAAATCTTGACGGTAGATAATGGTATTGCCATCCAAGTCACAAACATTTATCAATATCCTTGTTGATAAATGTCTGTGAGGTGCAGAGATCACTGCTCTGCAGAGGTAGCATTTAAAAGCACAGGCATGCTGAATGCCGAGGAAGTCACGCTACCATGTTCTATTGAATCGGTATGGTGGGTTTGTGGCTGTGTATTTGATGCTATTGTTGGAATAAGAGGCGTGGAAGTTTGTGTATGTCTCTGTCACAACTGTGGAAACAAATGGCGTGTTCGTAGCGTAGAAGGGTGTGTTAGTTATGCGCGGTAATATGATGGACTGCATGAGTTTGGACTTCGTTTGTTAATCAGTGGAAGGTAGTTCGCAGCTGAATGAATAGCCGGTAGTTTGCACAAGAAAGAAAATTACAACCTATAGAATGGTGGCGCAAATGAGAGCTATTTTCAGCTACTATCTGTGGCTGAATGTCTACACTATCACCAGTTCTTCTCGAATAATCAGCTTTGTAAGTTTATTTGTCTATTCTTCCCAATGCGGGGATTCGCGGTTTGGAAAATTCCGTTACAGCCCACATTGTTGGAATCTTGTCACTCTTTCAATTCATGATTTCAGTAGTCCATTGTGCAAAAAAAATTACATCGGAGTTTTACGATGGAAACTCAACATCGATGTTCGTGAACAAAACATCCAAGTTCAGACTCTGCCGATGTTTTTTGTGCATCCCTTCAAACTTTCTATATATTGCTCCTACTCCACCGGTGTGCTCTGAAAAATGTTTTAGTCTGAACCTAGAAAAATAAAAATGTAAGAAAAGTGATATCAAATGTCGGCAAAAAGTCTTGTATCTCCTGGCAGTCATGTTCTGAGACGTCTTTGAGGAGCTACATTGATTGCCCATCATGTTCAATCAATATAGCTACTTGGCAACGAGAAAATAGGATTCATATTTCGTAGCAATTTAATAATGGCAATATTTAGAATATCTAAAATATTCTGGGAAATAAGTAACTTTTTTAAACAGAATAAAATCATAATACTTAATTATGTTGTTTATATTAGTGTTTTTAGTAGTTTTAATTTATGAGTTAGGTCCTTCTGCAGATACGTTAACATATATAAAATGAATATCAATTTATATTAATAATTTCAAACAAAAACGCTCAAGAAATATTACAGAGACATGCACTTGAATAACTATTATTAGATTGTTTTCAAAAGCTTAATTACACATTGGGTTTTGAGGGCGCGGATAGCACAGTGGTATGTGTGTTTACTTACTGAGCTTAAGATCGCGGGTTCGAACCCCGGCAGAGGCCCTTAGTTTTTTTTATTTGGGAGGTAAAATAAACTTAAGCACGCCGTCCTTCGGATGGGACGTTAAGCGATGGTCCCGAGCCTGTACGATGTCAGGTAATCGTTAATGACCTCTACCCTAGGTGAATAAAAATTTAGAATAGGCAACATTTAGGATTCCCATAGTGGAGTCGGGCTCATGTCCACCAGAGTGACGAAAGAGCGCTCTGGTAGTAGGCATTATGACCTTGTAGTTAAAAGCCCGGGCTTGGGTCATAACAACTAACAAACCGGATTTAATCTGTGTTTTCTACCCATGTAGAGATTTAAGGATAAGCGCTTTTCGGCTACGCATCCAGCAAGATAGATGAGCGCATCTCCTGCAGCTCGTGGAATACCTGGCAGAGTAGGTAACTTAATATCTGAAGAAATCCTTCCAGGGTCAGCAAACCACTGGTAGTATCAGAATCACTTGATGATTTTCAGGCCTTCAATACATTTCTGATTTCCCATTTTTTATGGCTATTGCCACAACAAAAGTGTCTTCGCTCTTGTCTGAAGAGGAAGAATCACCTTGCAACAGCACTGATCTGCCAAAGTTGTTCATTCTGATGAGCCTGTATAACAGGATCAAAGGCACTGGTGGTCATGCAAGCGTCCCGGTCCAAAGCCTATACAAAAGAAATCGTTAAAAATATTTCTAGTATTCGACAAAAAAAAATAATTGAAATTAAGAGTGAATTTTCTTTGATAGAAGATTCATGACTTCGATAGTATTATCGATCTATTGAAACTTTTGTTGTGGAGGAAGGTTATCATCTTGTTGCAGATGTGACTTTTTCAGGAAACGTCATTATTTTTATATCTTTTATAGTTTTCCCTTCTTTTGTTTAATATGGAAAATAAATTACAGAAAGAATTCAATGATTTGTATGTATGACACTTATTCAATTCACTCTTATAGTACTTCAATTAAGACAATAGTGTTTTTTTTAAAGATGATGTTGCTTTTCTAGGTGTAATCAAGAAAACGTTATTGGATGTGTTTTGGCTGATGCTCAAGGTCTCTGTCTATTAGGTACGTTTTTTTCATATCGGTATAATTATTATGTACTTCCTCTCGTCATTCTATTTTTAATTAATTATTTTAATTTTCAAGCGTCACCTAACGTGAAAACTGAAGTGGCTGGTATTCTCGCTGCTATTGCTCAACATGCTGCACGGATTGAACCTGACAACGAACAGCCTGTTATCTTGCTTGAAAATGACACTAGGTAATATTATGTTTATTATTTTTTTGAAGAAAGTATAATTTGATCGAAACAGAGCAGATACATATGAAGTCTAGTCTATAAAATATTGAAAAATAGAGTTTGACCAAGTTACATCAAGATATACACCATTGTTGTACCAGTATAACAAATCTGACATACAAATTATGTATTAAATTGATATAATCTGTTTATTTATATTAAAAAAATCATAATTATAGTTTGAAGTTTTGTATTTATGAAATAAAAATTAATGAAAAAGATAATAGATGTTGCGATAATTTTAAGGTGGGTAGAAAATAGTACGATATTAGTAAATCGAAGTTGGGTTTTGCGTTTTTCGCGTGGGTTAGGACCTCAGTTCGACATATCTCAAAAAATAATTAATCGATTTTGACGAAACGATTGGTATATTGTACTTTAGTATCAAACCTGTCTATTGTATCCCCACTCTCCCCTACTTGTGTTTTAATTCGCTAACAGATTCTTCGGGTGATTATTCGCGGGTTTCAGGCGGTTTTGGCGGATTCTCTTTTGAGCTTATGGCTGGAGGTTTGTTTTGAAGTAGGTGAATTGTTGTTGTTCTCACAACAAATGGTGAGGGGGGGGGGGGGGGGGGCATATTGTCGCCATACACAGAGCCCCACAACATGATGTCGCCCAGTGGTGATAATTATTTTCCCATCTGTATCACTCAGGCCTCGGCACGACTCCTGAGCTTGTCTTGTGTGCTTGATTCTAATGTTTGTGCATGCGTGTGACGGGTCGTCCCAAGAAGCAGCTATTCTACTTCCCCCTGCAGAAGATCAGCTGCTTGTAGTAGTAGAGAAGACATCGGAACTAGTGCAAATGTTTAAAACTTTAAACAACAGAGCCTATACGATGTCTGGTACTTGTTAAAGACCCCTACTCTAGGTGGATAAGAATTTAGGGTAGGCAAAATTTAGGACTCCCGTAATAGTCCGCCGGAGCGATAAAAGAACGTTTTGGAGCAGGCGATTTGTCCTCGAATTTATAAAAGCCCGGGTATGAGTCAATGTAACTGACCATAGCGGATTCATTGCAAAAAAAAAAAAATGCGTTACCAGGAAACGTCAAAAACATTGGAGTCCCGTACTTTAATGGTTTAATTTAATCAAATTCAGTTATTGGAGTTATTTATAATTAAACATACATTTTTATTATCTTTCAAAATTGTTTGAAATATACACAAAATATTAGTTTTGAACAAACAATTCAAAATTTAAGGCAGTGATTTTACCGGGCAAAGTGACCACTACGATTAGTTATGTAATAGAATGATATGAAAGAAATAAAAGTGGAGAGCCCTGCCATGGCATCTCGACTAGCTAACTAGAGTGTAAACTGACATTATTGCAGAGATATTGTGAAATAATTCAAATGAAATTGAATGAAATAAAACTAGTTTATATATGGTATTGTCTAATTTCACATAATATATATACATCGGAGTACTTTCGGTATTTCTACCATCCTCAGCCAAAAGCATAAGAGATAAGACTGTGCTCTTGGCTGAGGATGGTAGAAATACCGAAAGTACTCCCATGTATATATATATATATATATATTATGTGAAATTAGACAATACCATAAATTAACTAGAGTGTATTTGATCTAATTGAGAGTACTGCTCATACTATCTAAAGCCCACTGATTGTCATATGGGAAACTTCCATGTTCATACTTTTTTTCTCTAATGATTGATCTTATTTTGTTTTAGGCAATGTTTGATTCATCGAGATGGCGGTGTGACGTGTACTATCTTCAAGAAGATATAAACTGCTGAGTCTCTTGTACATTTGTTCGAATTCATATTTTTATACATGGTGCCAATTCTGATTATGTTTCATGTATGTTATTACGATTCTTGGAGTCTATTTATAGTTACTATGTACAGCTTATTTTTAAAAATAATTATATATACTTACAATGATTATGTACTTGTTTTTCGTTAAATATGCTCTGTTAAATTAAAAAAGTATTTTTTAGCATTGCATTAGATTTTTTTATGTGGAATAACTTTGGTAATCATTCTTCTAATTTTATTCCTAAACCATAGACTTTCACATGTTGAATAATTATATATATTTTTTTAATGTTTCAAAATTCACATTGCCCTACTGATGAATTGAACTATTATTCTCAAAACCATATTTTTGTAACTTCCCATTACAATGTTTTGAGTCTAAGTAAATCTATAAAATTCACAGTAGCTCTTAGTTCGGGATTTTTCAATGGCCAAATGTACTTTCGACTGAGGTTACTTCCTTCGGCAGATTGTCGTTACTGCTTTCTTCAAGAGGTAGTAAAAATCTTGTTACGACACTTCGATGATATGGAGAGCTTAGAAGAACAAATACAGACATGTGAAAAGAAATAGTTTAGTTCCACATTGGGTGTCATATACTCGTTAAAATCCCCTACCCTAGGACCCCCTAGGTATGCAAAATTTAGGACTTCCACAGTAGAGTCGGACTCATGTCCACCAGAGTGACGAAAGAGCGCTCTAGTAGTAGGCGATATGAGCCTCGCTACAGAGGATAGCCAGACAGGACCTTCCTGATATACAAGGTCTTGGCCACCCTGACTCTATCGACATTAATTTAATACGAGGATTCAGAGGTCTCTCAGTAAGATGATTGATTTACAACCAAATCAGTAAAATAGTTTCAGAGGGAGAGTGAAAATTTAGTTGATTAATTCGAGCTGGAGAAGTACATGGACGATGATTCACCGACAACTTGTTTTCAAATCGTTTCTGATTTATCGTATTATTTTCGGTTTACAATTTTTCAGTAAAATGCAGCAATTCGTCAGAACAATGTGTTCTAGTTCTAAAATAAAACACCATATCCAATATTTATGACCTTGTGTCATGGTTGAGTTGCAAGGCAAAGTTCTCTGAAATAGACGATTGTGCATTTCCCATTTACAACAGTACTTCCTGAGAAACCATCAGTGTTGTTCAAAGAGGGTCAAATTAAGCTAAAAATCATTTGTATTTATAAATATTCGAGAGAAGAAGAAGTTACGCTGCTCAAAGATTCGAAGTTCGTCTTTTTCTTTGCAAATGCAGCATTCTCTTGAGGATCCACTTCTACCTTCCACCTCCATGGCATGCACCAAAGCTCAGTTTATGGCGACACAACCTCTCCACCCGCTGGACCCCTGATCCCATCAGTAAACATCTGGCAAGCCAGCAGCTGCTTCAACTGGCGCATCCGGGTAAGCGAGATGGACGAGCCTTTTAACATCCGCCTTGAATTCTTGAATTCCTTCGTTGGACTTCTGCGTCCTGCTCTTCAGGTGCATTCGGTTTACATGCCTCAGGTGCTGGACCCCTACCTCAGCTTCAGAGATATCGTAACAACCATGTAGTTGACTGCTCAGTCGGGAACTCCTGCATAATCCGGGGACCGGCGGCTTCCCCTTTGAGCCCCTGGGATATATATACCCCTTTTCCCTCTCGGAGGCTCTGACGCCACACTTAACGCAGTGTTTTGGTCTTGAGCAGCAAGAAATACGTGCGCGCACATTTATTTTCAACGTATAAGAGTTTAAATAAATCAGTGAGGATTGAAGAAGCTGAAATCAATTAAATTTTTGTGGAGGACCCGAGACGTCTACGGCCGTTATTCAAAAAATCCTACATACAAAAGTTTTTTCAATAATTTCATTGTTGTAATCGAGATATTTAACAAAATATACAAAAAATGTGGTTTTTGAGTTATATATTAAATAATTTTTTTAAGAAACATTTATTAACCTATGTTTATAGGAATGTTTTTGCTCCGAATCCCATTCTCTCTAAGATTCCGAACGGGATATAAAAGATAGAATTCACCCTGTAAATTAATGCCTTGTCTCCTTGGGACTTGCCCTAACAGTGCCCCTCTTGTAAATGATAGTTACACATTGAAATAGTGTATAAATATCAAGGCTGGTGTTGTTTACACTACCCAACTTTACTAACCACTGGGCTTCAACTTTATACCTACTGAGGTAGTAGTGGCATACGAACAAGACGACGATTTTTTGCCTCAGTAAATGTTTACGTGTTTGTTATTACTTACCTTCCCCAACATCCATATAAAGATAAGTGCATGTTTGTTCTAGCATGGCGTCTACACTGTTTGCACTACATTCGAAATCTTAGGGAATCTAAGGAAACCGAAAAAAGGATAGGCTATTTGGCCACCGTAGAAGGGGATTTTTTTAATTTTTTGGGGGCAACATATTGAGTAGCATATTGTTTTAAAGACTGCTAAAAATGTAGCATTCGTAAGTTGAAAAAAAATTTCAAAGGAGAAGGGCATAATAGAAATTGAATTCGGATTGAGATCGCTTGGTGCTCTCACCGTTCTACCTGTTCACGAATATAGTATTCTTCAGTTGAAAAGGTTTTTTAATGGATGGAGGGGAGCTTCAAAGTATTTAGATTGGTATGGCTCCGGGACGCAGACACCATTCGCCCTTAATCCATGAAATTTTCAGGGGGAAAGAAGCCAGGGGCATTGGCTGTTTGGTGTACCTAAATTTTATAGGGGAGTGCTGCAGATATGGGGTCCCAGAATTGCTTTAATAGTAAAATGTTGAGTAGCACATCTTTGAAAGGTCTTTACAAGGACTTCTCAAAAATATAGCGTTATTGAGCTGGCAAACTATTTTAAGGAGGGAGAGGGCTTCTAATAAATTAAATTAAACCAAGTAAGTGGGTTCAACTTCGAGAGTTCCCCTTAGTTACGCCATTGATACTGAATAATGCAAAAAAAAAGTGAAGATAGTGGAACAAACTAAAAGCTGAATTTACATTATGTTAATAATGAGACACGTTCGATGGGGATCCTTAGTTTAGCCCTCCTTTGGTTGCATTCATATATTGACATTTTGTTTTGTGTTAAATTGAGATGGAAAATTGGTAGCTTGCCTTCGTCAATTCCACAAAATTGTAAGATGTACTAAATTTTTTTTTTTTTTTTTCTTTTTAATGATTAATGCATTACTCACTAATGTGGTTGACTCATTGACCGAGGAATAAGTAATTAGCCACTAAATGTGTACAGAGATAAGGGTTCGAATCCATTTTCTGAGTGGACTTGGTGACTTGGGAGAGAACAATAGCAATAGGAGTGATACAAGCCCGTAACAGTGAAAATAACTACTCGGAACCAAACCAGCTTTTAATATTCTTTTTAAAAAACGAGCGAGCACAAGCTGACTTATAGGCCCGACTCTACTATGGAAATCCTAAATTTTGCCTACTCAAGTTTAGTTACTTATGGTAGGGACTTTAACGCGTATATGACATCGTGCAGGCCTTGGACCATCGCTGAACGTCCCATCGAAAGGAGAGAGTACTACTTTTACCTTCCAGATAAAAAACCTAGGGACCTCGGTCGGGTTTCGAACCAGCAATCTTAACATCAGTAGGCAAGCATGTTACCAATAGCAATATTACTATATTATTTGTTATTTTGTTAAAGTAGAAATAACGAATTGATGTAGTATATTCAAACAGTGAATTTGGACTGTGAAGAGATTGGAAACATTTATATATTATGATAGTTGTGATTAAATTCGTTATATATGCAGAAAGTATCAATTATGATAATAATAATAATATTGCAGAACACACACATACACATCCCTCGTTGGACTAACTCTTCCCGTTTAAAAGTTACACAACAGCTCTTGGCATCTGCTGCCAGCCACGATCCTCCCTCCATTTGGGTACCATACCTCTTCCTTCTTCCCTTGATGACCTCTGCCTTTTCATCCGAAAAGATCAACTCGAAACTTCCCATGGGTAGCTTCGTGTCTTAATGCGTTAATTAGTAGTATTTTAAACAGGATGATTTGTTATCAATTTGAAATAACAGATTCTTTCTTTTTATCTTTCTTAAACATTAATGAAAGGAAGTACTGTATTCGTGGGAAAAAAGCAAGTTTTAAGCTATATTGATGATTTTACTTTTTTGTGATGATGACGTCGGGAGCTTTGTAGGCGATGTAACTCGAAAGCGGCAAAACAGCATTATATATTTCTGATACATGGGAAGACTACCTCCCGCAGTATTTTGACAGGTTGGATCTACTTAATAAGAAGAATGATGAAACGAAAGGGCAATTTCCTTTGTGCCTTAAGGGATACAACAACATGCTTCCGAGAAATCGAACTGATTTTGCTCTCATATATAGAACAATAGGAGTAAATTGGACCCTCCCGTACAACGAGAGCGTAAGAAAAAAGTATTTTTTTTTTCAAGAGAAAGTTTTCCTAGTAATAATTATTACTCTGAGCTGATTGATTATCTGTGAATCAAGCATTTTTCTTTGAGCTTATTAAAATATAATTCGGGAAACCAAGTCCGAAAACAGACTTTAGCGAAAAAAAAAATGATATTTTATAAAATGTCAGTTTCCTTACTCATTTTAGAGGATTATATGAGGAGTTTGGAGCCACAGCGGACCAACTGGTTGAAACTGAACAGGAAGAAAATGGCAATTGAAAATTGAGTACATTTTGTTTATCTCCATAAATGGGCCCTGATGTCGGAGGGGGATGTAGGGTGATGTACTGGCCAGCAGAGCCGGCCGCCCAAAAATACCCCGGAAGGCGTGGGGGGATGTGGAGATGACTCCCTTGGCTTTCACAGCTGGATAGAATATACTGGAGACTGGTTTACTTCAACTGGCTTTGTCCTCTGCACTCTGCTCCTGCTTGGTTTCTTGAATATATGTCGAACCCAGAGCGAGCAGGGCAGGGCACACTAGTTGGACCAATGGTATCAAAAGTTCCGACTAGCGGCCCCTTAATCCAGAGCTGCTGAGGGAGTGGGAGCCGATCAGGGGTAGGGTCAGGCGTCAGCTGACCCTAGGGGCCCTCTAGCATGGATTCCCAACCGCTCAACAGCCCCGGACCACACCCGCGCTCGCCAGGGGCCTAAAAGGTTTGGGGACAGTGGCGTGATGGTAGTTCCACCTAGTAGCTTAAAGGTGAACTACTATCATGGGCCAATCATATTAAATTGGGGAAGTTTTTATAGTGGTTCTCGGCTCGTGCGAGAATGTCACGGGAAGAGAGTTGGTATCAATTTCCCCCACCCCGGTTGACTATTCTCGCACGGCCGGCAGGAGTAGGTACTGGAGGACAAGCACCTCATTTATTAAAAAAAAAAATTAGAACACAACAATTAGAACGCAACAATTAGAACACAACAATTAGAACGCAACAATTAGAACACAACAATTTGAACAGAATAGCACAACACAAAACAGAACATGTCCGGACAATCGGCATGGTTCACGGTGGCTATTCCTCTGAATGCTCTCTGTCTGGCAGGGAATGACCACGCAGGTTCCGTCGGCGTCGACCTACTGCGCGAGGATTCCCTCTGGGCCGGAAATCAGGATCAAGTTTCTGGTGGGTGGGTCCCCAGTCGGCGGCGGGTTTTAGTAGCGACGAGTGAACCTTCAACTCTGCTTCCCCATACCGAACGTTGAAAACGCCGCTACCGAGGTCCTCCGTTATGACGTAGGGTCCCAGCCATTTGGGTTGGAACGTCCTCCCTTGAGCCATATTTTTCACCAGGACTCGATCGCCTACCTTGGGGGCACTCCTCTTGGGAAACATCTTCGGTCTCCTGCTATTTAGGTAACCCGCCTGGTTACACCGTGCAACCTTCTGGATCGCGGTCCCCTTTGGCCGATGAAACCGCCATTCGCCTGGTCTCTGTAGACGATGGCCGAACAAGACCTGGCTAGGGCTGAAGCCAATGACGGCGTTGTTCCGTGCTCGGAGGTTGAACAGGACTGCGGGGAGATGTGCGGCCCATTCATTCTCCTCCTTTCCCCTCATGTGGATCTTCAGAGAAGTCTTAATCTCTTGATTACGGCGTTCCGTGGGATTGGCGCGGGGGTGGTACAGTGGGGTAGTCCATGTTTCGATTCCCCAGGAGTCGCAAGTCTGCTTCCATTTTCTACTGTCGAAACACGCCCCATTATCGGTCAGTATCGCTCTGGGGTAGCCCCAGCGAGGGAAAATTTCATTCCCTAGTTGTTCCAAGACGGCTGACGAGGTGGGTTGTTTCAGTGGGAAGGCTTCCACCCACCGGCTGAAAAGGTCCGTTACAACTAAGATGAATCTAAACTTTCGCCTAGTCGATGCCGGATATGGCCCCATGAGGTCAGCGGCGATGACATCCCAAGGTCGTTGAGGTCTGCGGGCTGAGGGTATATCGGCTGATGGATGGCAGTTCTTTTTGAAGGCAGCGCATGTGCGACAGCTGCGCACATACTGGGTCACCTCCTGCCGCAGATGAGGCCAGTAGAATCTTTCGGCAATGGCCCGGTATGTTTCCTCCTGTCCCGGGTGTCCTGCTCCGTCGTCCTCATGGTAGGCTTTTTGTGCTCAGCAAGTCGGTCAGGGGTGCAGCTATGACGGAGCAGCGACGGTGCATGTTCGAGCAGACTGAGGAAATGCTACGAGATGGCATTATCCGGGCAAGCTCCTCCAACTACTGCTCTCCGGTGGTACTCGTAAAGAAAAAGGACGGGACCTACCGCTTCTGTGTCGATTACCGCGACCTCAATAAGGTCACAAAGGACACAGTCACTGTGATGCCTCGCATCGAAGATTTACTGCAGGACGCCGGAAGGGCCAAATTTAAGACTACGTTAGATTTGCGCTCAGGATACTGGCAGATTTGTATGTCAGAAGAATCGGCACCGTACACCGCGTTCAGCACCCCAGATGGGAGTCTATACGAATTTATCCGTATGCCGTTTGGGTTAAAAGGAGCCCCAAGCACATTCCAGAGGCTGATGAGCGGTACGGTCCTGCAGGGCTTTCACGATTTCGCCCGTGCCTATTTAGACGATATCATCGTGTTTTCGGGAAGCTGGGATGAGCACCTGAATCATGTGAATCTGGTTTTGGAAAGGCTCCGGCAGCATGGGCTCGCGTGTAAACTTGAGAAGTGTCGATTCGGATGCGCCGATCTGCAGTATCTGGGTCGCAAGCTAACCGAGGCTGGTGTCGCGGCCTGCGAGTCTCACATTGAGGCTGTTCATGCTGCACCCGTTCCCCGAACGCGTAAACAACTCAGGTCGTTTCTTGGGCTTTGTGGATGGCTTCGCGAACATGTCCCAGGTTACTCCGTCATAGCTGCACCCCTGACCGACTTGCTGAGCACAAAAAGAATTTTCAAGTGGAGCGAAACGGCTCAGCGTGCTTTCGATGCTCTCCGTGAGGCTCTGACGTCCCTATCTAAACTTCACCTTCCGGATCCTCGCCTCCCAATGATCCTTCAGACGGACGCGAGTGGAGTCGGGATGGGGGCTGTGCTTCTTCAGGAGGACAATGGCCGCAAGCTGGTCGTTAGTTATGGTAGTGCTAAGTTCAATAAGCACGAACGGCGGTACCATTCTAACGAACAGGAGTGCCTCGCGTTGGTCTGGGCATGTAAGAAATATCGGCCTTACCTAGAAGGGCAGAAGTTTATTGTGCGCACCGACAACAAGGCGTTACAGTGGCTCCATAAATTTCGAGAAACCAACGCTAAGCTGACCCGGTGGGCTCTCTTACTCCAGGAGTTCAATTTCGACGTAGAGCACTGCCCGGGGAAGGACAATCACCTAGCTGACGCATTGTCCCGCAACCCCGACAATACTGGCCGTACCGACGAATTGGATGTAGAGGATGCGTTCTAATTGTTGTGTTCTAATTGTTGCGTTCTAATTGTTGTGTTCTAATTTTTTTTTTTAATAAATGAGGTGCTTGTCCTCCAGTACCTACTCCTGCCGGCCGTGCGAGAATAGTCAACCGGGGTGGGGGAAATTGATACCAACTCTCTTCCCGTGACATTCTCGCACGAGAATGTCACGGGAAGAGAGTTGGTATCAGCCCCAAATATTTATTTATATTTGAAATTTTAGAATAGTATTGGATGAGTGATCCCTTTTTGTGTTCTATAAAGTTTTTGAAGGCCGTATGATCCATTGTGACTTTGAAAATATATGCACAAAATACTTGTGGACTAAACTGTGTGCTAAAGTGCTGCTATCTATCACTGAAGTGAAGAAACTAAGTGATCCACACTGGTTTTGAAAAAAGGGAACCTATGCCAACATCAGGATGGTAATAACTCATTTTCCGAAAAATTGTGGGTTGGTCCGCTCTGGCTCCAAACTCCTCATATGAAGCATCTCTTTACTTCCGAGCTGCTTGTACTCTCTGAACTCGACTCTGAAAGTTTTTTTTTTTTTCATCATACTATGATACCTTCAAGATGAAGACGACCGGTGGAGGTAGACCGAGGAACGGCCCTAGGATATATATATTTTATCATTTTTGTTCATACTCATCCATCATCTATGTGTTTTTAAAAGTTGTTCATTTTTGAAGTAGTTTTCACAAAAATTACTTATTAATATTTTTTTTTTCAAATACTCACTTATTTGCTATGAATCTTCAGAGTTTTGTAAAAATCCATTGGAAAAAATAGTAGGTACTAATAAAAATTAGGGTTTTAATAAAATTAATAAGGGGGTACTAATAAAATTTAGGGTTAAAATGGGGTTTCTTGGTTTACCTACGAAACCCTAAAAGGATAACGTTCATCTCTATCATAAACGTCCAAAAAATAAAAAAATGTTTTTCTGACTCGGATAATGAGAACTTTCATTATTGAAAAAAAAAAAAAATTATGACTTTCTCAGAATATATATTTTTTTTAATACTACCTCATACATAGAAACATGGGGCGGTGTACCACAGTTACATGTTCCTTCTTTCTTTTTGCTTGGTTAGCAACATTCCGACAGCCTTACTTTAGAGCGGCTTTCGCAGAGGGCACCACTCCCCATCATTACCTAACTTATGTATGTCTCATTACTCCAGCACCAGATAGACTTGTTTGAAGGGATGTCCCAGTTGAACATCAAGCAAGATCTGACACATACACACTCTGACGTGACATTTGTTCACTTCTACGGCCTCAAACAGGTCCGCGCAATAAGCTGCATATGATATTCCACTCGGTTATATCACATTTTCTTTTTCTTTTTTTTTTTTGTTTGTAATTCTAATTTCCGCCTCAACAAGGGCAGTAAAAATTCGGGGTTCCTTAATAATTTTCTTGACTTTGTAAAATTATAAATTAGACATTTCACAAAAAAAAAAACTTTTTGACTCCAGTAGTTTTTTATAAGGTTTTTTTTTCAACCTGCGGAACACTAAAATATTTTAATGAGGCTATTAATAGAGCTGTCTGTAATAATTTAAAAAATAAATAAATGAATGAATGGAGCTAGACGAAGCTGGCAATAAGGGTGCCGCTATTGGTGTTTGACCGTGACCACTGGTCAGTTACTGCAGTGAGGGTGTCCCGTCCCCCTCCCCCACCAGTCCCTCCCTCCCTCCGTGGTGGATGTTGCCCTGTTACTGCAAACTGATCAGTTAGTGCTCGGCTTTCGTTCGGTCTGTTACGTACCCTTCTTCCCCTACTTTCCCGGCATATTTACGACAAGTTATGGTGAGCATAAATTAAAAAAAAAAAAAGTCGGTAAATCATCGGCAATGTACTTCTCCAGCTTGAATTATTTGTAACCATTTTTTATTTTTCTATTCTATATCTCCTATAAAATTTCGTGTCAATGCATTCAATACATTGATAGTTACGATTTTTTTTTATGCCTCCCCCAATCCTCCCTCCCTTGGCTGATGTAGCTAAAGAAGGTGTCCTCTTCATTGGGTTCTGCTTATATGTATACAATTTTGTGTTGATTTATTCGTGCTTTCGGATTTATCGTGTCCACAAACATACATTTTTTTAAATATAATTTTTGAATTCAAGGATTCGGAAAACATGAAATTCCGTTGTAAACCCAACATAGAATTTCTTAAATATTACATAACTTCCCCTATACTACGTTTAACTGGGGAAGTAAAGATTATATGAAAAAATTAATGCCTACATTTTTTTAAGTGAGAGTTTATACTATGTCCAGGGTTAGGTCTAGGGGCGGGGCAAGTGGGGTTGTTTGTCCCGGGCGATAGCTCTGGGGAGGGGGTGAGGGACACGCGACATGAATCAAAAGTATACATAAAAAAAAAAACTAAACAGATATCAGAATTCTATCTGTACATGTCACAGCGGAGTAACTGATCGCTACACTTTTCAGTTATCGTGAACACCTCTGTACTCTTAATTTTCCGTTAGGGGCAGTCCATAAAATAGATAATGGGTCAAGAGGGAGTCTTGAAAAGTTAAACTATATATCTATTCATATATTATAATTTTTGATGGTTAACTGGATTTACTAAGTAGTCACAGAAATAAAAGTCACATTTTTTTGCATACCTATTAAAATTGCAAAATTTCAAACTTGAATAAGTTTTACGAGGGCGCCCAAATCCTGCTTGTAAACTCACGTGCGGAGAATTTAATGACACCCCCTTATCACGATTAGTCCCCCCCCCCCTCAAATTTAGCCTTGAACCGTACGCCATATTACTTAAGTCCGCCCCTGCCTGCTTGTCCCTTCGGCGTTTTCTTGAATGCTATAGTTTTTCTATCGGTTTGCTTCAAATATGACAAAACAGTTAGGAAAATAGAGCTGGTTTTAATATTTATATGTGTGTAAGTAAATAAATTAGTTTCAAATGAATATCATTTTTTATTTACAGTATTATACTTACTGTTGATAATTTTAGTAGGTATAATACAGTAATTTTTAGTATTGATTAAAAACTTGTATTCTCATTAATTTTATTATTTTGTTCTCAAGTGATGGTTAGTTTGAAACTTTAGGGACTATTCATTTTTCCTGGTGTTAAGACGAAAAATTGTAGCTAACTTAATATTTTTTATTTTTGTATGTATTAATGTTTGACGCTTCTTACAAGAAACCATTGACTGGGATACATTTTTTAAACCTCCATGGTTTTATACGTTAACCCTTAATCCCTTCGTATGATGCAAAACTTCCCATCTTCAAATGTCTGTTTCGCACCCGGAAATGAATCAGGACTGGATGTAGTTGTAAACAGGAATTGTTTAAAGGAAATGAAATATATGGCTTTAAGATGTCTAAAAAAAAAACGAAAAAAACAAAACAAACCCATACTTCAGGTATGAGGAAATGGTATTCAAAACGGTATGTAAACTCCTTCAAAAAAAAAGCTTTTTTGAAAATATTAGACACGTAAACTCTAACAAAAATAAAAAATATTTTGGTTCATTATAGACACAAGTATTGTGAAAAGGATGGAAGATATAACTGTAGAAAGTATGTTCGGCCTCCGTCCTCCTTTACCACGTAATATTAAAGTAGCCCATGATAAATTAAATGATATAGAAATAATTACAATTAGGGCAGAACCCTTTTTAATAACCAATGACAAAGAAACAAATTTAATTATTATTTCTTGTCCAACTAATTTAAACCATCTTCGCTCACTTCATAATATTTATTATATGGATTATGACATTTTTTATTTTAATATAACATTTGTATTCTTCAAATTAATTACAAATTAACTTTGATAAATATTTGAATGATGTCACCGATCCAGAGTTCTGTCTTTAACTCACGCACGATCAGTTGACACATAATATACGAAACTTACTTGATACCTACACATAAAAAACATTCTTGATAACTTATAGATCGACATGAAACCATATTATAATTAAGTTCCATTTGGAAGTTTAAATAAAGAAAAAAAGGAATGGTATGTATTTATTATTTCTTTAATAAAGATACTTTGAAAAGTGTTCGTAAACAAGCGTGAAGCAAAGTTAGCTCAACATTGATTAAAACGATGGCACTTTTGATATCAAACCGTCTTCACAGTGACATAAATAAAAAGGATGGCCCTCCAAGCGCTCAGTTGGATTTAATTTTCTTTTTAAATACTGATTTTATCCTGATATTTTTGTTCCTGAATAAGCGCGACTTTTTTATAATTGTATGATGACATTTATTTGAGAGATTCAATTGAGCATTTTTTAAAATTGTATTTGTAATTAGTTTAGTGTAAATGGAGCTAGTTAAAAAACAATATTTTTTTTAAAATTCCTCCTATGTTACCCCTGCAATAACTACGTTAGCTTAGAAGTTGTAGTTGGGCTTGTCTAAAACTAAAGTAACTTACTGTATAAGTGTATGTACAACAGAGCAAGATAATGCAATTTCTAACTTGTAATTAAAAGCACAAACACTAGACGTTTATATTCCAAGAATTGTTTCTGCAAAAACTGGGAGGAAAGTAGATTCTTACTAATTTGCGGATTTTGGAATCTCAGTACGGTCTTCAATTTTTTTTTTTTTCAAATGATCGAAACTTATTACAAAAAAGTTCGGTCCCAAGGGGCAAAAATGTGTCGGTTTTTGCATTTAAAAAATATTTTGTGACACTGGCGGAACATCAAAATTCAACATTAAAAAAAATGTTTTTATATGCTTCCACAATCTGACAAAATGTTACATTCAAACCCTACCCATAATCGAAATTCGGAATGTCACTTTTGATCCATCCGTTACATACATTGCTGGCGAAGTAAGAATGGTTGCTATAGTTATTTATTGTGACTCATGTGAGGGCTTCAACTGCGAGGTCATATCGCCTACTATCAGAGCGCTCTTCTCTGGTGGACATGAGGCCGAATCTACAGTGGGAGCACTAAATTTTGGCAACCCAGGAGTTAGTTACATAATGTAGGGTACCCAATAATGTCAAACCTGATATCATACATCACGTTTCGAACCTGCGATCTTGAGCTCATTAAGTGAGCAGGCTACCTCTTAGCTACCGGCGCTCTCTACTGCTGCTAGTTGAAATTGTTGCCATATAACAATGCATAATTGGATAATGATGTTTTCTTTACGTCATTCATAACCAGAATGTGTTTATCTTCCCTCATTTCCCAATCGAGACCAGGGTCTACGTCGGTCTCTTACAATGGAAATCGTGACTGCGGATTATCCAGTTTTGACGCAAATAGAAATGAGTAATAGTTAAAATATTCAAAATAAGTTACCTTAATCGAATAGATTTATACATATTTCTTTGTGTGCCGGATGTATTAGGCTAGCACACTACCCCTGAGCAACCAGCGCACTAGTATCAATCAAAGTGATTCACACTTATTTACACACAGTTTAGGTGCAAGCATCTAATCAATGTAAGATACTGGATGGTTATCATGTAGTTATCAGACCGCCCCAATCATAAAATTTATAACTTCGCTTTTTACACTATGATCCTTTAATTTATTGTTTACAATGCCCTTTAAATAGTTTTAATGTATTTTATAATCCTTTTTGACATAAAATGTCTCAGCAACAGCTTATTCTTTTACGAAACTTGTATGAAGTGTTTAATGACTGTTTTAATAAAATGCTGAGGGCACCGGCCGCTCAGAGGGTAGCATGCTCTAGCCTACTGATCCAAAGATCGCGGGTTCGAAAACCGGCCTGGTTTTTTTTTTATCTGGGAGGTGAAAAAACCTTGAGCACGTTGGCGTTAAGCTTGAACTATAACTTGGCGTTAAGCTTCAACTATAACTTTCGAACGCGTGTTTTTCATTCTTTGCACAAAAATTGTTTTTTTACAAAGGTTCGTTAACAAAAAAAGTCAGACCACCGGAAGAAGGTGGAAAGTTGGGAAAAATTCGTAAAAAAAAACCGTTTCTGTATGTCCATTAGAACCAAGATACGGCGTTCAGAATATTAGAGAAGACATGAGGCAAAGTTCAGGTTTTTAACTTTAACCCACGTCTGTCGGACACGGCTGAGGTTTCATTTAGTTCAGGCTTCTTCACTTTGCATGTCTTGTTTACTTGATACTTCCTCGTTATATTGGGGTGCTGTTAACAAATTCCGGGTTCCTTCTTCCTGGGTGTAATGTACAAATAACCCTCTGTTAATCAATTAGGGTTTAATGAATATTTAACGATGGCATAATTTAACTTGACTACCTGTTAGAGAGTCTTCGCAGGTGTAGAACTTCTTCAAATCAGAACAGAACACATCTGCTGCTACTATGATACATCGATGTGTTAACACCCAAAGCCACCAGGCTTATTTTATTTCGTTTTCTTGGCCGTTTTCCAAAAAGTACCATATTTACAGTATCTTCAGGTCCTCCAGTTGATCATTGAGACCTCAAGTAGGAACATGGGATCGCCCCAAAATATACAATGAACACAAGCCGACCACTTTTTATGGTGGATCTTGACCATTTAATTTTGCTCTTGTGAAAAGGCCCTTAGAAACAAATCTTGTTGATTCATCTATTCAAGTGTAAACTTCTGTCCTTTCTTACAACACTGCGAGGTAAAAAAATTTAAGTACGCCGTCTTTCGGATGGCACGTTAAGCCATGGTCCCAATCGTAGGTGCTCGTTATAGACCGCTGCCCTAGGTGAATAAAAATTAGGGTTAGCAAAATTTAGGTCTCCCATAGTAGTCGGGCTCATGTCCACCAAAAAGAGCGCTCTGGTAGTAGGCGATACGACCTTGTAGTTTAAGTCGAGGCATGAGTCATAATAACTACCTATTCAAGTGTAGTTCAATTAAAAATATTCGAAGCTGTCTTTTGTGATTTTAAAATTTCGACTGAGCCTCAAATGTTGGCTGATTTTCAGGGCTAGATTTAGACATTTATGAAACGATCTTAGTAATGCAGGCTTTTATGTATACCACTTAATGTTTCCACATATTCAAGATTGTATTTTACAAAATATTACATTCCTATAGGTTACCACACATAAAAGTGCAGCACATGAATGATCGTGTTACATTCGCACTGTCACTGGTCATAATCAAACATTCCTAAAACATTTTGCTATCTTTGTTCCAGTACTGCTGATAATATAGTATCTTGAAGCAGGGAGAATTACTTGGATAGCCTATTAAATGTGGGTCACAAAGGGGGTGGGTGTCCAAGGCGTTCAACCCTTAACGATTATTTTTCAATTTTTGTGATTTACAGATTGCCAATTTACAATAAATCATTGATATTTGTAACTAGATATGGTTTCCGGCTTTTTGTGGGAAGATATTTAGGACAATTCTTTGAATGAATCTTATTTCCCCAAATAATTGAATAGTGATGCCCTAAAACATCTTCTTTTGAGAGACAAAACACCTAGTGGACGAACCCTATGGCCAACTTTCTATGTTAAAAGCTGATACGAGTTGTAGAAACTAGAGAGAAGGCTCCTTTCCAGAGAACCGTGTCATAAAGATTTTCTGCTTGGGAAATAACAAAAAAGTCGGCCCTAACGTGTGTCTAAACTGTATTAATACTATATCTATGTAGTTTTATTACATATAAAAGAAGCAGGATCCGCTCTGGGTTTTTTCTGGCTAGAACTTGACTCCCACCACAAGCAAGCAATTTTTTTGAATAGACTCCATTGCGCCGAGTCCTACCATTATGGCGGTTTCTAAGTATCCAGCCCATTTTCATCCCTAATTTCGTTTTTTCTTGTTTAATGACCCTAATGGATTATAATTCTCTTAAATATAATTTGGACAACGTTTCCCCCCTTTACTCCAGCTAACTCTGGGTATAGTATGGTCCTATAGGCGATATTGGTATCTGCACGATTAAGAAATGAGATTGGGCTTTTATTCTATAACTTCCAGTTTATTATCCCTGTCAGGTTTTGTTACCTTCCTTTTTATGGCCGAAATTGGAGTCATATCCAGTTTATGTTGTGTTAGGCTTACCATCCATCTTAGCATCTAAAGTAACGGCCATCACCAACCTGCTGGCGATGAGCAGAGAGAGTGTTGCATGGTATTAATATACTAGTAGTATACTATAATTAGCGTGAGGCATACACATATATTGAGGCATCCAACAATACAGAAATCACGGGCGCTCTAACTAGGAGGCGAGGGTAAAAGACATTGGTAGAGGCATAGAGAGAGGCTCAACACAGCCACGTTGTCCGGAGCTATCAACTGTAGGGGCTGCCTTTCCATCCTGTCTGAATTACCTCTGTCTGTTTTCACTGATTCACTAATTCTGTATTGTCTTTCTCATTGTGCGTATTTCTATTTTTCTATCTATATGTTTCTTACCTTTTTTTTCTTTACTTTGGTAGTATCTCAAGAAAAAAGGTAATGGAAAAACATTTCCGGCGCAGAATTTGTTGTATTTGTGCGTATTTTTTCTGTTAGTGAGCTAGCTCACAACATTTACATGCATAGTTTTTATTCTCTAGGCTGGACAGTATTTGGGTTGTGGGGCAGTTGACAGACACGGGAATGTAAACATTGGGTTTCTTGGCTTACCTAAACATCCTCACGTCAAAGAAATTCACTAATTATACATTTTACCTGAACATTTATAAACATTTCATAGACCTCTGGGTCAGCTCCTTTTTAAGGGGTCTGATGTACGCCTTTTTTCATGCTATTGAGGGTTGGGCGTGTGCCACTGTTCTTCTAACTGAGAGGGTTGGGTGGTTGACACCAGAGTTGGCCATTGTTATGGTTACCTATTATTCGCCACCCCCCCTTGAACCACCTATTTCGTTATGTCTGGAACTGAGGAGTCTATACATCTGTACCTCCATTTAGGCCGAACGGACCACTCCGTCCTATCCTAAATGTGATCTCCTCTAAACACACTTTCCATCAGGGCCTCGTTGCCATCAGTCAGGTAGGTGAAAGTCAACTTACAATTATCTTTAAACCAAAATAAATTGGCTATCTTTCCATAAGCCGAGGATTGCCATAATCAGGTTTTTTGCTTTCAATTCCTCCATCAGCAGACACCAGAAATTCGAAATTCGCTAATTAAATGTATATGAGTTTTACATGCTACGTCTTTTTGATCTAATGATTCAGCAAATCTGTATGCCTTAAGCTTCTAGCTGGTTGTAAACATTTTGAACGTTTGTTAAGTTTAAATCACTCGAAAAGGGGGGATCACCAACTCAAGGCAAAGTCATAATAGATAGAATAGAAAATGTTTATTGTTGTTACGATTTTGTTTTGACTTTTACTTTCTTCGCCTTTTCGATACTAAAGAAGCGTCAGAAAAATTGAACATTTCTAAAAAGTAAACGTAAGCCTAAAACTCTTTTTCATTTAAAAATGCATTAAATGACACATATTGATTGATATACAGCATGTAAAAGGATTAACAAATTATATAATGAATTTATATAAATTCATATTTCCCAGTGGGCTGTCGCACAAGGAGATGGGCAAGCTTCTAAGTTCCAGAAGTTAAACAGCGGTGTTAACTACCACGTCGTCAGGGATCCATCCGGCGATGCGAACCGTTGCGCAGTCAGGAATCTAGCCAGCGATGCTAACTACTACGCCATCAGAGATCCAGCCAGTTCTTCTTATTTATGGACACGTATATTTTCTCAGAACTTTTCTATCACAATACTAATTCAACCTGACGTTGCAGGAAGGTAATAAGAAAGTGATATTTTAAAAATAGTCCCATGCAGTTTCTCTCATAAACTTGTTCAGTTCAACCTCTTATATGGAAACTGTCGCCACGCTATAACCGAGTTCTCTTCCTAATCAACAAGAAAGTACTTCAAAAAATATCTAAACCTCATTTTTAGTCCTTAGATACAATTCGAGACTTTTTCAACTTTCTTCAAATGCTATTTTATGTAAGAGAAAATTATTAAATTGAAGTAGTGTTTATTATAGATAATTGATATGTGTTTTTAATTGTCGGTTTTGTTTTTCTTATATGTGCGGGAGTTTGTAGTCGCCTCGCATCTTCAGGCCTTGAATGTCAGAGTTGTACCACATGACATTTATCATAATGTGATCGCGCCTATTCTGTATATCAAGTTTTAGGTGTTGAGCTGTGATGAAAATTCTCATAATAAATAGTAATGTTACTTGTCGGTGTGGTCGCTCTGGCTTTACCCTTCGTTGGAAAGTCGTTGACTGTCTATTGTGTTCGTTGAGACTGATTCGTCTTGTGGCTGTTGTGTATTTGCTATAATCTTATTAGTGTATAGATTTCTTCAGAGTGTACGTCTAGTTGATTCCTCTGCCATGATCATAGAAAAATTATGGTATGGTTGGAGAGCTGCAATATCAGCAGTTTGGGGTGAAGTTGTCTCATCATAAAAAGTTGTGTATATCTAATGTAATCGCGTACAAAGTAGATTTCTAGGTCGAAATGGAGTGTAAGGTTGGATATATAAAGAGGCGCATTTTTTGATGACGTGGTAATGAAGTAGGGTCGAATGGCCTGTATGTATGCAATGGTAGGCTTTTTGGCTGATCCCTTTGAGTCCTTAATTAAGTCTAGATGAATTTAAGTAGAATTTTGCGTAATTTCACTTTGTGTTCTAGATTTGATGAAGAGGTGCGTCTCATGAGTTTGCATCCGAATCTGCGATTGATTTATGTTCGTTTTAAGCGAATGTGTTCTTTCCAAGTCGGTCGTCTGTCAGAGTACAACCAAAGGTAGCACACTGTGTCAAATATGGGGTGAAACTCATTGATGTGATCAGGTGGGCATGTGTTTCGGCGACGGGTGAAAGTGGTGTGTACTGATATTATGGTTTATGTTTTATCATCCAGAGCCGGATCCAATGTTGTAAAGAGTTGAAGTGTAAATGTGGATTGAGGGAAACTGGCTTCCTGTGGGATAATATTGTTGTATTGTCTGCGAGTAATGTGTTCCTTTTCGTGGATGTTGAAATTAAATAAAGAAGAGGGCTCAGCGAACTGCCTTGGAGGACTGCCATCTATCTATCACTAGACATAGAGAGGATTACCCTCGGACACGGAATTTGTATTGTAACAAAATTTGACTCAGGGATTGCAAGATCAATTCCACAAGCAAAGTCGATTTTTAGATACTGAATATGGGCGGTGCAATATATATACCACTTTTTAATCGAGTCTGCTTTCTTCGTGCCCAACACTGGCGTTGTTCGGGGAGATTCAGTCTATGAATAATTTCTGAGATGTGCATTGCAACTTGTTGACCTTATGCACTTCCTTATGAGATGAAGAAACTGAATTATGCAACAATATGGTTATATTGTTATTTTAATAGTTTGAACTTGAACCATTGGTTGATGTCCATTTAGAGGTGACTCTTCTTCAGGAGAAAGTAGAAACTGGTTTTTATATACTTAATGACCGTCATAACACCAAACTAAGGTGGTCGTGCCATGGAACCGTACCCCAAAGCCACATAACAAGGAATGTTAATTAAGATCGTCGTGGCCTCTGGTTGCCTTCAGTTTTTATGCCTTTTTTTTTTATATCCTCATAGTTGTCTCCGTTAACATAGCGGTATTTTTTGAAAATTATTTGACTTTTGTCTGTGTCACCTTGTGAAAATTATTTCAATTCCGTTCTCCAGTTTAAATACTAGTAGAAAGGTGGAACGAATGGGACCTTGATAGTGAATAAGGACCTTGCCCATAAACCCCATATATTAATGTAAACTTATAATTAGTGAGATTTTGTATCTCTTATCCTATCAATATTTTTTGTTAGTTTTCAGATTTTTTTTATATCTCCGTTTGGTTTACTGGTGCAGTGGCTCGCCTAGACAAGTGAAGAGTGAAGACTGGAATCCAGCCCGGGCATCTTACTATTTTTTAGGAGATTCTCGAGAGTTCTGTGATCAACCAATCTCTGAACCTTGACTTCTCAAGTGTCTATGATTTTCTGTGCATGCCTTATTGAGTATACATAAAGCCCATGTTTTCTTTGTTTTAAAAATTGTTTCGGAATTACAGACTGGGGGTCGGATATGTGCTCACTATATTGGTATTGAATAGGGCTTTAATTAGATATATTATATGATAAAATTTCGTAAATAATCTTTTTTCAAAAAAAAATATTTTTTTTTAATAACTCGAAGACACCATATTTTAATTTTTTTTTAAATACCTACCTAATATATTTTATGGTCAATCGTCACAAAACCTCTTCAAAATGGGATAACAATTGTTTCATATGGATAAAATTGTCTTTGTTGTCTAATTAATGTCTAAAACAGTTGTCTAAAAACCCTAATACGGCCGACGTAATGAATATATCGAAGTATATAATCCTCATTATATATGAGCATTTAGATAAAGCTGTGTGTATATATGTGATTGAAACTGTATGCGCGCTCTAAAGCTAAAACGATTTTAGCTATGAACTTGAGATTTGGAATGAAGAAGTCCCATGTGCAAATTTAGATTTGATTGGTTTCTGGCAGAAATCGAACGGAAATTGAGACGACTTTACTTTGGGGCTTAAGTATACAAAATACCATAAAAGTACATTTTATATGAAATGTGAATTTTTGCAGGTTGCCCGGTTTACAACAGACCTGCCGAAAACCGTCCTGAAATGTCGTATTGATACCCATTTTTATGGTCGTATCCTTGTTTTTTAAAGATGACGTGATGTAGCACTGGCACAGGCACTGTTGGTATGGGTGATGAAGATGTGATATAGGTAGCGTGGAGGCCAGGTAGGGGCCTGCTGATTTTCACGGTTGGTAAAGTAACGAACAGTGTTACAACAAGATTGGTGGCACCCTCTCTCCCTAGCTCCCATTCAATCAAATCCTTAGCACATTTTCACCTGTCTCTTTATATGATAATACACCAATCTTGGCCAACATCCGACTAAATAATTACATCAATGAGTCAAGGGGCTTTTTAGACCTAGGGCCCTCAATGCCTCAAAGTCAGTTTTCGGCCATGGACAAGCTTAATTGAAATTAGCAATATATGGATTCCAGTTCATTACATTTTACATTACGTGGTGTGGCTGATCTCTGTTGTCATGTGCGCATCCCCGAATCTGAGTGGAAAGCACGATCGAAATGGCCTTACCAGAAAATGGGGTACACAGTTACCGCTGGAGCGCCGACTGCTATGAGTCCCACGTAACCATCTTCCTAGGAAGATTTATGAGTACCGTACGTGTGCGATGTCAGGTACTCGCCAATGTCTCCTTCGGTAGGTAAGTGAGCCTGGGTAGGCTCACTCAATAGAACCAGCTCATGTGTTAAAATGTTATGACTTCTACCGAGTATTTACACGTTTATCGCTACGCTACTAGTTCAGCGGGTTCCATTGTCCTCTATCCTTGGCCGCCGCTTTCCTGTTGACAATGTTTGATTAAATCGCGTACCCTTTGATGTTCTTTCACTGGGCCCTGTTCATAGCCTTTAATCCGATGGGGCCGATGGTTATAAAGTGAACCGAGCTTATATAGCCTATTATAAGGGTTCTAAATTTCAAATGTGGTTGCTATAACAATGTTCTGTTATAACAATATCACTTATATATATTTTTTTTTATCCTTTTTAATATGTTACCATTAATAAATCGAAAAATTAGTTCTTACCAAAAATGTTTCTTATATTACCGACTATCAAAATGTACACAGATTTGAGATAGGAACAATACGATAAAAATTATAGCGTCCCTAAGAATATTCAATAAATTTCTGTAGAAAATAATTCAAAGCAATGTTTAAATTGTAACGCATGGCAACAAATTTAAAATATTTTTATTATTGACAGTTTTTTTATTAAAAAGAATAAAAAGTAACATATATGTGATGTGGCCATAACAGGACTTTCTTATACCAACCACTATTTTACAGATCACTCTCTCTCCCCCTCCACTCTCTCAAATTCATTTCTGGGTATGAGAAAGTCACTCTCAGAATTACACTGTAAAGAAAAAATGTTGCTCCGTGGCCACAGGCGGATTTATTTGGTAAGCTAATACAGAGAGGGGAATGTAGAAAGTAAGATGTGGGACAGGATGGACCAGTGATAGATGAGAGGAAGGTTGAGCCATCTGGAGGGCACACAATAGGGCTGTATCCACAACACTAGGTGATATATTAACACCATCTCACATCACGTGTTATCTCTCTCTCATCTGTCCGAGCTCATTAGGAATACAAAAACAAAACATTTTCTAATTAATAGAGGTTGCAGACATCAAGCGGTACCATTATAACGCGTGTATGACGTCTTGGGAATTTACTAAACATATATTTATGAATTAAATTGAAAGGCAGGGTAGGGGGGGGGATGTTCGATCACTCGGCGTAAAGAGCCGGAAGTACGCAAATAGGGTGATGTGACCGACCCCCCCTAAGGGGTCAGGAGCACCCAAAAAAAAAAAAAAAAAAAAGTTGAACGATTGTTGATCGGATTTTTATAAAATTTAAACTTTTATTTGAAGAGATTCTTGATTAGGTGTTAAATATAAGTTCTTTGTTAAATGTACTTGAACACCGAAATAAATGAGTTTTCTGCCAAAATCTATTCAGATCTAAATTAGCCCATATGACATCATTTCAAATTTCAAGTTCATTGCTACAATAGTTTTAGAGTTAAAGCACACATAAAGTCATCAAAACGCTTTAAGGAGGACCCCTTGAAACATGAAATTCCGTTGGATGATGTTTTCCACAGAATTACATGTTTTGAAGTATCCTTAACATGGTTGGATCATTTTCTCGATGGTGTCTGTATGTATGTGACGGAAACTTTGTGAACGATTTAACTCAAAAAATAAAATAACTTAAGTCTGATTAGATTTTGACCGAAGTCGGAAGACAATTGGGATCACTTTACTTCAGAGCCTAAATTAATTTTATCTGAAACCTCTTATACAGTGTATGACAAATAGATGATGCGGCCAAATTTCTCTAAAACGGTACTAGATCAGATTTTTTCATCAGGGTTTTTGTTAACAAAACATTTTTTGGACACCAGGTTAAGCCCTAGAAAATGTACATTCCACAGGTCTGAATCATCTTTTTTCTATTCCTTTTTGCATAAATTAATTATGTCTTACAAATTTTATGAAATGAAACGAACATAATTCCATTTTTTCCAAATAATGCAAAAATTCTTTGTTAATTATTTTAACATTTAATATTTTTGACAAATTGAGTAGTACAACTGTGAGATTTATCGCCTCATATCTCTTACATATCTTTATCAGCATTGAACGATTTTTATTTTTTTACAATTAATTTTTATAATTAATAATGTTTTTTGAATGATATGAACAAAAGGGAATTATGTATGTTTCATTTCATAAAATTTGTTCTGCAATGGAACAAGAAAACAAATCGCACATCTAAAAAAATTCAAAACAATATCTCAGCAAGTACCCTTTGAAAATTACTCTAGGGTTTACCCTAATGGCCGATAAAATTGTTGACAACATTCGTATCTAAAAAATTGAACTTGAATTTCACGTTCTTTTTGTACAAAAAGTTAGTGCATTTCCTACTAGGTGCCTTAACCTCAATTCGAGATACAAAAACAGGAAACAAAATAAAATTCCTTATCCAAAACCTGTTATTTTAAGCTCGTTTTAAGCAGTTGATATATGCTTAGCTACTCTCAAGATAGCGGGTTCACACCCGGCCGAGTTCCTTTAGTTTTTTATCTTCGAGGTCAAAAAATTGAGAGCACACCGTCCTTCGGATGGGATGTTGAAACAGGGTTAAAAATAGAAATCTAGAACAAAAGCAGCAATGTCATCTTGTCTGAGATCTTCTTTCTTGGATAATATTATTTTTTCAATATTAATTAATGGTTTTCTCTTCCCGGTCCACTGTTAAGCATCATGATCCTTCTGCGGAACACAAGGAATCAAGTGTGCAAGATGTGCCCAATGATGACAAAAAGAGATTTTATATAAATTAAATTACATAAATACCAGTTTTCCAATGCATTTTCTTTTGACATATTTTTGTGAAAATTTGGTAGAAAAAAAGTTCATGGTTCATTGTGTATATTTACTATCTAAATATTATTGGATTCTTAATCCTATATATATCGCTCGCGAATAGTTTCCGAAAATTCTAATGCATCTGGGAAGTCATATCCAATCTCCAGATGCGCCCTAAGTAACGAAAAGGTTTGCGCTCCCTGATGTCTGCCTTGAAGATGAGGCATCCGATGGTTACACTAACCTAGTTCCGGTTCTGTCTATCACAATGTTGCGGTTGAATGGAAAGAAAGTATTGTTTTATCCGTTCGACCACTCTGGTTCCCCTCGGTTCGTCATATAACTGTTTTGCTAAATAATTACAAAAGAATGTCTAATACTTAACAAGGGCCCCTCAACACAGGGCAACGACTTCGATTCTCGTAAAAATCGCTGTTTTTTCTTATAAAAGGAACTACACTCACCTGCAAACATAAACTTCCGTCAATAAAAATTAGCCTCAATTCTTGTACTCCTACGACGGATAAAAAAACGAAAGTACCTGACTCTATAGCCTTCATTGGTATTTTCCTGTCAACCGAAAAAGAATTATAATGATGAATAACCGGTCATCTCGGGATTTGAACCGGGCTTTCCACACGCTCACAGGTCACTATCCACGGAGCATGATGACTGACGTTTACAGGAAGAATTACGTAGAGGATAATGCAATCATAATTTATTTTATCATTAAAAAGGACAGTAAAGATAATTTATTTTGTCCTAGATCTCTATTTTCCTTATAATGGATTTATTTTTATCATAGCATTTAGAAACGTTTCTCATACTGTGTTCAAAGGATGCGATGATTTCAACATTGAAAGGGGATGGTGAGGATTGGGCCAACTTCGGGCTTGGGTTGTACAACAAATATTTAGAAATGGGTGCATGGACTTTTTTAAGATAGAGCGGGTTAGTGTGGTTTGCGGTCGGCTCTGAACTATACCTGGGACCATAATCTGTCATTGTACCTGTTTCATAGTTATATCAATTTGTTGTTAGCTAATATAATAATATAATGAAGATTGGTTGAGTAAGGATCAATAATAGTATGCACTTTCAATAGAATGGGGTGATGGCCACTTTTTTTTTATGGTCAATTGCATGTTCTTGCATATAGAAGTTGCTTTGTTACCCGGGATTCAACAGTCTTTAAACATATTCCAGGATTTTTGCTAGGAAGAGCATACTCAGCCAGAAGATACTACTTCTAAGTGGTGATATTATTTCTTATACCACTCACTCCAGTAGATTATTTGGTTCTCTCTAAAAGAAATGAAGAATACAAATAAATTTTGCAATAGTTTCATAATTACTCATTAAGTATAGTAGTAGAATTGAGTTTCGATACCTTCTCACTTTATCCGTCACTATCCACTCACTAATCCTGTTGTCAGTGCTGCTACACTCCACATCATACAAATTTTTATTATTTATTTATTATTATTATTATTTTTCTCTTTCATTTATGTTTAAAAAATTTTTTTCAATCTCTTCTTCACATTATTATTAAGTTTCTGGTTATATTGTCCATAATGACTAATTTGTTTGTTTGTATTCTGTAGGCCCTGTAGAAGGAAATGAATAGTTTTGAAACGTTGGCCAAATTTGGAATTTTTCATTTACACGACAGAACCTCGAATTCCTTCTACGTTGAAAAGATACTGTCGACCCTATTAATCATTATAAAAGTACTTATCTACTGCGGCCCTCCATAGTAGGAAAATTCTGTAAAGGCAGCTTCCAACAAGAGTTTTATGAACCTAAGAAGCCTTAGATCTGATGCATTTTGTGTACGTTTCACTCACAATTGTCTAATAAAATGTTGAATGATACAGCCATACTCTTAAAGCATAAATATGACAGTTTTTTTCGAGTATTTGGTATGCATTCACTGTGGAACTTGATACCTCTAGTGTTGTGCAATGCTGAAATCCCATTTGTTGGTCAGCCACATTTGAAATTTTTAATTTGACTCCCGGTCCTCTTGTCATGGCGTATTGGAAATCGCTGTGAGCAAGCAGATAACCCATTCTTGTGTAGTGATGAAAACATTTAATGGTCCGTTAAGTTTACTGTGAAATATTTTTATCGGAAAATTTAATGGACCGTTAAGTTTACTGTGAAATTTTTTTTTATTACTTTCCCAGTCATCTTCTTGTCCACTCAACCGTAGCTATTAATAAGAATAATTAAATCTACTGCTCATGCCTGCCACAGATTCTATTGTTTAATTGCCATTGCACCGTATGCTTTATTGTTATCAACCTTGCTTCTCCTCTGCAATGTCTCATGAAACCTTTTCTGATATTTTATTCTAAGAGTCTCCATCTCCCATCTCAGAGTCCAGATTTAGGGAAAAAGCTCGAAGCTACCCTCTAACTCACTTAGAGGGAAGCGTCGAGCTTTTTTGCTTTAGTGTATGATTCGCAGTATTTTGGTATACATACATCTTTTTTTTTTTTTTTTTTTTTCCATGAATGAAGTCCATTATAATACAGTTCGTAATGTATACAGACACGCCTAAACAAGAGATTGAAGAACTTCATGACCGTATTTAACGTTAATGGGTATTTCAACCACATCCAGAAGGATTCTAAAAAGACCAGGGATTGTTATTTGAAGGACATAGCAGGATTACTACCAAATACTGAACCAATTTTTGGCTTGAAGTACATAGTATCAATTAAACATCAGTCATTTTTATTAAAGTCCTTGAAGACGTCTGCAGTTTTTCTTAAAGTTTAAATATTCTCAATTTGCAACAGAGATCTCCGCAAGCAGTTAAATAAGCACAGCGACGAGAACTCCTTAAAAGAACTTGAACGTTTCAAAGCCCTACAGGATTTCAACTAAAAATGTATAAAATAACATAAACTAAAAACAAATAAAAAACAACCTAAAGAAAAAAATGATATATTATACGAAAAGACAAAATAAGAAAGCATTTAACAATGAAAAATTCTATAATAGCCTGTATCTAAGGTAAACAAACCCCAAATCTAGGAAGGGAACGTCGGGAAAATTTACTGTAACACAAGCTTAATTTTCGATTTGTTCAAAAATTTCATAATCCGTGGTCGCACGACCTCGTTATGTTTTATGGATTTTTCAAAAGCTTCCTGAATTGTCTTTTTGAGTAATATTAAACTTTATTTCTTAGATGTTTTTAAAATTATTGAGAGTTATTTTTGCTTCAGACAGTTTGGTACGTAATGAGGACTGTACTGTTTCAGTTGATCCTGGTGCCGCTGGGGCTGCTGCTGCTCAGTAGGCCGTGTCGGCCGGCCACCATGGATGTGATCCACTCCTGGCGACATGTCGACTACGACTTTGTCAACCCTGCTGCCAGGGAGGCCATGATCCGCACCCAGAGGTTCATACCCGCCAACATCGCCCTCATTGATGTCGACGTATGGCAAGGTAATTGTGTTTGCGTTCTGTACCCACGATCCAACGGGCTTCATCTGTTAGAGTGGGAGCACCAGGTTGTTGAGCCACGTCACCTTTACCTTGACCCACCCCTCAAACATTATTAAGATTGGAAGATGATGCGGATATAGACTAACCTGGTCTCTTAGCTGACTTGTCCCAACTATACCTTGAATCTGAATTGCTCTGAGCTACTTCCGAACATGTTTGTTGTTGATCGTACGTCCTCTAAGAAATCAATAGTTGTGGCCATACTTGTTTGTGTGCATCTAAATTTTAATTGCTTTGACAGACGAAGCAACTTGGCAGAGTAGTTGTCTGGCATTACACAATGAATATCTGCCACCAAGTTTTGTTCCATTGTGGCCATCGGAGGTAGCTCCAGTGGCCTTATCTTTCGGAGCATTTGCTATGTTGGTCCGCATGACCTATTTCAACCCGAACCGAATTCGAACTAAATTCCAGTTCTTACAGGCTGATGGTAATCCATACTGCAACAAGTAACTCTTAATTCTCTATTTTCCGATTGTACATGCTAAACGAGCTGGCCAGTCCATAAGAACACTTGACCAACTCAAAATGTGAGGAGAAACCTAAAACTACCTTAGAAACATAATTCTTAAAAATAACTCTAGATCTAAAGAAACAACATTACTTACCTTTAAAATAAATAAATAAGTCCACTACTTCTAGAAATACTACCTTTAAAATGTTACCACCAAGAAATACCTACATTTAAAATGTTAATTTACAAACCTTATTAGAAAACTGGATCAGAGGAACAATACTTATTTACTAACTAACAGGACTAACAGTCCAACTATACACTAACTTGAATCATAAAATAGCTTACTCACTACCTCAACTACCCGATTATCTATATTACATATGGTTTACTAAAGCCTAGAATAATCCATGAAATATCATTGGCCCGAAATTAACAATGTTCTGGAACGTCTACAAGTGGTTACTTAGTCTAAACCCATATTTCAGATGAATTACAACATTGTAATTTAAAAACATCAAGAAAACTACATACATAAAAGTACAAAACGAACGAAACAGGGAGCTATGATGGCCGTGCTCGCTAGAGCGTAGGGCTCTGGTCGCATGGTCTCACCATGGTTTGCGGGTTCGAATCCCGTCAGGGAATGAGTTTTATTTCATAGATAGAACTCCCTCCTGGGGCCATGGATGTCATAAATAACTAGATAACCAAGGGACATGGCTAATATGGATCGTACGTAAAGCCAAAAAAAAACAAAAACAGGTTATGTGAATGAAAATAAACAGATATTCATATGAGTAAACTCAATAAATCGGTAAACAATGAAGAAGTAAGTTCGAATATCAGGATTACAAAATAGTACTTGACCCAGGTCATTCTAGATCAACAATGATTACATGAAATAACCTACTGATAAATATAAATGAATCATTTCATAACAAGATTAATTTATGTGTTTCTTAAACTTCTCTGGGATCTTCCAGAGGTGTCTTCTTTTTTCTTCGTTGGACAATATTTCGGGACAATTGCAGGTCCCTTCTTCTGGTCACTATGAACGATTAAATATTAATTTAATAAACTGTGAAAAAAAAAATGGGATTGGAAAGCAAACAAATCCTAAGTAACCCAATTTTTTGATTAAGAGATAATTGTAAGTGATACCTTGTCCCCCAGTAAATCCTATAATTTGAAAAATAAGAATACATTTTTCTGGTGCCTATAATTTTCTGCGCCCTCTACTCTTTCGATTTGTCGGTCCCCATCTCATCACAGCCCCAACCTCAGTAAGTTCTCCTGGCTTGGATATGTTGTTCTTTTGTGCTCTTCTGTCCCGGTCTTCCTCGCCCGTCTCCTTCCACAACATGAAAAAAGCGTCCCTGGATTCACAATTTGACCGATTGGTGCGTCTATAGCAAAAAGTCTTCATTAGTAATTCGCCAAGAAGAGTAGTAATACCACCTTCTTGTTTATATTCTTGCCCTCTCTCCCAAGTCTCTTCCCTTCCGTGTTAGAAAGTGCTACACCCATATCTACTTCATCATTTTGTTTTATAACATGGGATTTAGATTTCTAAAATAGGGATCCACTTTATGTTAAAAGAAGAAAAAACAGTTTAACACGTCTTGTAGGAAGGAATTCATCCGCCAAAGATTAGGCACTTTCACTTGGCCTAAACTGCTCACATTTCGCTCAGCCTTATCCTTCCATTAAAGAGCTGTCCATTAATTACGGAACGCAATTTTTGTCCATTTTTGATCACCGTCACCACGTTTTACACTTTTTTTCTTTTCGAAAGTCGCTCAGTTAGTGATAATTTAAAATAATATTTTATTATTGGTAATTTTTCATTAGGATCAAAAAAATAAATAAAAAAATATGTATTTTAGTTCCATGACTCAGCTACTGTTTACATTTTGGAAAATATCATTAACATACTGACTACTACCAGAGCGCTCTTTCGTTGCTTCGTTGGACATGAGCTCGACTCTACAGGGGGAGTCCAAAATTCAAAATTTTCCCTACCCAGGTTTATTCACCTAGAGTAGGTCTTAAACGAGTACCTGACGTACAGGCTCGGGACCATGGCTTAACTTACCATTCGAAAATCGGGCATAAATATTTTTAAATAATTTTTTTATGTTTACTGTTATTTTGTTTGTTGTCACTTATTTTTACTTTTTCAACTTCAATTATAAAATTAAATTGTTCATTGTTAAAAATGAAATATTTAAAACAAATAAAGAAATGCTCAAATACTTGTTATAAATGAAAATGATGTTTGAAACATAAGATTTAGATGACATTTGATAAAACTTGTTTTAATATACAAATCTTCAGAATCAGTGCCGGATTAAGCGAATAGGAGGCCTTAGGCCCTAAAAATTTTGGGGCCCCCCTTTTTTTTTACAAACTGCAATAAAATGTTTATTTATGCATTTATATGCATTTAACAATGGATTTATATTATTTCTAAGGTATAAACATGAAATAAATTTTATTTTTTGTTAAAGTATATATTCTTTTCAGAACTAAAATTACAAAAACATGTTATAAACAATATCAATTTATAATATAAACGTTGATATAAGATTTGTCTTTAAAAATCTTTCTTTCTACACTTGAGGTCGCTAAAATCATTGATGATGTCTTCAAAATCAATTTGACGAAGAACATCTGATTCAATGAACATCAAACTCAGCATGTCTAATCGTTCTTGATGCATAATGATTCTTTGCTCGCTTTTGATTCGTTTTAATTTTGAAAAAGAGCGCTCTGCAGAACAATTTGTTATCATGAGCGTTAAAAAAATGCGAAGAGCAATTTCAACGTTTGGAAAAACAGTTGCAAGATTATAATTATTATTTGCCGTAAATACAATGGTAGATATGATGAATGTATAGTTATAAAAAAATGATCTAACAGAAATTTGATTCATAGGTAAATTTTTAATGAATAAAAAAAAATTATAATTTTGAATTTTTCGGAATAAACTTTTTTTTTTTTTAAATCCATTTTCGATTTTTACGGGGGCCCTTCATCCACGGGGGCCCCAGGCCATGGCCTAGTCCGGCCTATTGGGTAATCCTGTTCAGAATGTAATGAGCTTTATAACAATATAACTAAGGTGATATGTTCTATTGGAAATTTTGAAATTAGTGTATGAGACTTACGTGTAATCTAATTCCACAAAAAAATATATACATAAAATGTACCGGTTACGTCTTACGTCACACTTTAATAATATTTTTCTGTAGAATTAGTTATAATATACAAGTTAAACAAGTTGTTTGTTTTTATTTATTTTATTAGTTTTGCATTAAATCGACACAGATCGCAGAAATATAATCGGACACTGGTCTTTGTTTCAGGTGATAAGGAGCAAAAGATATTCGTAACCATGCCCAGGTTCAAAAGCGGCACCCCCGCAACGTTGGCTACAGTGGCGGCCAACGGACTGCTTCAACCGTACCCTAGCTGGAGTTGGCATCGAGAGGGTGACTGTGACGGCATCACCTCCGTCTTCAGAGTTGAGGTGCGTCTCATCTTAATATGGCAGGCCGTATAATGTCCACTGATGTCCTGGGGTCTCTGATGATGTAGTCGATAGCTCCAGACTGAGATGAGAGTGTGATGAAAGCTTGTCCCCCTCTCCTTTACGCCCTGATGCCTCGCACTCCCTGCTTTCCTGTCACTTCTTATATTAACCAAACTACATCCACTCGAAAGTGCCTGCCACAACCCATATTTGTTTATTAGTGACCTCAATAAAAATAACCGAGTCATTGTTTTGAAAATTAACTTTGATTGAGAAATTTAGCATTAATGCATTTTTTTGTAATGGTTATTAATCTTTGTTTCTTGTACATTTACTTTATTCTACCCTAAAACAAAAATTCCTAAGAAGCTACAAAAATCCGAATAATTGCAATCTGAAAATATCATCCGGATTCGGATTTGTCCCTTCGGACAGCCAAATGTTCGAACGTCCGGGCTTCCGATTTTACTTTAAGATATTACTATTATAACTAAAATATTACTACTATAACTTCCTCTACTAACCAGGTGGACTATGATAGCTTGTCTTTAAAAAAAAAGAGAATAATTTTGATATTTTGGGTAATAATAATTTTGTTTTACTGAAAAAAAAGTACATATTTTGTATTAAATTTTTTATAATTAAATCAAGTTTTACATACGTAAACTGTGTTTGAAACAAGAAATGTCTTGGCCCTTGGACCCAACTTAAAAACTATTCTCGGCCCGCGGGAAGAAGACATTCGGACCACCCTGATCCAAACAATTATTAAAACTAATTTTTTATTTCAAAATTACTTCGCATAATTTCATTCTTTATCATTTTTTTTATCCCTCATCCTTCCCGTTGGTAAATTACTGCTTTCATATAGGAGAAAGTTGTTCGTTTTTTTAGCTTAATTTAGACGCTGAGATTCATCCCGTGTTATTACCAGTTTTGGACTAATTTATCTGGCATTTGACACTCCGTTATAAAGTTATATCACCATTGTTATATTATATATTTTTATAGCTATTCTTTTTATCGTTTATATATGCTGCCACTTAATGCTGCAGTTCTGAAGATATCCTTGGCCCTTCCCCCCTCGAATTAAACATTGTAAGCCCTTCAATAATTATGTGAGCAGTTGAATTTAATTATAATTAAATTCAACTGCTCACATAAATTCTAATTTATGAATAACCTTCTGCTCCCAACTAGCCACTTCGAAGTGTAGTCATGGTATTAGGTAGGATACTAAGAAGGACGAGCTTTCAGTTGATACTTTCTATCTATTATATATTTCCGTCTTCACTTTACTGCATATAAAAGGAATAATTGTAGAAAATCCTGTTTCGAAGGTGTTGCCTCTCTGGAATTATCCTGCGGAGAGGTTTGACCTCATATATGTATGGGTGATCATTGGATTTGAAGTGGAACAAGGAAAGTCCCCCTTTTCTCATATCCTCCACGGAAGATTAAACAATTGTTATACCTGTGTTAGAACCTGTTGTGAAGGGCCATGCGGGCTAGAGCGTAGAACTTTGGTCGCATGGTCTCACCATGGTTGCGGGTTCGAATCTCGTCCGGGAGAGAGTTTTATTTCGTAGATAGAACTCCCTCCCGGGGCCATGGATGTTGTAAATAACTAGATAACACCGTTATAGAGACATGGCTAATATGCATGGTACATAAGGCCAATTAAAAAAAAATAAAAAATAAAGAAAAAAACTGTTGTGATATGCCTAACTGACGGACGAAATCTGTGGTTCGTAAATACAAGGTCAACTACACTGACTACAAGTTTGAATGGCTGGCTACACTGTCTTAAACCAGAGTGCAGGGATATTACACGGCATTTGTAAAACAATAGTTGTTAACACTTGTCCTCCAAAAATAAAAATTATACAAAACCAAATGATAGCTCTATATAAATAATTCTATGCTATGTTTATTATTTACAAAATCTTCCATATTAAATACATTTATTGGTACTTAATTAATGTAAGTGGTTTACAAATTTAAAATGTCGTAATACTTTTCCAAGTAACTCAAGAAAAAATGGAGGTGGAAAATGTGACAACATATTTTGAAAAACTGACTTTTGTTAAGTATGATTATTATTTTTTTTTTTTTCAAGAAACTTATTGGTGCTAGTATAAAAAAGTTGAACATCGAACTATTCTACGTGAATAAATGTGAGAAAAGGCCGACCTAAAAAGAGCTACAACTTAAATAATTAAGATAGAAGTCTTCAACGGCCCAGTTTTTTTACACCCGTATTACATTAATACAAAAATGGTGGGTCCTACAGAAAAATGTCTTCTTACCAAAAAAAATTCTTCGTTATAAAATAAACAATTAGCGATTTTCCCTCAATTTGAGATAGAAGCATCGTGCGCGGAGTTGGAGCGTTCCGAAGTCTACGTATTACTAAAAGTATTTCATATGTATGTTATGACAGAATCTGTGAGATAGAGCATACATAGCTGGAATCAAGCGGTACAAACAGCGTGGCGTGATAAGCGAAGTATTTATATTTTATGAGTCTTTTACATCATTCTTACAAAATAGACGATCATTTTAACGGAGTTTTATTTAGTTTATAGTTAGGAAAAATTGATGGTTTGTTAAAAAATGATTTACTAAAAATAACATTCTCGACATTTTTGTAAGAACTTGTTTATTACCACCCCCGATGTTTGGGTCAACGTCTCTGTCATCTCGTTTTGATTCACATCTGTGCCGGATTAGCCACATAGCAAGAGTAGCAAATGCTACGGGGCCCGCGCTTCAACGCCTGTCTGACCGTAAAAAAATATCAATTTAGATAAGAGCGTAAACGCTTTACTTCCACCTGAAAATCTAAAACTTGATTTCGTCACGTTAAATCTTATCTGAAATTAATCATTTACATTTATATGGTATAAAAATATATCTATTAGATAGGAAATTAATTAATTAACAGATTTGATACATTTTTAAGTCTATCAATTAACACGTTCATGTAAAAATAAGTATTTTACTAACTTTTTAACGTTAATGTCCTAATGTTTATGGTGTTGGAAACACTACAACTCCCGATAAATAAATTTTTTTTAGCTTATTTTTTTATTTTTTTTATTTTTCGTAATACTCTTGAGCAGATCACTTTTGAAAATTGCCTCTGGAACTGCAATTTTATAAACTTTTATTAAATAATTCTTTAGAATCGTGTTTCCCGAACGTAGCATTTACTTGTCTCTCATGATCACTAACTGCAGTGGCGAACGTTCTTTTTCAACATTTAAACGTATTAAAAATGAGTTAAGGAACACGATGGGCCAAGAACGTCTTAATCATCTCACTTTGATGAATATAGAGCATGATTTGCTTAAAGAAGTCGATATTGAAAGTTTATTTGTAACAGTTTTGTTTTATTTAATACCCTAAACTTGAGAACCTAAAGCAATCCAAGGGCCTCTTGACAGAATTTGCTACAGGCCCCTCGCTGGCTTAATCCGGCATTGGATTCACATACCAAGTTTGATGCATCCACGTTGAATGGTTTGGGCGGTGGAAGAGTCCTATTTATGTGACAAAAATAATGCAGCCAAAATAGCCCCTAAAATTCTCCAGAGGCTCTGCCAAAAATAATAAATACATTATTCCAGGCAATCGTATAAGAAAATTCTGAAGACGTATATTATCGTTTGATGAGGTGACTCGAAATTACTTCAAAGTGTATGAAAATCAAACAGTTTAGCTGAATAACTTTTTTTTTAAATTTATAAACATTCAGTTATTTTTGTTTTATATTGGGCTCTGTTTCGGCACTCTCCGTAGGACGGTTGCATACTAAAGAACGTGAACACATGTTTGGGCACTTTGGGAAGAGTGTGGAGAATATGATATTGAATCGAGTGATAGATTGGCCAATATTGTGACAGTCTAGCGTATACATTTTATTATCCGTTAGTTGGTATATTGATTTCATGCCAATTGTATAGGTTATAGAAGTGCACTTGGAGACAGGGGGAAACCAACGGGCTCTGTCATTTGTGTCTGCGAGGCCAGTCTCTATTGATATTCTCTATTCAAAGTATCGTTACATTGCTCCCAGTAGCCGCGGAAAATGTTGCTTCCTTTTTTTCAATGTGTAATGCAGAGAGGCGCCTTGATTGAGAGAAACGAGGATTGTGTTTAGCAAACGTAACCAATTATATATAGCCATCCTTTCGTCAAACACACATATTGCACCCAAACCCCCCATGAGGTTCATATCTATTAAGATATGCACCACTTTTATGGATAGGAAAACTATTAAGAAATTTCAACGTAGTGGAAATCAGGAATATGGTTCCAGAACCGTATTCTACTGTCAAATGTATTATTATATTTCGAATTTTTTTGACTCTGATCAGACGACTTCTAAAGAAATCCAAAATGGCCATCGAACTACACCCTATAATAGAAACCAGATTTTTATGCAGCAAAAACTGCCCATATATGCCATAAAATATGCAGGATAAGATATTAAAATATGCTGTTAAACATGTCGAAATATGCGTTTTTATGTAGGTAGTAAAAAATTGGAATGAAAACACTAAGAGTATTTTTATTGAACAGACACGATTTATCATTTTTTTAACAATAACAACATTTTACATGAATACGTACGTAATAATTATTGTAGTAATACAAATGTAGTAAAAATTTAATATAGAATATTTAAAGTTTTATTGCAATTGCGAATAATTTAGGTTAACAAATAAGTATTTGTCTAAATTCTCTTTCGTGAAGTTATGTCTGCTGTCACTTAAAATTCTGCTATACAATGAAAAAGAGCGTTCCACATCCACAGATGTAGTGAGTGCAAATTTGAAGGAACTTAAATTTTTGAGTCCCACATGTCATTTTCATTTAGTTTGTCTTTCTTTCCTAGAAGGATTTATTGATGGTACTCAACTATGTTAACCCAAGATTTCTTTTTAGTACGTCATCATTCTTTGTTTTAAGTACATTACCAGTTTTGCCAGGAATCGAATCGATTTTCATTTTCGCATCTTCAACGATAGAAAGCTTTCAATTCACGGTGTGCCTTTCTTTTCAAGTTTTTTTTATCGAATCTACCAAAAAAGAGCAATGCGTTTTTACGAATGTCAATGATTTTACAATATTTACGGTTTTCATTAATCTAGCGACTTAATAAAACTTTTATTTTTCTTATTTTTTTTCATTCTACCTCCAAAAATTGACTTTTCAAATATTGATATTTTGCGCGAAATATACAATATATTCAAAAATCTTTTAAATATGCAATTGTATGCAATATTCTTCAAATATGCGAAAATATGCAGTATACAATTTAATTAATCTTTGGTATCCTAGATGCATGATTCGGAAAGATAATTGATCTCCTGGGTCGTATGAGATGGAAAACAAAATATGCAATTGCATAAAAATCTGGTCTCTATCTATAACCATCTCAAGAGTGCCCACCACCACATAAAAATATCAAAAAATAACCGCACATAAATCAGATCAACCATTTGGGAATTATTCGGAAACGTATAAACAACTGTACAGCTCAACCACACACCCCCTTTTTGGTGAGGGGTTAAAAAAAATTGAAAACAATTTGAATGCATGGTTTTTTTTTGTAATTTATTTAATTTGCAACCTATGTACAGTATACATAATCAGCAAATATGGTGGCTTAGTACAGACATAAGTGTCAATGTCATGTGACCGGAGAAGTAAGCCAGGGAAAGTGAACAGTGATGCTATATTTTCTAAGATGGCATTGACCTCAAACAAAATACATTATTGTAATACTAGGCCATTTTTTTTTTTTTAAACCAATAGATCCAATTGAAGGACACCTGTGAGGGGATATTTTATCATTATTTATTTATTTATATTATTATTTGTCTTCTTTGAAAGTATTATTTTGAAAGGGTATAGTCTAACCGATCAAGGGGATTTCAAATTGGACGCGGCCCTATCGATGGTGACCTGTGTATAGACTTGAGACTAATTCGAACCCATTTCTGTTCTATTTTGTGGTCAAGTACGTGAGCGAATCGAAAAGATTATAGGTACATATCTTGGGAGGTGACAACAAACATTTCAATTTGCTCTTGTGATTGAGTGATTTTTCAACAGGTTATAGGGGGGTAAAGGGTAAAGAAAAAAGAAGTTTAAACGGACTAATTTGATTAAAAAAGACCTTTTTCTAGATTCCCATGGGCTCTTTTCAACATAAAGATTCCTTTATAGGTCACGTAGTGGACTCATTTTCCGTTTATCTTCAAAAGGATAACCCGGAAACCTCAGCATTAGTTTGAAACAGGAAAAACAAAAACACAATAACCACAGATTTTTTAATCTATACTCGCTGCCTCTCTCAGCCACATTATCGTTTACGACCAATTATACGGTATTAAAAAGTTTTCTCCAATTAAAAAAAAAAGTGTTATACAAAGAAAAAAAGCATTATATTATGTTACACACACGCATTCATGCAATATTTTATCCCAAATTTATTATAATCCCAAATGCTCCAATAATTTTGAAAATTTGTCTTTTGACAGTCGATAAGATTTAATAATGTTTTCTATCGCAGAAGCCATGAATTATCATACTATAGCTCTTCCAGGATATACATATCTATCGCCTGCCAAATCCTCAGATCTGTTGGTATTTTTAGGGTTTCGTTGTTGACAACTGAAAACGGAATCTTATAGCGAGCTGTGTGGACATGATGGTTTGATGAATATGATTCAGCGTATCCAAATGTAATGATGAACAGAATTCGAATTATTATATTTTTTGGGCGACGTGAGAGGAGGAAATGCTTGTGCAAAAGTTGCCCCCTTCCCCCTTCTCTGCAACAATTTTAATGATACAAATCTGTGAATTGCCTCATAGGACGGGGAACTTTTTTTTCGGATAAAATCGGAACAATAGTTTTATCAGGACAGGGGGATAATTGTTCCTAACTGTAATTAGCAAGTCTCATTATGGGATTTGGATAGGAAACTTAATTAATTATTGGAGTATTCAGTACATCTCTAAAATCATATAATTTAAACATAGACAGTAAACAATTAAACCTAGGGAACCCTTTAATGTGTCTTCCTTGCAGGCACTTACCTAAGTTTAACAAGAAGTTAAATTTCATTAACTTCTTGAAAATGCCCATATTATTTGATGATTCTTTCAAAACATTGATCACTGTTTAAGTGTAATTAACAGTGTATTTATTTTGTTAATTGTCTTCTTTTTGTTTTGTTATAGGTGGATCAGTGTGGCCGACTTTGGGTACTCGATACTGGAATGGTGGACATTTTTAGTAAAAGTCCAAAAATGATTTGCACTCCTCAAATCCTTGTTTTCAACCTCAACAATGACAAATTGATGGGTAAGGATATCCTGTATATTTTTCGATCGCGTTCCATTAGTCTATGACAAGGATGAAACAGCTGAGCACGTATTACATGCATGAGGAAGGAGGACTGGCAGACAGAACCGAGAGAGGGTGCTCTGGCCAAATAACCAGCCTCATGAGATGCATGTGCCTGGTATGTCCAACCACGTACTCGCAAAGTCAAATCAATTGGTGGTAGGGGTAGGAGAAATTTTGCTCAAAAAATTTGATGGGTACGGAAATTGTGCTCTCGAAATCAACAAACGTGGTTGGTTGAAAGAATTTGTAATAGTGATTAACCAAAGTATGGCAATATGTTTGCAAATTTGCTCGTGATTATTAAGAAAGTGTGTTCAACAATTTCTCGACAAGGTATGTGATCAATTTATTTCCTCCTCGGTGTAAGTCTTCTCAAAAATTATGGATGTTCCATAACCATGTGCAAGTTTGTTCTGGGCGTGAATGGTACAAGTTGCATCACAACCCTTGCGCCTTCCCGATCTATCTATGTAATATTATTTTGGATTTGATAACATTTATGTTTATTATTTAGGTATTTACAATGCTTGAATATAGAATAAATCCTTCTAACTATACATAATTAACGGACACTCTACGTAACCAACCTAACGGTACTCATCACAAAATTTCTTCTCTGCTTGAGTTCAGTGCAGACAGATATAAGCATTTTCGAGAAAAATCAGTACAACTGTCCAATCCAATACTCCCTACCAACCCTCCTCCATGTCTTTGACGATTCTGGCAGACGACTGATAGACTCCACATTTTGGCTCTTACTTCGGCCAGGAGGCCAATATATGAGGACTATGGAATTTTCTTCTTTTTATAGTGGATGGTCAGTTTATTATTATTTGTTTTTTAATTAGAAAATAAAGATAATAATATTCGGTTGTTTAGAATAGTGTAGCGGGAGCAGGGTTAGCAACTCTTCGTTTATACCATATTGACTAATTCCATTAGTTGTCAACAGGAGGTCGTTGGACTATAGTAAGCACATGTTAAAGAATTGGTGAGTCATTGGTGAATCATGTAAATATCTTGTAGGTAAACAAATCTACACTTTACTGACGCAGTAACTTGAGTTTATTTGTCTGAAGTAATCATGAGGAACATGTTGAAAGATAGGTGAGTAATGTAAACAAGAAGACCATTAAGTTACAATAGATCGGATGGGACAATCAGCTATGGCCTCGAGCCGGTACGATATCAGGTACTCATTAAAGGCCCTTACCCTAGGTGAATAAACCTGGGTAGGCAAAATTTTCCCATAGTACAGATAGGCTCCACCAGAGCGACGAAAGAGCCCTCTGGTAGTAGGCGATATGACCTGGTAGTTAAAGCCCGGGCATGAGTCACAATAACTAACCCTACATGTTACTGACCCAAAAAAAGAGAGGGGAAACATGAGGATTTGAATTTCACGGTGTTTGAATTTCCAAGGGCGTGGCCAATCCTCTAACTCCTGGAGCGGCCTTACCTTACCGAGTATCTGTCAGTCTTTAGCTGCCAGGAGCTGTGAGTCCGGTTCCACCTCTTACTTTTTGAACAAGTGGTCGTTCTCGAGATGGAACCGGAACAAAGTGTGAATCTAATGGGGCCAATTCTTGATTAATATGGTGTCATAAAATGAAAACAACTCCCACATATCTTGCTACTTGGTGAGCGCTTCCTCAAGGTTAAAAGAGACTCAACCCTCATGGAGGCCATTGTGATACTACAGGAAACTATATAAACTGCCTCATCAGATCCCACATTGCTCCACCAGTTATTCAAATAATCAGTTGAATTTCAGAAGGCATTATAGTAGCAAAAATTATATCAAAACTAGGACATTTTTCAGTTCTTGAATTATAAAGAACTCAACATAACATTAAAAGCGTTCTTAAGGCGTTAAGTGACGCGTTCTTTAGTGTCAGGTGAGAAACTGCAGATGAGAAAATTTTGAGCACAAAGATATTCATATGCCAGCTGCTCGCTATTGAAAAAGTAGTTAATTATTGTGAGTCATGCCCGGGCTTCAACTATGAAGTCATATTTCCTACTACCAGAGCGCTCTTTCGTCACTCTAGTGAACTTGATCCCGACTCTACTGTCTTAAATTTTGCCCATTATTCATCTAGGGTACGTGGTCTTTAACGAATACCTGACATCGTGCTAAAGGCTTTTTCACTTCTCAGATAAAAAAACCAAAGGGCCTCGACCGGGTTTCGAACCCAAAAAATATATTTTGACTTATTTGAAATTTCGCTCTACAAAAAATAAGATGCATTAGGGGGGACTTTTCCATACCATTTTCTCTATCCGAAGTGTTTCACTTGAGCGACACAGCCGAAATTCCATGCATCTAGAATGGAATTAATTATTTAAATTAAACAGACCTGCTGTCTTGATGCGAGTAAATCAAATAAATTCAAGTTAATGAGCTCCTTGGCTGTTCCAACATGATATTTGACACAAAACCATCTGACTTCGTTTGTCACCACAACACAGTACATCGAAAGACATCCACACACTTCAACCCGTCAGACCAAGGTTTGTTGCCACCCACATTTCCTGGATGGAATTCGAATTCATTGAGTATGCCTCTGGCTCTCACACACAATGGCTGTAACTCCCTTTCTCACATTTTCTTAAAATGCCACACACAAAAACAAAAAAATGGCATTTTATATTACTATATAAAAAAAATTATTATTTACGAATTTTTAATTACATTTCATTCATGCGTACCTACTAATATTGCACACCCCATCAATTTCATATGCATTTCACGATGCATGCAAAGCAAATTGAAACAATTATGGTCAATGTTTAAAATATATAAGTATATAAATAAAATTTATTCGTCGATGAGTTAAGATATTTGAATCAGAATTGTATAATTACCCTGACTAATCCATATTTAATTGAATGTAATGATTTTGATCACCTTCCGCACTAATGAAGCACGTAGCATTAAGATATGTATGTAATTCTACTGGTAAATTAAATTGAAGGAAATTATGTAATAAACGAGTAAAACCTATTTAGAAATAAACATAGGAGCCAGTAGCTCAGAGGTAGCGTGGTTGCCTGCTGTGCTCAAGTTCGAAACCCGTCCTTAAGCACTCCAGGATGGGACATTAAGCGGTGGTCTCGAGCCCATGCGATATCAGTTACTCCCACGGTAGAGATGGGCTCATGTCACCAGAGCGACGAAAGAATCCTCTGGTAGTAAGTAATCGATATGACCTCGTGGTTATCCTCGTACTGGTCGACATCCTCCTTTTGCTTTTGCCATTCTCTGAGTAACCAAGCACACAATATATCAAAAATACAATTTTAATGTGATTTTGCGGTATTGTGCAGTGTGCAGTATTTCTGGGCAGTTCAACGGCCCAAGTAAACATTCGTAAAGGTGACAAATACTGATTCATCGAGGAGAATGTTACTGTAAATATTTGTGTCTTATATCTACTCTTATATTTGAGTTTATTGTTTGAAATTCTTTGCAACAAAAATATCCTGTTTATTTAACAAGTTTTTCAGTGGTTAGTGTATGAGTTCTTCGGTCGTCAACCGCAATAGACATCTTGTTTGACTAGTGAATGATTTTATCTGTCCTGTTTATCGTTCACTTACTGACTGACTTCATTCCAAACTACTTTGTTCCAAGGAATTATGATATACTGGGAAATTTTTTTTTTTTTTTCTAAGCTAACACATGAAGGTCAATGCTATTCTTAAAAATGCTTAAAATAGTGAAAGAAAGTGACATTGATACTCAACCTGCGCTCGTAAACGCGAACGAAGACGAAGCCCCCGGCGGGATTACCGGCTGAGGAGCGGAGCATGTAGTATGATGTAAATTATTTTGAAGGCCGCCCGGTTTGCGAAATACGTGACAAAAACCCCCTGAAAATTAAATCTCGGAACCCATGTTAAGTAATGTTTAAATATTCACATGAAGTTGGCAAGCGCCACTCTGGAGTAGTAGTTAATAAGAAGTTTCCTTCTCACCACGTTTTACTGGATTCAATATTTCAATACTTCTTGATTTTTTTTATGGAAATAAATTAATGGTTCAGTTCGCAATTAGTATGCCTGGCGCCCAAATTTTTCATTTAGGGATAAGTGACACACCATTTCACAGGACGGTATCTTATTGCAATTGACAGTAAATTCGTAACTTCAATTTTATTGTCCCTTGCGGAAGGTGATCAAAATCATTATATTAAATAAAATATGGATTAGTCATGGTAATCATACAATTCTGATTCAACTATTTTAACTCGTCCACAAGTAAATTTTATATATAATATATATATATATAAAAGGTTGACCATAATTGTTTTAATATGCTTTATGTTTCTCTTGAAAAATCACACCCTGTGGCTACTGAAATAATTTACTTCAGAGAGGAAAATGTGTTGTTATATAGTTGACTAGTATCCATCATATTGAAGAAAACAAAACTACCAGAATATTTTTCTTTAAATGTTTAAGTTAATATCACTCGAGCCAGGATCTCTGGATGACCCTTTATGAATGTTAAATAATATTATTTTTCCATCTTTCATTCACATTCTGTTGAAAAGGTGATTTTCTCCTTTATTTGAATTGCCAAAAAAATAAACATAGCGCCAAATATCTTCCATAACGACTTGTAGATGAATGAAAACGGACAACCATGACCTTTCAGGCCGGGTTGTCCAAAAAATAGAAATCGATAATTTTTTTAAATGATGTAATTTGTAAAAAAATACATGTATGCCACCATCCTTCCGGGATATTTCCATAATTTCATGCAAGGCAATCCTTCATCTTATCCGTTCTGGAGCAGATACTGAGGAGATCCAATTCATATAATTAGCGTGGAATAAATTCACTTATATACTATTAGAAAAATAATAATTATGATATAAAAAATCTAATTGTAGTTTTTATGTGACTATTAGCTTACCACAAAAGCCTGTTCAAAACTAATAAAAAAACTAGAACTCAATTATACCATTGTGCAAAGTAGAAATTACGCAATAACTTTCTCAATTTTAAATAAACTTTGGATGAATATGGGTATAATTATTTGTAATAAACTATAAACATGATAAATATTATATGTATTTCTACTCTATTCCCAAATTATGTCATTCCTTTTTTTTATCCCATTTCATTCATCGAAATGCTTTGTCTTTGAGTTTTGTCTAAATTAATTATGGAATTTTTAGATAAATCTGTATTATTATTTTATTTTTTTGCTGTTCAATCGTTAGTCGCCAATAAGTAATAACATTGAACTAGAATGCAACATTCGTTGTTCCCCCTTCTGCCCTGTCGAGATATCGTTTCCCTCTAATAAGAAAATGTGCTATACATCTTTCCTGTGAAGAACCATGTGACATGGGTGATGCACGACAAATCCTTGATGATGACGTTCCGAGGAACATCTCTAGATTTGTTATGCAACACGGAGCGTGAAATGTTCCGTCGATCTCACCATTCCTCCTGCCATTGTAACTTCACGAGGTCTCCAATCTACAAAATTATAGCTTTTACATTTCTTTCATTATTATGGACGGGATTCCATAGTAACCAGGGGAAAATTGGTGCTCTGCTAACCTTTTCAATTAGCTTTCTTATCGTCTGACTTAGATGAAGCCATTAGACAACAAACGCAAGCCTGCATGAAACGACTTAATTCGACTTATTTAAAAACATTTTATATAGAACAAATATTCAAATCGTTGCATATTTATGTGTTTGTGTTTTCGCAGTCAAACATCTTGAAAAATGTTTGAATTGAACATTTCTTTCCGGCTACTGGTCATCCAGTATTAATTTCCATTTTACAAGGAGGAGGAAGAAAATAAGATAATTTTTCAAATTTTTTTGGCGCTCTCTTGCAAATTTGTAACATAGTGTGAGCGACATCTCTTCCGGACAGAGCAACGGACGAACAACAGAACACGGGAATGAAAGTTTTTTGTAGGTGGTTATTATGAAATCTCTGAGCAGCAGGATGTCGGAAGAAGATGTCAAGTAATGTTTTTATTCCCTTGTACTATTCCGAAATCTTCCCTAAACCGAGGTCCTATTGATAGAAATCTCTTCCAAAAATCTTTGAAGGACACTATCAATATCAACATATCCCTGAAACCCTCGATGACCTCGACGAAGCAGTAAACCTATTCACAACCTTAAACCAAGAGAGTGCTTAATCCCAAAACTACCTCCCACAAGACATTCTAGACCTCATCTCCTCGAAGCGTCGTTTTCGCCACATGGCAGAGAACACGTTATCCCACCGACCGTCAAACCATATTTAACTTTTCCGACTCCGCAGACACTCTCATCCTGATTCTATAATTCCTACCTATTCTCTAGAAACATCCACCACAGTACCAAGCCACTTCCCCTCCGATTCGGCGCGAGTATGGTTCTTGGGCCCCATCTAACGCAGAAAGGTTCAACACATTTACTTCCCATCTCCATCAAACATTCACTCCCCATCCCGGTCCTCAATACATACCATTCAGCGTCGAAGACTTGACTCTCCCCTTCAACAGATCTGTGAGTGGCCAATCTATATTTTATTTTGCAACCTTCGATAAGCCTTCTAACATCAAGGGTACCCAGTCCTTTATATCCAAATTCCTAAGAACAGTTGTCGATGCACCCTTCTATGATTCTAATTCCATCCTCCATGTACCTTAAAATTCTTTTTGTCAACTATCTTATCAAGGCTTTTTTCTTGAACTTTGATTCAAAACTTTTCATGATTTTTTTTTTTTCTCTCCATCATTCCAAATCTCGCCGGCCAATTCCGACAATCCTTCCCGAAGATTGAGGTGAAACGAGCCGAGGGACCTGTTACATTTAAGTAGCTATTATTTAGGAAGTGCTGACTTTATACCTTGTATTTACTTATCCTCGTAATTATTGCCATTTATTATTTTACTTTATGTTAATATCAGTCATTCTCATCAAATTCACTTTTTACCGATTGAAAATAGAGCCAGTAAAAATATTTAAAAAAATACATAACATACACTATTTGAAACGGATGAGTTGATTGTTGTCAGGTAGGTACCGTTTCCCGGAGGATGTGGCTGACGCCAAGTCGCTGCTGGTCACTTTAGCGGTGGACACGAGAGACGCCAAGTGTGTTGACACCTTCGCCTACATAGCGGATGTGACCGGCTACAGACTCATCGTGTTCGACGCCGGCCGACAGAAGTCCTGGCGGGTCACCAACAACTACTTCTACCCTTACCCTCTTCATGGCTCCTTCGAAATCAATGGGGTCACTTTTGACCTCATGGACGGCGTCATCGGACTCGCCCTAGGTAACTGTATACTTTCATTTATACCATAATTCAATAAACCTTATTGACATTTTAAATCTTGACATGCTCAGTTCCATGTGCGTTTGTATGTAACGCGATATCTACCGCATCTGGTCTCCGAATTTCATCATACAGTTTTTTCGCTTCTTTGGTTTTGTTACTCAGGTTTGGGTTTTAACTACGAGATCATATCACCTATAACCAGAGGGTTTTTCGCTGCTCTGATGGACATGAGGCTGCCTCTACTATGGGAGTCCTAAATTTTGCTTACTCATATTTAGTTCGCACAGACGCGGGACCATCGCTTAGCATCAATGCCGAAAGACTGCTCAAGGTTTTTTACCTTCCAGAACAACCAAAAAAAACCAACAGCCTTGACCAGGTTTCAAGCATAGTAGGCAAGCACCCTAAAACTATAGTTTTTGTATGGATCCAAAAAGAGGAAGTTATTTTTAAAATTGGACTAAATTTTCCTGTACATTTCTCTCAGGATTTTCACAATAAACCAATTTTGTTCCTTTACTTCCCTAGCTAGAGCTAGACGTAAAGGGTGTAATCTGTAAGAAAATCTATGTTTAGTTTGCACTTGAATTTCATGTTTCCTTTAGATAATATATACTACATCATAAAGTCCTTTAAGGTAGAGAGGGTAACATTTGTCCCCTTGGCTGCGCAGGGTTTTGATTTCTGTCGGATAGTAGTTTATGTTGCTTGTTATGGCTATCTTTAATTTAGACCCTATTTATATTTCAGAATAGTCCTCAACGTCATAGCATTTGCATTTTATTATTTTTTCTAACTGAACCATTCAGTAGTAATTTCCGAATCAATCCGAATTGATCTTAAACCACGAAAAACTAGAAATAAAATCTTCGAAAACTATTGTATTAAGTTCCTGCTTCAAAAGCTTCGAGTATGCTTTTTATGAAACTTAGGGCGTATGGAGTATATTCGATCTCTGTTAACAACGCCCTAATACTGATACCAATTAAATAAATTGACATTATATAGATTAATTCATACTTAATTGTGCTCAGCACCGTTGAATATTGTAGTGGTATTATTTGGTTTTATTAGCTACTATCTATGAACTTCGTATTTTTACCACCAATTACCGCTCGTCTTTTCACGGTCACCTGACTCGGAAAATCCACAATAATTAACTTAACTATACTTGAAACGTGTATGTAATAAATGTAAATGTTTATATACCTATTTAATTCATTATTTAACAACTCACTGTATGAATGGAACAACTGAACGATTGTTTGCCGTGAGAAAGTAAGGTGAGTGTTGTGAAAAAGCAATATTGGTAGCTAATGGATTCTGAAAATTAATAATATTAGTCTGTTTTTTCTGCGAACTCAGGAGACTGTAATAATGATGACAAGTGTAGATATAAGTGGGAAAGGGAGAAATGAGTAAAACAAGCTTTGATTCAATATTATATTTTTTTTCTGTGTACACTCTCTATGTATGATACGACTGTGTTTCCATACTGATGTTCACATTAACTATTCTCATAACGTAAATATGTTAATTTTTTCCTCCTTATTTCTCCCCCTCCTCACCCCCTGCACTTGTGACGTAGGTATGAGAAAAGATCTTTTATTTTAAATAAAAAGTGTACACGTGGTTTATTTCAACAAGAATGAATACGTGCATTATAAAATCCAGGAAAAAAAGCGATTCCAGGATTGCGGGGAAAAACAAAATTTAACGTCAATCCTGAGCCATAAATAATAGTAATTAATCTCACTTTTAAAAAAAAAGTTATGAAGGACACTGCATCATAGCAGGATTCCAAATCTACACCTTTATACCAACTCCAGGAGGAAGAAAGTGTCCTTCAGTTTCGGTTAGTAAGAGAAAGGCAGTTATTTCCTCCTATTACTTTAAAAATTAATCAGTTCATTATTACTCATTCAAGTTGAAATAATTTGGCAAATAAATTCTTTAAAATCTATTTCCGTAGCTTCGTTCGTATAAATACCACTTTTCACTGAAACCGATGTAACTCCTAAACAAAAAATCGTTTCATTCCAATTCCTTTTGGGGGGTTGAATAGACAAAATAAGCATCAATTTCATTTTGAAAAAGGCTAAGTTTTGGGAATATTAATTTTTACATTTAAGTCCTTCAAAAATTAGGCCAAAATGAACGTCATTACTTGAAAGAGCTTTCAATTTTCTTTTAGAAACGATGTCTCGAATTTCAAGAAGTAATAATTAAGTAATGGTAATATTGAAATCCGTAAATAATTGATAGAGAAAAGTAAAAATGCAGACATGTCAGACCTACTAAAGCTATGTGCTCACCAAATTTGACCAAATTTTATTATTTTTTTTCAGATGCTCTACTTAACCCATATTATATACGTTTCCGTTCCCACAGTAACTTCCAAATGCATATTCGTATTATTTTCAAACTTTACTCGAAAATTTGCTTTGAAAGGAGTTCCATCAAGTTTGTTAACCAGAAAAATCGGACCAATGGAGGGAAAAAGGGGGCGGCGAAATATCGTTCTTAATTGCGCTCTTGAATTTGTAATTATCGGCTTTAAACCGATTCTGTAGAATTTTTTATTTGATTTAAGTCATTTGTGCATCATGTCCTCTGAGAGCTGAGATATTCCGTTCAAAATTGTAGCGCCGTACCCCTAAACGAACAGCTTCTGTATAACTTAATGCTAAGTTTAGGCCAAGTTACTTGCCAAATAATAATAAAGGAAAAAAAAAAAAAAATTGTTAATGCCGACCATGAATATCCGCTAACTCTACCCAGCTTCTTTTTTCTATGATTGATTTTTGTTGAGTTTCTTTAGTGATCTCAGAGATAGAGGAGGAGATGAGTTTCATCGACTCTGACAACTGTCGAGCCACTCCTACAGACAGTCTTCCTTATATAAGATGAATAATTTAGGTATATTGGGGGAATCGAACCCCTGACCCATTTGTAACGGCCCAGTGGTTAGCACAATGGTTATAGCTGATCCCAACGTTCCTACATTAAACTTCTCTTAAACAAGAAGAAGAAACTTGGGTTTTATATTCCATTAGAAAAAAATAAAACTAACAGAGGACTTTCATTAAAGGAAGCATTGTTTTCACTAGTTTATCTCATTGCTTTTAATTAATTAAATAACTAACCACCTATTTACTAATAGAAAACTGTTTGAATATATTAGTTTTCCTATGTCAAGGCCGATTTCAGTATTTTTCAATGTCAAATAGTAGAAAAAAGTTATTTATGCGTTGTACTCTGAGGATATAATGCGGATCCAAGGACACCGACATGGAGGAAGGTTTAATTAACACTCTTTTCAAATTTATTTTCGAGAACGATTACGTAAATAATATATAAAGAACCGGTTATGCATTTATTTTATTGCGAGGTAAATTATAGAGCATACAACTCTCTACAATAAAAGGTCCCATCCATTATGGGAGGAAAATAACAGTTTCGGAGCAAATGCAGCATGAAAAAGATGTTCCGAGTGCGCCCCATGGGATTGGCTGTTTTTTTTTTTGGTCGATTTTCTCTACAACGAATACCTAAATACAATTTTTATACGACCTTAATTGTAGACGGGGAAATTGGCTATAAAATCATGAAATATGAGCAACATAACAATTTTGAAAATACAGCCGCTCCACGTTTTTTCTGATTTCCGCGGAAACAGCTACGTGAAATAAAATATAAAGAAAGCAAGAGCGTAAAATGTCTTATAAAGAGAAAGTTGTTTGTGTTTCATGCGATTTTCTGATACAAAACTTTACTTGTTTAGAGTTTTTCGACTTGAGTAGCTAAATGTGAGACAAAAAGAGGGATAGAACGTGAATTGTAGATAAAAAAAACTTAGGAGTTGCCTTGGAAGACTTTTCGGATGAGCTTCCTTTCGAGTTTGCACAAGACGTCTGTCACGAGATCACCTCAGACAATCTACTATCATAATCAACTAGTGGGGTGGCTGTCCGCGCTTCACCTTTGGAGTTACTGAACATGAACGATATCTCGCGACAGGCTTTTCACAGTGACTCAAATGAAATTTTACCCGAAAGGCAATGGTGTACGTTTATTCTTAAAAGTCACTATGTGTGCGTAAAATGGGGGAAAAACCAAATATTTGTCACAAAACTCAAACCTTCCAAGCGCTGTCTTTACTGGGCTATAAAATTGATTGATCGTAAGCATATCTGAAAGGAAATGTTGTACTCCACAAATTACTTTTCACCACTTTTTTTTCCTCTTTTGAACCTTTGATTAAGTCTTGCTCTGACAAATTATTCTCCCGTTCCGAAGTGTGCATACAACAAACATGTTGAAATGTGTGCGATGAATATATTTGGTCATGTGGTAGCAGATTATGCAGAAACTTTCCTGACGATATAATTACTCTCAATAAGTTTGCCTCTCTGAAAGAAAGGAGAATTGATCTGTTGTACAAAGCCTAGTTGCATCTTTTTTTAGGGTTGGTAATTTTCAATACCATAACAAATATAATTATATTTTGTGTTCTAAAGGACTTTTTTTTGTTAAGTATTGCGAGCTATTGATCACGATGAATATTTTTTATTTCACATGTTTGTATTCTGTAAACATCATTTTATTTGATCGTAATAATACACTATAGTATAGTATATACATATAACACATTATAGAAGCCATTGTTGAATTCACTGTAATATTAGCACTTATATAAGCAGGCGCAAGAAAATTTAGCGCACTAAGCGAACGATCAGTTTACCGCCTCCCTCCAATCACTATGAAAATCGACATACCCACATATTTGTGATACAATATCGTAGTAGGCTTATGTACTGGTGCAAGAGACTCAATGTTATTACAATATATTTACATTGATTGTAACTGATTAATTATTATTTGTTGCGTTCCACCGACAGTCAATTCAAGTTCAAAGTAATATTTTTTTACTTTCTCAATGCGCAGTATAAGGGAAGTTGTGTAGGCTGTGTGGACAGCTCAACCTTCGTCGATAACGGTTTGAAACACTGTCAATCATGATCGAACAAATGAAAAATTCTCGATTAGAACCCACTGACCAAAATGAGCGATATGAGATTATCGTTTATCTCTTGTTAATAGCAACGTCTATGTAGGATAAAATAAGAACACAATCTATTCAGTTCCATTTATTTGTTATAGTTATAGATGTTATAGATCTTAATAATCATATACAAAAATATCTAAAATAATTAAAATGTATAATTACACTACATAAAAATATAATTTAAGCTTCCGTAAACAAAAAAAAAAAAATGGCCCGCTTCAATCCGACCCAGATTTCGCTGCCCTGGTCAGCTGTCTAGTTCGCCTGTTTGATTGCGCTGATGGAATTCTAAATGTATAGAATTCGTTGTAATACACTGTCATCATAACCCACTATGTTGTGTATATAATATAGTATATATAGACATTATAGACGCCTTAATGTAACTGGAACGATTACCCTACCGACTAAAATTGACCTTTGACTTACTCTTATCACACAGATTAAACAGATAATCTATGTCCGGGACAAAATTCCTATCCTTTTGCTTATTACTAACCCGAAGTAATACAAACATGTGGAGTGAAAAAATACTAATCGTGATGAAGCAACAACTTACAATTACCTAGAAGTTTTCAAGAAAGCGTAAATTATCCTTCTTTTTCCAACTCCGATAGTTCTATAGGTGGTTGTGTTGAGGCCCCTCTGGAGGATGCCTCTTGTCCAGTGTCACCCCGTTGAGAGGACAGTCTCAGCTCTGACCTTGCTCCGGGTGAAGGTTTCCTTCATTTTCCCATACAACGTAGCTCCTCATTAATACACCCTCATTAGATCCGGTATATTACACTCCACTGACGTACTTTCATCACATCACTTTTCTGTTTTCTTCATCTGCACTTTCATACCAATAGTGTTTCCTTCGAAATGTTGCATCGGGTTATATGTTGCATCATTCATTATATGATTTGTTTAGATTGAACTGTTAATTAATATATTTTTCATTTTATCATGTACAACTTACCCGGGGTTGCCCGAGAGTAAGTTTGTGTTATATTATTTTACCTAAAGCTGATTATTTGCGATGCCTGGATGAAGATTAAAAATCTACTCCCCTTGCGCCACATCAATCACATTAGTCATCAGTCACATATGATATTGATTGAATAATTGTCTAAATTTAAAGAAGTAAAGTGAAACAAACAAAAAATTTGTGGTGCCCAATTTCTGCTGCGTTCCATCATAAAATTTAGGTACCCCAAATAGCCAATGGCCTGGCTTGAGTCACCTTGAGTACTCCCTGATAATTTCATCGACAGGTCGAGCGGTGTATGCGCCTCGCTGTCATGCCTATTCAACTACTTCGGAGCCCCCTCCCTTTTTAACTCAAGCATACTATCATTTAACAGCGCATGTCATGCATGACCTTTGAAACTATGTGCTCCTCATTATTTCATTTTAAAACCATTCTGGTTCTTCATATCCGCTGGCATACTTTGATAAGGTTTAACATAGGTTTAGAATCCTGATTTAGACTATACTTAAGAAGTGATCTTGAATGAAGCGTGAAATGATCGATGTGGCTGGTTATAGGTCCGGTGGTGGGCTCAGACCGGCGGCTCTACTTCCACAGCCTGGCCTCCATTCGAGAGTCGTGGGTGGCCACCAGCTTGCTCCGCAACTCCACCCTCTTCACCCTGGGGGACGGGGCACCTCGCTCTTTTCACGTCTCCCAGAGCACCCGTTCCTCTCAGTCCGCCGCCCAGGCTATGACCCCCTCCGGGGTACTCTTCTTCGGCCTCCTCACCGAGAATTCCATCGCCTGCTGGAACTCCCGGCTTCCCTACAATAGGGACAATATCATCACTGTAGCCAAGGTAAGTTTACATCTAATCAGACTATTTGGTTTTAGTGAGGCGGATAAGCTAAATATTTAGTCACTTTGTAATAAAAGCATGGAATTTGGCACAGAAGATACTTGGTATATAAGAAGGAGATTTAAATATTAGGGCATGGCTTGATTTGGCCTAAAAAAAATTGCGCCTACACGAGAACCATCATTAAAATGTACTGAATCTAAATAACGGGAATCACATTTCCTAGAAAATAAGGTCCTATCATGTGGGAACAGGTTCAATGCTATGCGGGCTTATTAAGTAGGGGAATATTTAACTCAAATGTGGTAGGATCTGGAACAAGATTGAAACATTTCAAAATGTCTAAAAAATGTCATTTCTAACCCGCAAGAAATTCTGCCTAAACCGGGTTGGATATAGTGGGATTCTGATTCTTTACGGGACTACATTTTTGCTCATGCAGGCCGCATTCTGCTGTGAGTTTTCAGTTGTGTGCCGAATAATTCGTAAGGTTTTCAGGCGCGAGCCTCATGTCAGTATAATGTAAGTAAAATTAGCTGTACGATGTGCTTAAATTACTAGAAATTTTGATATATCGAATCAATTGAGTTTATATCCAGCCCTACACAGTGGGTGGCAGACACCTGCTCCACGTCATAAAGGGGGTTAAATCATGAAGTTTAAGACTTTTTAACCCATCTGCTCCACTATTTCATTTGTGATTCCTATTAGTTGATCTGCTGAGGTATGAAGCATGGCACCGGTTTCGAGAGAGCTCTCATCCACAGGCCAATCTCGTCAGAGCAAAACTTGTACCTGATAAACTGTTTGAAGAAATGTACTTTTCAGTCTTCCTCCTAAGCAGGACAGAAATCGCCAGATGGCGCGCGAAACTTCTATCTTTGGTTGATAGAAATCAACACCTTTCTACATTGTAATGATAAATTCCATTAGCAATTCATAAATCATACCATCTCGTACTTTCACGATAATAACTGTTATTGAATGGTAAATTTTAATCAATAACTATTCATTTGTCATTTCCGCAAAACATAATCACTACTATTAAAATGTACCTAAACAATAATTCATAATGATATTGCTTCTTTATTGCTATTCATAATAATATTGACGTTTGAGTACTCAACCTATTAAATGTGGTTTTTTACGTTTGTTTTATACTTTAACGTGAAATAAAATATCCACTTAAAATAGCTAGTCAATGAAGTACATTGCGAAATTTGAAAGTGACGCAAAAATTTGAATGGATTACTACTAAATACATGGGTAAATATTTTAAAATAAATTGAGCTAGGGAACCACCTCAAATTTCATTAACATAGATACCTGCTGTTCTGGAATAGTTAACCTTATTTTTTTAAATATTTGTTTTAATTTCTCTTTTTCAATGTTGTGGATTCAGTAGCTTATCATGACACTCATTATTTAATTATTATGATTCATGCCAGGGCTTTAACTACATTCCATATCGCCTACTACCAGAGCGCTCTTTCGTCACTCTGGTGAACATGAGCCCTATTAAGGGAGTCCTAAATTTTTATTCACCTAGGGTAGGGGTATTTAACGAGTACCTAACATCGTACAGGCTCAGGACCATCGCTTAAAGTCCCATTCGAAGGACGGCATGCTTAAGTTTTTTTTTAACCTCCCAGAAGCTGTTTTATCCCCGTTTGTCAAATGTCCTTGTTCATCCGTAAATTCAGCGTTATTCAAGGATACATCGAAGCAAAGAAGAAATGGAAGTAGTTAAAGTAGAATGTCCATGCACAGGAGGATTTGGAAAAGAAGAGGCCAGCCCAAACAAGACAAGTAAAAAACAATGCTTCTATAATACAATTTAAAAAAATAATAATGTTACAATGACAATATCAAAATGTTAAAAAATAATAATATAAAAAATGTTTGAATTGTGACTAGCAATTTTATAAGTATCCAGAAAGTTTGTAAAGGTTCTAATTATGGGTACTTTTAATTTTGGTAGTTACAATTGAAAAATTTTTATATTAATTTTTTTATACATTTTGATATTGTCATTGTAATATTATTATTTTTTTAAATTATATTATAGAATCTTTTTTTTTACTAGTTTTGTTTGGGCTGGCCTCTTCTTTTTCCAAAACCTCCTGTGCATGGACATTCTACTTTCACTACTTATATTTTTTCTTTGCTTCGATGTCTCCTTGAATCATGCTGAAGATACGGATGAACAGGGACATACTTCTTGACAAACGGGGATAAAAGATCTTCTACCCGGGGACAAAATACGTGAACCACTCGGCCGGGTTTCGAACCCGCGATCTTGAGCTCAGGAAGCAAGCATGCGTCCCACTGAACTCCCTCTGTTACACTCATTATGTTCCCACTTCTAAAATGGCCCAACATGATTTTGGTATGGTTCGTTAAAGATATTTTATTCGTTATTTGTACATAATTATTATGTCTCCTAATATTTTATAGAGAAAATAAATGAAGATTTATTAATGAATCTCAAGCTAATTGTATATAATTTTAATATTACCCTGCATTAAATATTAATTTTTAGTTGTCTGTACAACTTCCACACTATGTATAAATGCATGTTACATATATGCATATGTTTGAACTTATAAATTTGTATATAAAAACTTGTGATGTGAATATCTTCCTTAGAATTACTCACAGCAACTGTACATACATCCATAAAATTGGTTTTTGGTATCTAAATAGTGTTGCAAAAAGTGTCTTCAAGAGGTATCCATCTCTATGATACATAAATGGTAAGTAACAATTTATAAATATTGTATATTTTAGCTCCTTTGCATGATTTTCCAATACACCTTTTTTTCCTTGATTATAATGTATAATGTGCAGCTCAAACAATTTTAGTAAAGAATTTCACTCGCATGTTATTTTTGAATCAAGTATTTATAGAATAAATATTTCACTTCCACAATTATTGGTACATATAAAGAATATAGGGGAAGTAATGCAAAGTGTACGTTGTTTTATTGGAATTACAAGTTTTTGCAACCTCCTGAATACAAAACAGTAATAAGAAAGTCCCTCAGAGGTCAAGTAAACTTCCGATAGAATGAATTTTTCAATTGAATTCAATTTCTTTATTGGCCCTTAGGAAATACATCTTGTGGAAATACATAGACAAGGGGTTACGGCTGATATATACATTATTATACAACGTTAAAGAAAAAAAAAGAAAAAGAAAAATAATAGAATAATAAAAGAAATGAATAATAATAATATACAAAGAAATAAAACGTAACTCTTAATTAACAAATAAATATAATTCTTCTAGTAAAATTGTACTCAATACATATTTTTTAACGACATTACTATGTAGAGCATGATAATACTGAGCTTATTATTGTTATTAATGTTGAAATGGGTCTTGTGTGATTTTGTGCTGGTCAGTTGCTTCTCCCAGGTACTTTTTTCTCAATTGGCTGAAGGCTGGACACTCCATGAAGAAGTGGTGGATGTCGTCAAGTCGGTCTTCTTTACAGCCATCAGAGTTCTCCTTCCTGTTGAAGAGGTAGGACACTCGTCCCACCGTCATTCTAGCCAGGCTTTCTCTACACAGTCGTATCTGGGCTATCATTCTGTTGGGTTGTCGGCTTTTCTCCAAAACTCTAATACACAATTCCCAATGAATGTTTCGACTCACAAGTTTCGGCCAAATGATACAAAAAAAACTTAGTTTTTCCATATATTTTAAACGGATGATTATATAGCAAAACGTTTCGAATATAGAACGTTATCTACTACATTCCAACAGTTGAGCCGCAATCTTTGCTCAAACATTTAGTCTGAGTGAACGTTACTGCAATTCCAGCGAGGGTTAAGCCTCCTTGGAAAAAAAATATATATATACCAATATATATATATATATATATATATATATATATATATATATATATATATATATATATATATATATATATATATATATATATATATATATATATATATATATATATATATATATATATATATATATATATATATATATATATATATATATATATATATATATATATATATATATATATATATATATATATATATATATATATATATATATATATATATATATATATATATATATATATATATATATATATATACTATATGTATATGCAGAATACTTTTTATTTGATGAGTTTAAAAAGATTAAAATCAGTATTTTAATTATTCATTGTTCAACTAATTATTGCTCAACTATGATGGCATCCCAATCAGAATGTCCGACGGCTACCCTAGCTAGTACGTGCCGAACAATGGTGGGCATTCTAGCTAATATGTGCTGAGCAGCTGCGGGCATCCCAGCTAGTTTCTGCCGGGCAGCGGTGGGCAGCCCAGTTAGTATTTCCTGGACTGTGATTGGCTAGGTGTTGGCAATTTTCGTTACATAAAAAATCAATTAACAAGCCATATAACGTATACTATGTTAAAAATAGTTAATAGAACTTGTCCCGATTGTAACCCTCTGAATGACTGTAGAATGATAGGATAGAAGTATTGCTGGGACGTCTCATTGATCCCTTGTGTGGGTTTTTGTGGCGAATTTCACTCCATTGAATAGTTCATTAAAGTCGGTAAGTTCTCATCGACTCTAAACTTTTCAAGAGCTATTGTCTGTATATTGAGTGGAAGAGGGTCACATCAAGAAGCCCAATTCGTGATGGGGTGAACACATGGCTATAGTTCCTGTGACTTGACTCTACGAGGGAACTGTTCCTCCATTATCCTCCCATGCTATTATGGTTGGTGAATGCCTTCACAGTTTGAATCACTCAACAGGTTGTATTTTCTTTTTAGACAATAGATCGGCATGATAGACTGCCCAACATTTATTCAACTTACCCATTCGTGCTTGATTTTTTACTTTGTCGATAAAGCCGATTGAATTTTACAGAAATTTGGCCCACTTTGCTATCTCTATTTGCTGTGACAACTGTGCTATTGATGTTTTGGTAGAAATAGTGAGCTTGTAGAACAGACTTATTTCACCAATAATAAAGTGATAATCTTTGGTGTATAATGTGTGAATTGTATGATGTGTTTCGTGTTATGTTTTTGTCCGCTTCTGCAATGCCGCTAATAATCCTTGGGTACTTGGGAAGTATTTGCCAAAATTCGAACTCTACTTTAGGAACTTCAGTCATGCCGTCCGCGGCACTTCCAGCCATCAGCGGTCTATTTACCTAAAGGGGTAAACAGCACCGAAAGAGTTCTCCATGTAGGCTACGAGCCAAACCCTGACCATTGCATCAATTATTCATTTATTTAATTTTTTTAACATGTCGAAATTGTGCACATGACTACACGAGTAGTACTAACACTTTTAGCATATGATTAAGCATGTTACATTTAAATTTTAAAATATGCTTTTTATCTGAGGAGTTAAGTAAGCGCTTATTAAAATTAATTGGTTTATTTCACTCTCGTCAGAGCCGTAATTACTATGATTTTTAAAGCTTTAATATCTCTACTTGTTCGAATTCTCGTAGAAAAAAATTAAATAAATGCCGCTAACTTATAGCCATTGGACTTGGGGTTAAAAATATCCGACCGTATGTATGTGTGAATCTTCATTTAAGAACATGTTGAACTTTTTTTTAAATTATAATACAGGATAAATATTGTAATGCAAGTGTATATAGAATTTCATGGTGCTTAGTATATGTGGGGGCAGGGTTTTCCACCTCGGTACATAACAATAAACAGCTTGTCCTCGGTCTGATTACCGCTCTGACATTATCTAACCTTTGAATGATGGTTACTTGAGACAGTGGCCCTTTGTGTGTTGTTTTCTTCATTAACATGTTGTTTCCCGGCAGGATGATGTGCGGCTGCAGTTCCCTTCCGGGGTGAAGCTCCGGAACGGGCACCTGTGGTCCCTCTCCACCAAGTTCCAGAACTACATCATGGACGAGATGGATCCCCTCTCCACTAACTACAGGGTCTTGGTCACCCCCGTCGTCCTCCTCACCCACGGCACCTCCTGCTACTATCCAGAGGATGGCATCGTCCGAGTACCGACCACCTCACTCACCACCACCACCTCTTACTGGCCACCAAAGTTTATATTTTTCAAAAAGTGACCCCACTCCCAATTGAGCATCCATCGTATATTTGGTCTCGGTCTATTGTATATTTTGACAGATGTTTTCTTCTGATCAACATCCCACTGGCCTAGGTACATAAAGATAAACCAGTTCTTTCGGGGCTAACAAGCCACATAGGCTTGGAGTGCTTCAAAGTAGGCGAAAAGTGGTTCGCATGTGATGTGAAAATGTTGGCATAAGGAGAGAGCGACTGAGGGTAGATTAGGGTGGGGCATCAAGTCATGGATTTCTGCTCTTGGCTGATTATTGAAGAATGTAGAGATGAGCCCTAAACTTGACAGGCGGGTTAACGAAAATCTCCCATAGCCAAATAGTTTAAAAATTTGATATTGGTTTGAATAGTTGTCATTTTTTATTTTACATTATTGGGTAAGTAACTATGTTTATTAAACAGGGAGCAATGTACATACGCGCTTCGCTCATCAACCCCGCCGGGGGGTAACTCTCCTGTGTGGTCTAAAGAAACTGTTTTAAAAATAGACAGCATTATAATAAAATGAAATTATTGACCCCGAAAAGGGTGTGCTTACATAGTTGGATTTTTTACCTCCGGACAGATTTACAGTGTTCTGCAGAAGGGCAAACAGTCTAACCAATAATTATGTACAGAAAAACGGGAATGCACCCCCTGGGTCATGTCTATAGTTGGTGTCTGTGGTGGATAAGCCTAACGCTATAAAATGCCTCTATGATTTCAGCAACCACCCAGTACCCATGGTTGGTGCGCCTTTGAATGGGCCGCATCCCATATTTTTTCTTATCATATTACAGTATGCAATATTTTGAAACATTGTATGAATATATAGTTAATGGCTGTAGTGAAAGAGAAGAAAGACATTGTCCCAAGTAGCGCTGCAGGCATGCGGCATGTCACTGCACCCAGACAACATGATTTCACCCACTTCTGTGTCATAATTGTCTCTTCTAAAGATTATATCATGAAATGTTTTCTTCTTGACAAATATAACTTCTGGGGCTTTTTCAAAGGAAGTATTCCTCCTGGAAAGAGTAACTGTACTCTAACGTCATAACTTGGTCAGTATCTTTTCAAAAACAACTTTCGACCGTAAATAGGGTCTCATTAAAATAATTACTGATTAAACTCCGATCAAATTACTAATTAGGCTCCATTGAAGTAAATTTTCTTTCAACTGTTATATTTACAGAGAAATTCAATTAAGAATGATCACCCCCTTTTTGAATTTATCAAGGTAAATTGATGAGACAAGTTTTATTTTGAATAAGGCCATATTTATTTATTTTATTTTTTTTCATTTTTACATTTTTGTACATATTAATTACAATAATTATATACATTGTCTTAAGATTATATTTCACAAAGAAAATTATTCCTCAGCCAATTATGAATTTGAGGGGCTAGTATCCAATGTTTAAACCCCAATAGCAACTAATCACTATTCAATATCAGTTTTGTCGTTATTTTCATTATAAATTCAACTGTGACGTGTTTTGAAAAATATTAATTACCATTAAAAAGTTTTTACAGCAAGTGACAAAACAATAACAAGTGAAAAATAAAGAAAAACATAGGTATGTTTAAAAAATATATATTGTCCATTTCACAAAATATATACTCGTATATAAGTTATGGAAGTACTTTCGGTATTGCTACCATCTTCAGCCACGTCTTAACAAATACTAAATGGAGGTTCAATATGTTTACATTCCGGACTGTGTCTTTTTCAGCCTTCAGGGGGTTTTTCCCTGTTCCTTTCTCCTGTAAAGTCTTAAAGCCTTGAAAAACATTATAAATAAAATTTCGTCTCAAATTGAAAACGTAATCATAAAGGAAAATTTGAAATAATATCAGTGCTGATTATAATACAAATATATGGAATAAATCAAAGATGACAATAATAAATAAATGTACAAAAAATAGACAGTTTTAAGAAAGAAAGTACGTATACACAGAGACTGGAGGATTATATTATTGAGACCAATCTCAAATATTTACCCCTTTTATCGCCAATAATATAATCCTCCAGTCTCTGTGTATACGTAGTTTCTTTCTTAAAAGAGAAAAGAGACGAAATTTTATTTTTAATTTTTTTCAAGGCTTAACTTTACACAGAAAAAACCCGTGGAGACTGAAAAAGGGACGATTCGGAATGTACTTGTTGAACTTCCATTTAGTATTTAAGTAATTTTCGTGCCTGATGATGGTAGCAGTACCTACCCAAAGTACTCCCATATATTTTGTGAAATAGACAATATATTTTTTTTTTTAACATACGTTTTTCTTTATTTTTAGGGGTTAGGTTTTTCACAGTATCTTTACAAAAAAAAAAAAAAAAATGTTAAGTATCAATAACAAGAGTGATGAGGCAGTATGAAAAGGAAATCTCCGTTTATTTATTTATTTTATTTTTTTGCTGCTACTTTCTCTCCCATTGGTCTACCTAATTAGGTTGTTATCTGTAACTTATGTTTTGCAATTCTTTCTATTTTTCTTTTTAAAGATAATTTTATTTTAAAATTAGTACTCTCCGAAGTTAAGTACAACTTCAACTCGCTTGTTTTTGAGGTGTACATGATAGAATGCAATTTATGATTTAAATGATTTATGAGATGAATGACACTGGAGCTTTAAAAGTTGAACCAGCCTCGCTGAGCAGAAACTATCATTAAGCCAGACATGTTTTTGTACATTTAGCAATAATAAGATGGATGCTCAAAAGATTTATTTTTTCTTCCTATAATATGAAAGATTGGAGGTCTTGAAACTTTTTCAACAGGAAAAGGATTCCTCGTGTATTGCCATGATCGTTAGCCAAATGAGATAGTATTAGTGAGTATACCAACTGTATAATATGTATTATTGTTAATTTTGGAAAAAAATAAGTAAATTTATATAAGCGCGCCATCTATGAAAAAATGTAAATATATTTTTTATTTAAGAATGAAGTTGTAAAAATGATTATTTTTCTTCGCATGAAATAGGTTGAAATAGGATTTTTTTTTGCCTTGTAAAATACATTTCTGTTAAATGTTAATTATTAAAAACTATGTTTTGCATCATGATTTACTATCTACGTTAAATATTTTAATTGTTTGTGCCATTTACATCTTAGTTATTGGTCTTAAAAACTGGTTTTTATGATCTTGGTTAACAACGTAAAATGTACCAAACAATGTTCTGGTTCATGAAAATATTCAGATGTATCCTGTCATTGTAAAAACGTTTAAATGATAGACTTAAATTTATATTTTGTAAGGTTTATCATCATACATGCACTCCAACTAGTAAGGGAAGAACTAAATATGCATTTACATTTCTTTATTAATTTTCTTATTATGATTTCTTCTAAGATGATTATCATACTTACCATATACATATATTTTTACTTAACATTTTCATTTATTATTAAGGAAACTGCTTTCAGCGATTGTGATTGTAGATGTGAATAATAGTATTACAAAAACATCACACTTTCTCTTCTAACCATATTTTGAAATAACAAAAGTAGTCTTGTACCATCTTATAGAAAACTACTTGAGAAGTAGATTGTGTTAAGAAGTTTCGAAGAATTAGGGAATAAAAAAGGAAAAGAAAATTCTAGTTTAAGTGATCCGATTTTCCTATTAAAACTTTTCCTCAGATCTAGCCATTTTTGAAGTCAGTTTCCATTCTGTATCCCCTAGATTGGTTTTAGGATAAAATTAAATCAACATGCTATGGACTAAAAAAATGTAACATGATATAAATAACTTAGAGAATCGGAAACGTTCCGCAAAAATAACGTTCAAGCCTTTATATATATTCTACATTTAATACTATTTTAATGATTTAACTTGAGTCATGTTATTAAAATAATTTTAACAATTTTGGTTGCTAGAACACTTCCTGGGCCGATTTTTCTCTCAAATTGACAATATATTTGTGATTCGTATAGCGGAAACCACCAGCCAAATGTTCTGAGATGGAAGACTTTAAGTCTTAACTTTAAAATGAAAATGTCTTTCTTCTTGGTCCTATGACTTCTTCTTGTAGAATCAATAGTAACTGAGAAAACATGAAATTAAATTTTTTTGTATCCAAATAAACGTTCCTCTATTCAGCGATTTTAAAATGCAGATACAAAAGCTAATAAAAACCGTTGTATTTGAGAACAATGAATTTTAAAATATGGTTACTTGATGATAGAATGTGACTAAAGGAATTAGTAAACATAAATTATATATAATTTATATACATTTGAAGAAACCTGGCAGGTGGCTAGCTGGTCTACCAAACTTACTCTTCTTACTACGTTTCAGGCTTTTCTTTTAACCACGTCATTAGAAAATGTTATCATTTTCGTAACAAATTAACCCATTATACGGAATATGAAATTCATCCTCGTATTTCTTTCTTTTTTTTTTATTATGTTTTAAATATTTGTATAATAAATTATATAAGTCAGTCAAGCTTTACCATTATAATTTTATGTGTAAAATATGTATAGCGTCAGATGAGGTTAAACTGATTTGTCAACTAAATCGGATGAAATATGTGTCATAAAACGAAGTATGTAAAATAAAGTTCTTACGTATTGTATAATAAGTTATGAATTCCTTAATAATTGTGAATGTGGCCTATAGTTTCCCAATTAAATTATTAATATTAATTATAGGGTATATATTAATAAATGAAAAAGTGGCCTATCATTTCTCAATTAAATTATATATATATTATATGTAAAAATGAAATAATCCCTATGTGATGAGCTAAGTATCTATGTCTCATTCTTTAGTATGGTTTGAATTCATGATTATATAATAGTCTATACATAAATGTAAATAAAACCTGATAACATATTTTCTTTTTTCATCAAAAGCAAACATTTACATTTCTCAGGATCAAAACAAGCCTTTTTCTTCATCTTATATTTTATTTAGGCACCCAAATAAATAGACTTAGTCTTTTTAGATGTATTGTTTTGTTTACATGAGTCAGAATCATTCGAAATTTCAAAAAGTGCGGCAAAGCTGAGTGTATTAGACAGTTTTTCTTAGATTTTCCCCAAAATAGGCTTATTGACAGATTTCTAGTTTTGATGCGACTCGCCTGGCGTATAAGTTGTATTTGTAATAATTATAAGGAATAATTATTAATTCGTAAATCCAATTACTTATTAATTAGTGCATTTATGCTCTTCATTTTTATCACTCTTCAGTATCAACCGGTCATGTATCGCCTACTACCAAAAGACGTAACGAGTACCTGACGTTACATAGGCTCGGGACCAACGCTTAACGTTCCCTCCAAAGGTCGACGTGTGTTTTAGTTTTTGTTTTTTTTACGTCCCAGATACAAAAAATCCTAAAGGCCGCGGCTGAAATCGATCTCATTATTTTTGGACAGTTGGCATGCACGTTAACCCTATGCTACCTGCGTCCTCCGTATTTATATAATTTGTATATTTTCTGTCATTTCTGTTAAGTCCTGTGTTCAACTCACTCCCTGAAGCCATTCTTGTTTGTTTGAAAGTTGTGTAGAGCTAGATCTAATGGGTTTTCATGCTTGCTCAACCCTATCTCTAGACAGCCTTCTAGTACAAACCCAACAAAAAATTTCCATTTTCCTTCTGGTTAGTTTTGTGACAGAACAATTAAATTCTGGTTTCCTTCTCAACACAGCTAATTCACATTTCTATAATAAAATTTATTAATGAAGTATGCAATTATATATTTCAATGTATTTAATGAAAAACGTTTATTTGGCTTAATATGTTTTTTTTTTTTTTTTATCCAGAGCCCATCTTCTACAGAAAAGCCATTCTGTTAATATTGTAAAACCTTCTACTTTTTTTTCTTTAAATAGGTTATTCATAGGTTCCGAATCAAGGTGGCTAAAAATAAAATAAAATAAAATATGGATATCACCTTTAAAAAAAAAGAGAATGTATATTTTTCGTTGTTTAATTTTCGTTAAAAAAAAAAATATATATATATAACTATAATAATTTTCATTGTTTTTTCTTGTAGTAATGAAAGTTTTTTAGCTTATCTTATAACGCCTTCTGATATGGATCCTTAAAGGATCTATTATACATTTCCAGGGGTTTTAACAATTAATTTTCAGGGCTCTTTAATTAATTTTTAATTTCTACTCACATCAACTGGTGAAACTGAAATTTTTTTTAATTTATTGAAATTTTTGTTTTCTCAAGAGTGCAGTTAAAGTTAGAGGACATTTCCAAAATTCTTATGATCTTGTGCTTTTTTATTTATTTATTTGTTGTCTGGATATTCGTTATTTAAAGATGTGTATGGGTGAACCAAGGTGGAGCGATCCGTTACGGTTGTACAATCCTAACATACTGTCACAGTTAGTCAATGTCCTTTTACCCCCACCTCCCCTTCATTCCATGACTCTCCCCAACCAAGACCATTATATTGCGCCCACCATTGCCCGTAGCAAAGTTCATTCATTTCTTTTTTTTTTTTTACTTGAACAAAACTTTATACTGTAGGTTAAGTTTTGCTTTGTGTATACAGGATGTCCCAACAAGATAACATCAGCAATTTTTCTCTGAATCCATAACAGATATCTGAAACTGTAACTTCCTTTGTTTCTGGCGCTCCTTAAGATGGTGTGAATAAAAAAAGGTTGAACTTAATCCAACAGTTTTATGGACTATTTTATTTATAACATTGATTTTTCTGGTTAAAGAACTTGATCTTCTTCCTTTTTACCAGAAAGATTCTTTTTTGTAAAGTTAAAAAAATCAGAATAAACTCAGGATTTGTGTTAGTCGCTAACGAACACAAATATTCTGATAAACGAAACTTTTATGACTCAAACTAAAGAAAACACTATTTTTTTCTGACCGATAATGACAAATTCAAGAGCACCCTAAAAAATTTACATTATGTATTTAGCCTAAAAGTCTCGAACATTTATATAAAGGAAGAATTTGAAGAACACCCCGAATCCTATTCAGGGAGCTTGTTGGCTGAAATTATGGTGGAGTGAGCGCGTGAGCTGATTTCTTATAGAAATACGCTAAAACATCTTATTATATTTAACAAAAAACCGGAAACATGTGTCGTATATTAGGAACATTAAAAAAATAAATAAATAAATAATTTTACAACGTCACGATGATTGATTGTATGCAATTGGTGAAACATCATACATTTATAATGCATCAACCACTTGAAATATAATTCTTGGCTAAACTAGATTTTGTATTATTAAATATGAATGGGTATATCTTTTTTTTTTTTTTTTCCAGAGTAATGAAACGCTGCAGTTCGCTTCAGGGGTGAAACTGCGAGGGGAGAAAATGTGGGCGCTGACAAACCGGCTGCAGAACTATATCGTGGGGAATGTGTCGGCCTCTGAGGACAGCTACCGGGTGTTATCTGGCAACATGTGGGAGCTGACGATCGGGACGAGCTGCCACAAGAGAGGCGAGGCCGGCAACTACTCCCCCGGCTATAAGCCCCTCGTCTTCGCCAGCTAACAGCCCTCGCCTAGTGTGCTCACACCCTCCACCACAAGGAACGGCCAAAGTTTCACCACTCTCACTGGGTAGAGCAGTCTAAAATACTAGAAGCTTCTCTTTTCTTATCGGTAACAGTTTATAGAGGGGAGAAACAACCTCTTAGACATGAATCGTTATTTGTGCTTAAAATAATATGAGGATGACTAAAAATGGTGTGCAAAAGATGTCATATGAACATCGGCCCATTCTGTTTAGCCTCGGAAGTGCATTCGTGAAATTTCTGCTTATTCAAATGCACTGAAACCTTCCATTTTTTAAGAGAAACACAAACAAAGCTACGATAGAACGCCAATTATTTCAACGAAATTCCACTGACTGCTTACTTATTTATACTAAGGAGAGATCAGGCTTGTAGTCTAATAAAACAAACTTGTGTTTCTGCCAAGCTTTCGGCACTGAGTGTACCTTCTTCAGGGCTTGTATTGACATATATGTAAATTAAGCTTGGTAAAAATTCCACAAGTTTATTTTATTCGACCGCAAGCCTGATCTCTCCTTCATATTACATCGTTGGTCAATCCCTCCCTAATTACTTACTTATGTAACTATTTTGTTTGTTTTTTCACAAAGGTCACAATTTAAAAAGATTGTGAACTTATTATCACAATAATAAAACTTGATTTCGGTAGTTCCACAATTGAATAGTATAGGACCTATGTATAAGACATTTTTTATTCCAAATTATCTCTCAAAGAAGTTTTTTACACTCGTTACAACCTTGTTGATAAAGGATGATTATTGGAAAGTTGTGCTTAATAGTCGTGTGCAAATATTCAATTTGTTACATTTTTCAAAGTAATTTTCCACCCCGAAGGTGTTCTGTTGCCAGTTTATTTAAATGGTCCAAAAAAGGGTAAGTGGTTTTATCTTTGACTATTGTAACTTAATGAGGAAGGGGAGAAGGAGAACAGAATAGGAATAAGCTACAAAACACCATTTTATTACCCTAATACAATAATATAAGCTAATGATAACTACAAACTAATCGTTTACGCCCTCAGACATTATACTAATGTTGAATAACAAATCCACTAATACTTTTTCTCTCAAGTCCAGCTAAATGGTTCACTCACTATGACCGAAAAAACAAAGCTGCCACTTGCCAGCTCTAATTTCAGACGGCCAACAGTTCTCCTTCTTGGCTACCTCAACTCCCACTTCCCAAAATTTGCTCCTACACTTCTTTCATTATTTACTTTTAGATGTAAAAAAACTATTAAAAAAGTTAATTTCAGAGACGTTCGAATATTCGAAAATAATAAAAATGCAGAATGTTCAAAACTGAAAGTCTATTCTCAATTCTTAAGCACAAAGCACCACATTTCATAATATTCGTTGAGGATTTCTTTAGATCCTTATAATTTCTTGACGGTTACCAATAAGAAAAAGTAAGTGTCTCGTATTTTCGGCTTCCCTACTCACTAAGTTTAATTGAAATCGGCTCCGCATACTTTCTGTACCTTTATTGTTAAACTCCATTTTGAGACAGAAACATTAAATTTTCCACAGAGATTCCTGAGATCATCGAAATGTATTCCATATCCGGTGACATCTAAATTTCTTTCTCCTGCGGCCGTCATCATGGAAAAAATTAATTATATTAAGGAAACTATTTACCATCGGTGGAGTTTATTTACAAGTTTTTGCGACGCATGTATCCTTCAGTCCATTATGAAAATCAGGAATTCTCTGTGAATTCTTTATCATGAACAAATAAAGAAATAAATTGCTAATAATGCAATAGAACAAACTAACTTAATTGTAAAAAAAAGTTGTTAATATAAAACAAATTAAATCATTTTAATAAAAATTATTCATTCCGTGGATGCTGCCGAGGATGTCATGACATAGTCAGAGGTGTGGCTCCTCGACCATCACGTCCTGTATCTAACTGGCACACCCTCACATATGATTATCACCATTCACACTTATAATCAAAACTTATTTAAGATTTTCTTAATAAAATCATTGTAGGCATAATATGTATTTAAATAAGTTTAATTGTTCTTAAGAGTAAAAAGAATTGGTTATTGATTATTTATCAAATTTGTCTTAGGATTGCACCTCGGAATATGATTTCATAAATAATCTATATTCTATTAAGATTGTTATTTAAATAATCGTTATTTACAAATTCTTTAAAACTAATTAGATTCACTTAGTATTATTTGTTACTAAAAATAATGTAAATGTTAGGGTAATGGTATCTCCCAAGTCTATTTGGTTTTTTCGTTTATTTTGTACAAATAGGTATTAGAAATAAATAAAAAGTGTTATATTAATAAATAAAACTTAATATCATGGCATACTTTTGTTTTTTATTAAACAAATGAATTTCATACATTTTAGTTGAAAAGTTGAGGGTCCTTAATTATGAAGGAACGAGGGACCGTTATAAAGAAAACTTTAATATTTTTTCTTAATGAACACAAAGATGCCATATAGATTAAGTTATATTAAGTGCCATGCGAGGTGTTTCATCCAACGTCAGGTTCTGAAGCGTCAAGTTACGGTTGATTAAACCATTTTTTTTTTTTTTTTTCGAGATATACTCAATAAGAATTAATGGTGATTATTATAAGGGCTAAATAATATATATATATTATAATATATATATATATATATATATATATATATATATATATATATATATATATATATATATATATATATATATATTAATATATATATATAGAATATATATATATAGGGATGGATTTTCTTTAATATATATATATATATATATATAGGGATGGATTTTCTTAATAATAAATTATTATTATTTTTGAGAATATCTAGGAAAGTAATTGGTTTAATTAACTGCAACTATTATAATAGACTGAAATTTTGTAGGCAAAAAACCTTGAAGAATCCCTGGCCCCATTGGTACCACGGACTACATACTACATAATATGTTATGCACATGTATGCTCTCTCCCTGCTAGCTTCGCTCTCCAATCCCGCTGGCAGGCTCTGCCCCCCCTCCCCCAGATCCCACAATTACTAATGGAATACTCTTAAAAATAGTTAGCACCAGGCTGAGGTGGATTTCAAATCTAACGCTATAAAATGCCGCACCAAGGCGATCTACCGACTCGACATCTCTTGTATTGAAGTGGTTCTTTAAGGTAGCTGTAGGTAGTTAAGGGAAGGGTGGAGGAAGTGGATAGGATAGTGAGGAGGCGGTCGGGGGCATGGAACATGGTCCTCCATGAAAACTAACAAAATGCCATGCACTTAAAGTTTGCACAAAGTTATTTTTCACACTTAGTGGTCCCTTTGTGACTTAAATATTTCTTTTCCAAGAACATGACGAATGTAACGAAGGATTTTCTGTCATTCTCATTTAATGATTTGCTATAATATATGGGAATTTCATAATTATAGCTCAAACACTGCAAGCAATTTTTTGACGTAATAGAGCCAGTTCTTCAGTTTTTTTTAACCCCTTTCGAATAGAAGAAAACTCGGAATGCTATTTTTGTGTAACGATAAAAGAAAAAGTACAAAAAGGATATTTAAAAAATGTCACACTTGGTTAAGACTTAATTATAATAGGATAGATATAATGCACTACCATACATGTAATAATTATCGAATGTATTATAGGTGGTATGGTTTATTTTTAATTAAAATTAAATTATCTTAGTTTAAATGCACAATTTGTTTTTTCCCATTTCTAAATACATATATAATATCATGTAAACATGTTATTTATAAGACACTATATATTTAAGAAGCCTTCTTAATTGTTTGAATTTTCAAAAATATATTTTATTAACCACTATTACTCTATATTTATTCCCACCATTTTGCACTATTTCCCTAATGTTGCATATTTTGTACGCTTTTTGATTGAATATCTTTACGAAACATGACTCCCGACAGGATCCCATGCATGTTTTGTTGGATATTTGAGCATAAATGCATATAATTCCATGGTCAGTTCTTTTTGCCGTTAATAAAACATGCCAACCAACAATGCCGTGGCGGCGCGCCGGTAAACGGCAAGCTTTTATAACCTAATATACTATAATTATAAAATAATTGACGCGATTCTTGTTATTAGCGACAGACTTCATGATAGCTACTCCGCTTTTCACACAGGTTGCCCATTTCGAGGCTCTTTATTTTTATTAGATTTCCGAAGGTCATAGAAGTATACGAAACCCTATTAACGAATATTAGACGTATGTCTGTTTCTCTAATCCGATACCTATTGACGCTACTTTATAACTGACTTGGCATATTTCAGTTTTTTTTTCTTGCATATTTCAGCCTTTTTTAGTGCATATAAAAACTCCTATCTAATGATAAGCTTTAGAGCAATATTTCAAACTTGAATGAAAAATAGGTTTATAGACAAATACATCACGTTTAAAAAGATTTTTTTATTACAATAAATACAGAGAAGAAAAAATATCTATACAGAAATATTACAGTAAAGGGATGGTGAAGCTAGTTAAGTTTTAAGTTTACATCCTAAGCCAGTACATGCCTCCCCTGATCCTGGTGTAGTCCGGGAGAGCTTCAACGGGACCAACAGCGGCGACGGCGGGACATCTGTCGTAGATGTACTTCATCATCACGTCCTGGATATTCTGGGCGGTCACACACTGAAAGAGAAGAAGAAAGTTAGTGAACTGTGCATTACATATACTTACTTCCCCAACTTGATTTTTTTTGTAATTTTTAAATGGTTACTTTGCGAAATGTCCAGCTGGTGAGCAAGAGGTTTTGGATTCAAGTACAAAAAACAATTGTACCATTGCCGATTTGTCCATTTCAATGAGTATTTTCATGGTTTGGGGGTTAAAACAATCTCCCTTTCTTTCGATGTATTTGGTAAAAAACTTTTAAATCCATGTACAACATTCGAGTCGAAACTCTCCCGATCGGGAATAATTTGGGTTTCGGATTAACCTATCCTCTAAACCTTTCGCCTATTCCGCTGAAAATATAATAGTTGTCTTACTCGGATACATCCGAATCCATATCGATACATTCATCCTATCAGGAGTTATCGAGTACACAGAGTTCGGAAAACGTGAAACTTGACGTATTTTTTTTTCTCTCTCTTAATTAATCCTACTTTTGTTCGTTTGCATTTTGTGAAAGGCACTGTTTTACATTAATTATGAATGAATAAAGAAAAAGAGGAATTAGTATAGCAATCCAAGAAGCCTTCAGTTAAAGTATTAATTGCTCATTTTTTCAACTGTTGAGGTATATTTGAATTATTGATATTTCAAAAAAAATAAGGATATATTGGGGGCGTACATTAATCCTGGCCTCGAGTTCGTGGAGTGGAAGCCGTCTGCCGTAGCAGAGCATCTGTCGGCCGATGTCCTCACAGACGGGAGTGGTGCCATCCAACTGTAGCAGCATGTTGGTCTTGAGCAGGTTCTTGGCTCGGTCTACCTCGGCGTCTGTCAAAGAGGTGCACAGCCGCATCCACTCTGACTGGATGTTGAACACCATGTCCTGGACAAAATTGACAAATAATTACATACTGGAATTCACAGTTTATATTCTAAATAAATTGAATACTTATTCTTAGTGCTAGGTAAATAAGCTGCAATAGAAGTATATCTTCTCCACTTTGAAAATTATATTATAATAAACTTATCATATGAGTTAACAACAATAATACCTTGGGATAATTTTGCCTAGAATAGATCATTTTGTTTTCTATAATTCACTTCTTTATGTGCCACCAGTTTTTTCTCTCTTAAGACAGATGACCTACAAAAAAGTTACTTTCATACGTATGTAATTACGAGTTTTATTTAAATAATTTTCCACTTTTGTGGTAATAATTTAAATTTTCTCCATAATGATTCCAATAAAGATTTTAGAGTATTATTGACACGTAAAGTAATGCACAGGTAGTAGTCATAGCACGTAAAGAAGTCAATTACAAAAAACTATCGTATCTAGAAAAAATTAATTCTATTATTTCAAGGAATTTTCAAGTTATAACAGTATATTGTTCATATTGCAGTCTTCGTTTTGGCCCGATATTCATGAAAATAGAGAACGGCTGAACAAATTTCTTACTAAAGTGCTGAATATTAAAATTTGTTAACTGGTTGGGAAGAATCCGAGCAATGGTTCCTTAAAAAATAAGCAGCAACACCTCCACCCTATTCGACATTCTTTGGATAGCTGCAAATTTGATCATATTGGACTTATCTCGAAGTTGAGAAAAGGGAGGACCAATTTTTCACTCATAGTTTTTTGACGAATATTAATTAAACATATTTGTGTCAATCGACTAATGCTCGAAAACCCCTACCCCTTTAGTCAAACTAAATTCTAGTTTCTAATTTTTCATACTATGGTGAATATTGCACTTGTAACCAGAAGTATTCAAAGATTTTTGGAAACCTTGTTGTTAAGGCCCTGACATAAGTGTGGAGATAGCAGCACTGGTGTGTCAGTGTTCCCAGAAATATAGAAAGAAATTAAAAAATATTGTGTGAGGGGCTATTCAGTCCTTAACACCGTAAGTTAACCATTTTCCTTCTCTCACCCTCTTTTCATTGGTCACCGATACTTCCACACCATTAAACTGTTAATACTCAGACTATATGTATATACCTCAATCTGAAGAGGAGCTGAGACGAAGTAGATGCCCCAGAGACCAGTGTCCTTATAGCAGGTGTTGAAGGACTGGAAGGAGTGTGCGAGTCCGTCCTGAGCTGCGGCCCGGGCCAACCTGCTGCTGTTGTTGGCTCCGCCCCCCTGGCTACGGTCCCAGGCCCCGATCAGTGTGTTGGCTACCATTAATGGGATGTTGTCCGCACTCTCCCATCCGCATCCCTCCACTGCGATCGCAACATGAGCCAGCGGCATCGCATCGTCCCTCACTCGAATCTCCGAACCTATAACATGATACAAATGAACAATTGAATTTTTTGCTTCAACTCCCAATTTGGGAAGAAAGGACGAGCTTTCTCCGAGCTGCAGCCCTTTTATATATCTTTTTTTTTTTTTTTTTTTAGTTGGTTTTAAAAGAGGGTGCGGTGCGCCTTGCGTTGCAGCAACATCACCCAGTCTACGTTTAGGTAAAGCTCGGGATCATTACATTGCCTGTTTCTGCTCCCGCCAGGAGCCAACGAATCGGCAGAACATCGGGTAGTCAGTTTCCGTCACCATCTGCCGTAGATCTAGTCCCAAATACGATCTTGTCCCATGAATCAACTCCACCCTAGCTTGGTCGTACAGCGGGCATTCGAGGACCACATGTTCTGCAGTCTCGATACCGCCGCACGAACAGTTCGGGGTGTTCTTCCTGTGAAAGAAGAAGAGCTTGGAGTTGAAATCACCATGACCTGATAATATTTGAGACGTCCAGTGATTAGGCTGTACCCATGTTGAGTCAAGGCGTACCCGGACGTCCGGGAAGTATGCGTACGTCGTTCGGCCATCCGGGCATCGTGACCAACGTTGTTGCCATTTTTCCACAATCCAATTCTGGACGATGTCCTTGCAGCGCACTGGTCTGGACTGTCCGCGCATCTCTTCCTCTAGGGCTAGACTTTTTATATATCTAAAATAAAATTACTGCAATGACAGTTTATCCTTAATTTATTATTCATCCAACATCTCTAGGAATCTATCTAGGAACCTTGCCATCACTAAGCCATGAGAAGACCAATCCTTAACACAGGGAGTTGTTATAACTTAATTTCAAAGGTTGCATGAACGGGACGCTGGAAAATTCTCGTTCCCATTCTCACAAAATTTATTTAATAGAATGACATAATTTCCAACAGTAAAGTAAGGGGAGCAATAGATTCAGTTTAAAAAAAAAAAAAAATAATATCCCCTAGTTCTTGAGTTGATGTGTTGAGTCATAAAAAACAATTTCCAGCAAATTGTCATGTTTCATAAAACAGTACTTAATTAGCACATTTGTCGAACTATTGACCATTAATTATATGTATGACAGATCTCATACTAGCTATTTGTATCATCTCAATTGTGCTTAGTTCTAGAAATGTGGGGTTTCTAGAACGAACTGAAATTCAGCTCCTTCTATAATTTAATGTGCTTTTAATTATTTTCAAAAGGCAATATATTTACTGCTACAATATATTTACTCCATTTATAATTTAATGCGCTTGTAATTGTTGTTTTCAAAAGACAATGTGGTAGCCTGAATTCCATAGGGTACGGAAACTGCGACAAAAATTATCTTATGAAAATTGTTGACAATTTTCTGATGTTTGATACGTTATAACAGAATAGAAATTAGTAAATTATTTCAATGGTTACCAATGTTCATCGGAACATTTTTGCTTACGATTTAATTTTCTACCAGACTACAAAATTTCCTCATTTCATTCGGGAACACCCTGCACATTCGCTTTAAGTTCTTGTTCATTGATCCTAAGAAACAAATAAGAATATAAAATGAAGTTACCAGTGAAGCGGCAGGGGGTGAGGAGTGGAGGGCCGCACTCTTCAGACTTGGGTGTGGATCCGAACTGATCTTGGGCGGCTTTGACCAAGGTGTCGTGGCTGACACCCCCAGCGCCGGCCAGCACCATCCGGGGGGGACGGTAGTAGGCCTTAATGTACTCCAGCAGGTCGTTCCGGTTTATAGACCTGCGCACAACAGACTCTATCTCTATAAACATTCACTTTTCATAAGATATTTGTCAAAGACTGATACAATCCAGTTGGATCAAAATAGGATCTTAATGGGGCAGTATCTACTTTTAGGAAAAATAAAGTAGCATGAGATCACTATGCTGTCTACGTGGGTGTCTGGAATGAAATGAAGATGTTATTGTGTAACCTTCCAGACAGTTATCCAGGTTACGTTATCTTTCTCTCGCCCAGCATTATTGTCGTATCAATATTAACTAAGAAATTATATGGAGTTAAAATTCTCCAGCCTAGAACTAACTAACAACAGGGGCATCCACTGGTAACCAGAGGCGCTGAAGGTGAGCAGGAACCGTACCGTCATATTATAGCGTTAGGCATAACATCCACTTCAACTATAGCTCTCTATAGTGCATCTTCAGCATCAGTAATGACAGGGGCACCAACCAGGTGCTAGGATGATCAGGAGCAATGGTATCAGCATTTTATACAATTTAATATCCATCTCAACCTGGTTCCAACTACAGAAGCAATCAATGTTACAATATCATGAGCGCCATTTTATACTGCTAAGCCTAGAACTAACTAACACCCCTTTATGAAGACGTAATATTTATGTTCACATAGACTGCTTGACAAAAGTAATGAATAAAATATAAGTCTTATATTCTCTGCTGCGACTTTTCATCCCTCTCAAAACACTAATTACTGAACATAGGGTTTGTTTCGTTGTAACAAGAAAATGGCAAACACTTTTGGAACATCCACAAAGAATGTCACCCTTTCTACGCCTTGCCTCTCAGAAATTCCCCCTAATAGAATCTAAATACAGCCATATCCACGAATATTTTCTATAGTAATTTACTACTGAAGTGAATCAAAAAATATATATATTTTTTCAATACAAAAAATAAGATGGAGGTAGAAAATTTGTAGGCATTTATCCTTTGTTTTTGATGTTATAACCTCCAGCTAATTCTAAAGGGCTGAAGAAATAATAAAATTCCCTATGAATACACAAGGTAACCAAATTGAGGGTTATTAATCTCTCAAGAACGGAACAATATAGACATGCAGTTGAGTTGGGGAGGGAATTACGCAATAGGAGAGTTGGTCGTTGTCCAATTGGAAGCTTTATTTTGATGATAAATAGATTTGATTGATAGTTTTTTTTATTTTGAATGTTAAAATCCGATTTTTTATAATTTTATTTAGTTATTTACAGCTATTCTAAACATTTAAATATTTTGCGTTAATGGAAGATGTCACTTATCATTGACTTCACATATTATTGGCTTCACTACACTTTATAAATTCTTTTTTGGATGAATGTTGGTAAAAAACGTGTGTGTTGAAAAAGATTTCCCCTCAAACCTTCAACTTCTATGCACTTTTCAATTCTTATATTTATTTATTTTATTTTATTATTTTTAATGCAAACAAGCCGCAATATTTCTGGAGTGATAGGTATGTATACAACCTACCCATTATCATTTCCCTCGTGTCTTTTCCTTTGTTAAGGGGAGGGGGGGGAGGGTCATGTTTTCATACACATGCCACCAAGATCTCCAGAGGTACCTTATGCCTCTAGATTTCTATGTTCGCAGAACCCTAAAAAATCAAATGTATAAAAACCGCCAAAAAACAAAGAAAAACGTGAAGGAAAGAATAATAGCAGCTTGTAGGTCAATCAAACCATAAATCTTGCGACGTGTTCGCTAAAGCTTCAAAGAGGAATTGAAAATTGCACAGCAGTTGAAGGGTTAAGGGTAATTTTTTTGAACAATCACTTAAAAAACGAAACATACGAACTACATTAATCAAAAAAATAATTTATCAACTGTAATCAAACAAATAAATAGAATGAATGTCAATGATAGACATTTTTCTTTAATGCAAAAGAATTTAATAAATAGAATAGCTACAAATTCGCTGTAACTAAATGAATTCTTAATTTATTGAAAAATATATTTCAGCATCATGTTCCGTATAAAAAATACTACCAAAAATTGCTCTCAGAAATGGGTTTTTAGAAGCAGTCAACTTTTTTTTTCGAAAGGTAAGATTCGATTCGTATAATCACCAACTTTTCTAGAAACTAGAGCCCATTATAAAAAACTGCGTTTCTCTACCTTGTTCCGTTCATGATATATTGCGTTGTAACATTCAATTTGGATCACCCTGTAAACAGGCTACGAATATGTTACGTGTAAGTTTACTTGATGTTGTTGGTGGGTCCGAGGATGGTGCGGCCGAGAGGAGTGCCTTGGAAGGCGGTGGCATGGAGATGGTCGAACACTACCTCTTGTAGGTTGGTCTCTACCTCCTGCATCTCTCGCAGGATCACACCTCGTTCCCTCTCTATCTCTGCTTCACCTGACATTACAAAGAGGCATCTCTTAATAGTAGTAAATCATGACAATCTGAAGGGATGAAAGTTCCGTAAATAGGCTTCACAGAAGATGATATGAACAATGAACCTACATAAGAGTGACTGAGAAGCTCAATGGATCGAGTAAAAGAAAATTCAATTCATTAATGCACATATACGACTTTTGTTTTTAAATTCAAGTAAATGAAAAGATGAAAACTTGTGAGGTGTGCGAGGAAGGTGTTATATAAGACCGAGACATGCCAAAGATGGTTCCAACGATTCAAGTCGAGAGTAGAGGCTGGAAGACAAGTCGCGGAGTTGTTGACTTAAGTAAGGAGCTTGGGAAAGTATCGAAGACACAAAGATGGGAGCCTCCTTGCTATCTTGGACATCAACATTTCCTTGGTTTTCCAGGTCATTCTCCGCCCATTTTCGAATAGCACGCATGGTTTCCAGATATGAAAAGCGGATCCTGTAGCTGTCAAGCTAGGCAGGTCAGGAAAAACAGAGCACAACTGCTGCCAAAGCAAGTCTTCTTCATCCTCAGAAAATTGTTTTGTCAATATACTGGGATAAGAAATAAGTAATTATATCTAGTAAATACCTGCGATTAAAAATGAGAATTATTTCTAAAAAAGTGTGTTGACTTGATAATTGAAGAAATATTTAAATAATGGTTTAAAATATTTGCAGGTCTAAGCTGCACGGAATTTTCTCCTATAAAGTTTGAGTAAAGTTTTAAATTCGATTAAATATAACATAACACCAGTTGGCTACAGACGCCCACGAAGAAAGGAAAGGTCCGATCTACACATTATTATTATATTTTTTTAATCAAGAATTAATGAAAATTAGTTATTATGACTCATGCCGGGGCTTTAACTACAAGGTCATATCGCCTACTACCAGAGTGCTTTTTCGTCACTCGGGTGGACATGAGTCCGACTCTATGGGACTATGGGAGTCCTAAATTTTGCCTACCCTAAATTTTTATTCACCTAGTGTAAGGGACCTCAACGAGTACCTGACATCGTATAGGCTCGGAACCATTGCTTGACGTCCCATCCGAAGGACGGCGTGCTCAAGTGAATTAATGAAAGTCTGTCTGCTGAAAAACCCAACTTCAAATTTTGTCCAGGGGAAAGTAAAAATGTTAGCTGAATACTAAAAAAAAACAAAATATTACCAAGTTTTGAATTTTGTAGAATATCAGCTAAAATTTCAAGTGCCTTAGGTACATCTTGGCTCAAGCATTTGGCATAGAACACGGTCTGCTCTCTAGAAGTGTAGGCATTTAAATGAGCGCCCATATTTTCAACTTCAAGTTCGAGATCCACCTGGGATCTCTTAGAGGTACCCTACAAAAATAATGTTCACATTTTTAGTAACATCAAAAAATAATAAATCAATGGATAAAAAAATAATAATTTTTGAATATATAACATATTATGTAGACAACTAGCTCGAACTGTATAATGTACATGCCACAGAACATAAGTGCCAACAATGAATTATCTTGGGGTCACACAAATACATAGCAATATACTAAAATAGGTTAAAATTGAATGGAGAGGGTCTGAGGACTTTGACACAAGCGTCAAACAGATTTGAGGAGAGACGGAACATCCACTTCTTGGGGCAGCCGACTGACACATAGATTTCTATGTAACAAAATGAGCATGATCTGCTAACGCGGTAGGACTTGTATCTCGTAATATTGCGCAGACAACTTAATTTCATGAGTTTTGATAATAACGTGCATTTACCAGACCATTGTTACGGAGTTGGCTCTCGACACTTAAAGCATTAAATTGAGAATAGGTATTCTTCCAACAAGACTAAAACCGAGCTATGAAGCTAATTCACCGATCGAAATTCTGAACTTGTAGCTCTTGAACCGAAGTTATCTAGAAAGACTTGTTGTGCTTTTCGGATATTCCAATACGAGTTACTTATATTTCGTGTACAAAACTTCATCTACTGAGAAGTCAAAGTAAATAACAGTAAGTCCATATTTCAAGGTTTTCAGGATTATAATTCAAATGCTGCCGATTCAGATAGGTGTTAACCCCATGGAGGCTGTAGACAGCCGGGTCATTACCCCGCTGACAACCAAACGGTTGGTAAGTAGGAGGAAAGCATTTATACAAGATTATGATCATTTGGTTGTACAATCTTCCAAGGCAAAAGGTCAGTAGCGGTTTTTTTTTATTGAAAAGAAAAAATAGAGTTAAGGTCTGAAATTTGGCTAGATAATAGTTCTTCAGTAGACTATTCACATATATAAAAATCTTAATTTCACCAAACTTGACAACCATTTAGATCTCTGAAAACCTCTAATATGATTCAATCTTGAAACAGTTTTTTTATTAGAAAATGTAACATAAGAATATTGCAATTTTATTATTAATGTTTCACTCCAAAATTATTACAGATTGCTAATGATTACTACATGATAAGCAGTAACTAAGTGTATATGGTTTCCTTAAGGATTTAATATTTAAATGACATATTTCTGACAACGCAGTAGGTTATCAGATTTTCGCAAATCGACGGTTTTGTTCCATGTAAGTTATTGGAAGTAATGAGCAGGCGAACTGATCAGTAACACCTGGTGTTCTTGCCCTTCCTGTAAAATTGCTATGATGTCAGCTAAGTTGTTGCTGGTTTACCTTAAAGGCCATGTGCTCTAGAAAGTGGGCAACTCCGTTGTTGCATTCCGTCTCACACCTGGAGCCGGCGTCTATCCAAAGACCGATGGTCGCTGTGGGAGCCCCCGTGTCTTCCGTGGCCACTCGCAGACCGTTGTCCAGAGTAGAGGTCTTTGTCGGCGGACAGTTGACCAAGGTTTCTTGTAGTTTCGGGGCCGCTGCAGTAGCTCTCCATCTTTTGGGTACCTTCATAGAATAAAACTGATTTCAAATGTCTTTTTCATTACAATGTTATTCATATAAATATAATCTACTTAAAATGAACATTTTTAAAAAATATTATATACATTTAATATAGCTGATTAATTTTTTTTTTTTATACTATGCTAAATAAAGTTTTCCGTGTTCCAAGAACATTAATACCTTGAACTGTAAAAGTTAAAATGATAATTATGCCAGCATATCAACTCAGAACATAAAATTTAACATAAAGAAATTGGCTAACATGTAAAACAATAAATCTTATCTGAAGATTACAAGAATAATAAGACCAAAAAATGAAAAAATTAATTGTCGCATTGAAAAGGTGTTGAGACTAAGGGCAATCGTACAGTTTCAAAGTGAAAATCATATAAAACATTATGTAATAGAATTAACGAGTGTAAATGCAAAGCATAAAAAAAACAATAGTACCTTAGTAACTCCTCGTGGACCAGAAAAATACCGCAAAGAAGACCCCAATAAAAGTCGGCTCGCCATTTTTCTATTTCTAGCCAAAAGCAAAGAGCACAGATATCTTATCAGCTGTTCATGCAAAGCTGTTCAAAAGTTTTTCGATTTTAGACATTTTTTTAGAATGAAAAAAATGTATTCATAACAGTGAAAAAAAATATATATATATAAAATGTAATTTTGGATGTCTGCAATTTTAATATATACGGAAATATATCAGCTGTGTATAATTGGGGAGGAAAAGCAAATTAGACAACAAGGAATAGCTTACTTCTGAAATGAGCAATGAGTTGTGACGTACCACTAGGCCATTAAAACCCGCCATATTTAAAAAGTGATTGAAGGGAAAAGTTTATAAACATATTTTTCTCTCAATCTAATCATAGTTTTTAAGTTAAGAGTTCACATATAAGGATGGATTTTCCACATAAGAGGATAGACTTTACACAAGTCCTCTAAGATTACATAAAGACCAACAATATAAAAATTAAAACGTAACCATAAGAATGACAATACATTTTTCTTGCTTTTCTAAGTTTTAGAATAACAATATTTCAATAAAAAAATATATATATATATCGAATTAGTCATTGCAAAGTTTATAGAGTGATCCGGCGGTGCCGTCTCTTGTAACCCCCTGGCCTCTTCGGATGACTCACTAGGCGACAGTGGGGCCTGGACTGTCCCTCTGGTTCTTCTTGGCTCTCATCGACCCGACCGGGAAAAACAAATTGATTAAATAAATTTTTTATTTTAAGCTCAATATGCACGGTACATCCAGGCCAAAAAAAAAAAAAAAAAGTTGAATAGTTGCTTATCAAATGTGTTCTATTATATTTGGTAGTTTTATTTTTTTTTAAATAAATTGTAATTCATAAATCTAAATTGATTAAAATTTGATATGGTTAACTAATTTTTACTTATAAGTTAGTAACTAACAATAACTGTTATTGTGACTCATGCCCGGACTTTAACGTCCGAGGTCATATCGACTACTACCAGAGTGCTCTTTCGTACTGGTTGACATGAGCTCAACTCTACTAGGGAATCCTATATTTTGCCTGCAGTAAATTTTTATTATCCTAGGATAAGGGCCTTTTAACTAGTACCTGACATCGTACAGACTCGGGACCATTGCTTAACGTCCCATGCGAAGATTAATGGTGAATCAATGATTAGGTGATCCCAGAAAAAAAACCTAATAGCCTCAGCCGGGTTTCGAACCTGCGATATGATAATATAATATAGTATGGTAAATTATGGATATTTGGAAAGATTATGTCGCAATAGAGCTTTAGGCTTCGCTTGCTAGGCGCTTCCATTGGCCCCTCAAGCCGAATTCAGTTTGTTCTCCTATTATTTCATTTAAAACATTTGATAACTTTTTTTTTATCGCTTTCAAGAATTTTTGCCGAATTTGGCGAGGAAGTGTATCCTAGTGGTACGTCACAAACCACTGCTTACTTGAGAAGTAGGCCAACACATAATGAATGACATCTAGCAATGTGAATTGGATCTATACGAGGGTTTTCGAAAGCTACTGTCATCTAGCGGTGGGAATTTGTACTAATAAATACAAAAGAGAATAAATAAGTCCGATACGTTTCCTTAGAGCCAGCCGTTTTAGAGGTTTTTATGAATTTTTGATTAACGTAAAAGCTAATGATCTGAGAAAGTCTCAAGAGGCTTCATCTAGAACAAACCTAAATATTTTAGATGTAATGTCAACTGTAATAATGCATGCCAAAAAATGAAAATTCGCCAAAAATTCCATTTGCAACAATTTTATTTGAAAATGTTCATCTAGATGAGCGCCGAAGTTGTGCAAAATTGTTATCCTTGGTAACTTCAAAACTGAAATTACTACAACATAAACGTTGCACATCTTCCAAACCGCTTGAGAGTTGTCTGAAAGCTACTGGCAGGGGCCAGGGTCTTTAACGAGTACCTGGCATCGTACAGGCTCGGGACCATCGCTTAACGTCTCTTCCGAAGGACGCCGTGCACAAGTTTATTTTACCAACCAGATAAAATAAACTAAGGCCTTCGGCCGGGTTTCGAACCCACGATCTTGTGCTCAGAAGGCAAGCACGCATACCATTGAGCTACCGGCGCCCACATAGAATATATAAGTGTGGCTGAGTAAAGTTGCTAAATGGAAGTTATGAATTTGTCTTGTCATTTCCATACCTTAGTGACTATTCAACTTACTTCATTTTTTGAGTATCAAGGAATGTGACCCGTAAGTGCGGAAAGGTTACCGACCCCCAGCCCGAGACACGGTAGAGAAAGGAGGCAGGGGTTTCCACAGTTTGTGGTCTTTATATTCGTGCCAAGTAATATTGCTAAAAACAAAGACGGGAAATACAAAACTCAGTCTTTACTAATTAACAGCTGTTCGACATAGCTAGGTTTCTAATGGACGAATATTGTATAGCTTAAATTAAGGAAAATACTATATGATCTCTTTTGGGCTGAAAATGACAAATTCAAGCATTACGCGAGATATTAAGATTTTTTTTAAATCACCCCTATAAATTCCCCTCCCTTTTTTAGTTAAGATTTTTCTGGTTAGACTTGATCTTCCGTTTTGCAAGAACGATTTTTTTGCAAAGCTTGAAAAAATCGGAATAAGCATTCGGATATTGTCGTGTGAAGGAACATGCATACATATATTGTTACTTTCTTATAAGTTTAGTATAAACAAGCAAGTATTGTAATCGTGCGAAAACCCGAAAGAGAATTTTCAACGGGACATTACGTTTCAAGTTCGCCTGAACACGTTTTGATCATTTTCTCGATGTCGGTGTGTATGTGTACGTGATTCAAGGAACTTTTTAGGCGATCTATCTCAAAAACGATTGTAGCGATGAACTTGATTAGATTTAGGCCGAAATTGCATGAAAACTGAGTACACTTTACTTCAGGGCCAAATGACACTTTATAAGATGACGCTTATACTTATCCTAATCTTTTCAGTTTTAGAGAAAGCTGAAAGGCTCAATTTATATGAAATATAAATTTTCGTAGAAAATATTTCAAAGTAATGTTTTTAAATTGTGACATATTGCAATAAAATTCAAAATATATTTTTTTATTAACAAGGTTAAAAATAAATATATGTGATGTGGCCATAAAAGGACTTTGTTATACCAACCATTTTCCTTTACAAATCCTTACGAAAATATGCACCAAGTTGTCGTAAACTATTTTTTTTATTTATTTTTTTGGTATCAAATTTAAACTTCTAGAATTGAAGTGAAATGGGTATGGAAGTAATAAATGCCAAGGAAGAATAAAAAAAACATATTTAAGAACGTGAAATTATTTATTAATATAATGTACAAATTGTTGGAATATTTTGGTATCGAGGACAATGGAGATAAAAAAAAATGTCAGTAGATGGCTTACCTTACCAATAGGTATACAGCAAGGAGCTGGTTACAGCTCAGCTATCCTTGGATCCAATCATTACATTAATATCTAATTTATAACAAAAAATAAACACAATAATTTACAAATATTTACATAAATAAAAAAATACTATACAAATTTTACGTTCTCACGTATACAAATTAAAATTTTTTATTTCTAACCAGAGGCACTTCCAGTTTAACTGGTAATACACCGTTATTTTTTCCTCTTATTTCTTCAATTTCATGTCGACTCATGTTGATGATGCCTCCATCAGGAAGCCTGACATGGTAGCCATAAGAGCCGTCTGGCTTCTGGCCTATTTCAAGTATTCCTTCAACAGTTGGCACATTGGCCGCGGGCTGTGGGGGGAAGAGGTTCCGGACAGCTGGGTTGCGAGGTCTCCCGGGGGATATCGGACCTCCTCGCAACATTGGACTTCTGGGAGAAGTTGTAGGGGGAGTCCTCACCCCCATGGGGCTTATAGGACTCCGCATCCTAGGAGATAACATCCGGGGAGCCCTGGGGGACATCATACGTGGCGACCAGGTAGGTTGTCTGGGAGCACTAGGATCTACCATAGGCTTGGGCATCATAGGCTCTGCGATAGGCTTCGGCATGATCGGCTCGGGGATAGGCTGAGGAACCCTCCGCTCCTGCATGAGCTGTGGGATGACAATAGACTGGGGCAGTTTAGGAGTTGTTGTAAATTGATTGTAAATGGCAGCTCGAGGGAGGGGGAGAAGGGGCTGTGACTGTGGCTGAGGTGGTCGGGGTTGTATCTGAGGAGGCAGGGGGTGCATGGCAGGCGGCCCAGAGGCAGGTGCCCCGGCAATCCGAGGTGGGATCCCGTTCCTCACAGGTTTGGTAGGCCGGCTATTGGCCATCCCCACCACTGCTGAACTCTCTTTTTCCTCGTCCGAGCTAATGTATATCACATCTTCCTTCTCCTTCTTGACGACTACATAGGCCGGAGGGAGCCCCGGAGAGAGGGGCCGGAGTGGGGGCGGCTGCGGCTGGGACATCACACTCACAATACGAGGTGTGGACGGACTCTCTACAGGAGCCGCTACTATCTCTGATTTGATGTCCACACGCTCCTGTTTCAGTATGACAGTAGGCTCCTCAGAGAACTCCACGCTGTCCTCCCGTACCTCCTCGTACCCATCACTCTCGCTCGTACCCATCGCTGATCTCTTCCGCCTTCGTCTTCTTTCTACTTTCTTTTTTTTCTTATGCTTATAGGTACTCTCCCAGTCTGACACAGAACTGCTTTCATATTCAGAATCATCCTCAGAATCAGTTGAGCGAAGGCTGGAAAAATCTATACACCTCGTACTTTTCCTTTTCCCTGAAATATAAAATTAAAATATTCAAACATAAGTGGCATTTTGATGGTAAAAAAATATGAACAGGCCCATAGGGCTGTCAGTGTTTTTAACTATGTATCTCAACTTTCTCCAAAATCTTAGTGAATTTTTTTAAGAGCTCTTTAATGTTTAATGTTTTTTTTTTTTCTATTTAAAGGTTAGGTCAGATTTTCATAAGATCAGAAGCGGGAACATGATCAACACGAGAAAACGGAACTCAGTCAAACAAAGCGGTGACCCTATCTTCCTGGAAATGACGATGAGCTCAAAAGTAAATGTTCACAGAGGAGAAATTACATGAAGCCGGGGGCGGCGGCTGCGACCATCTCAGGAAGTGCGGGAGTGGTTTAGGGGATTTGTTTTTTACTAGAGGTTCGGACAAACTATCAACATGACTATAATACAATATGTATAACATGTTAATTATGGTTTTTACCTAAGGATTCGTTGCTCTTAATTGCTATATCCCTGGCACCCCGAGGTTTCTCACTAGCTAACCAAAGATTCAATAAATTGGAAAAATATTCTTGAGTTCTGAAAAATATAGTAAATACAAATAAATTAGAAAAATAAAGAAAACAATTAACATTAAATAACATTAGTAGTAATATGTACTCGTAATACATAGTTTAAACTCTCTGAGTTAGACTAATAATAGTTTTTAAAAAATTCAAGTCAATATGTATCAAAAGTAATAATCGTTGTGGCATAGAATGGTCTTACAGGTTATAAAAAGCGCGTGTTTCATGCCACAGCTCACCGCCTCTAGCTAAACCACTCGGAAGTTTGTCATTCACGAGTAATAACTACCATAGCATGTTTTCACAAGTGAGCAGATAATTGGGCTTTCAAAATTACATAATGTATAATATTTATTTGAATTATATTTATAATTACATCCCTGTTTCGATGGAAATATAGTTCGATCAAAATATGGTTGGTCTTGGTGTAACGCACTGATTATGTTTTCAAAAAGGTTTCTGGAGAATAGAAGTTATAGAAATTCAAAAAATTCGGGATTTTTAATTTCAGTTAGTTTTTTTTTTCAGAAAATTTCCAGAAAATCAAAGATATTAAATATTATTAAAATCGGACATTTGCCTATTATATGACCCTTAGACAACAATCAAAATATTTTCAAAAGTGTTTGTGAGAAGTTGTAAAATAACACGAACCTGTTCCTGAATTCGTGCCACTGATTGTACAGAGCCATTAAACCATCAATATTCTTTCTTTCATTTTTAAATAACTTCATATCTTTTGAAATATTTTTGGACAAATTGTAGAATTTCTTTTTTCTTAAATCTTCTGTTAAGGTAACTAAACTTTCAAGGCTATCCGCAACCATCATGCAATCATTTTGATTTGGTAAAAATTCCAACAAGTCATCTAAAAAAATAATTTGTGTTTGTAGATCTTAATCAGATAAACATTTTACAATGGTACGTTATATGTACATTAACAATTACTGAGATTCAACATTAGTTTCCAACAAATATTTAAAAAAGAATAAAACCTTTTTCATTAAAAGCAGGTTCTGAGATAGCTTCTAATAGTCGTGACAGACCAGAATCCAATTCGTCACACCCATCAAACTAAGGACATTATAATGTTAAATATAATAACATAGAAAAATGAAATTAATATTTTATAAACCATTTTGTTTCACTCACAATATCATCTGAGAATTGAGCCTGTTTATAGACACGAACTTCACGGTAAAAAGGAATTCTAAAATAACTATTTCCATTTTTGTCACTTCCAAGGTAAATAGGCCTAAGTTCTTTACTATTGCTCTCATATAAAAATATGTCTTGAATCGGCTTGTTGTAATGCTGCAGACAGAAAAAATAAAAAAATGATTAGGATCATCCGAAAAGCATATTCATAGAATGGAAGTTTTTTTTATTTATAATAATTTTTTTGTTCTATTTTAATTGTTTGTTATTTATTTATTTCATAACTTGCCTGTCTCGTTAATTACAAATCTGAATATGCTGACTGAGTCCGGTGACAATTTAAAAAAGAGAATCTGCCAATACCACAAAGCCTATTTTCAAGTAAACGCCCATAGCAGCTTATCATTTCGGTAAATATATTCCGCAAGCGGCGGTAAACAAATCATCGAGGTATATAACTCCAATTTTCATAGGATCTGTGCATTTTTTCAATGTTTAAAACTTCAAGAAGCAACGCTAATACCTGACTATAAACAATAGTCAAATAATTATTATTTACAAATCCCTGGAGTTTAAAGTATGACAGTAATTCTGAAGCCGCCTTGCAACAAGTCCTCGATAGTATACTGCCCTCATAAAGAATACGAGCGTAACTCTAGAACTGACAGGAGAGGAAATTGTTGAAGTGTTGGCTCTTTTAGAGACGGTCTATAGGTAGAGAGTTCGAAAACATTGACAAAAGTGGTTTTATTATTTTGTCTCGGCGTTTAAAAATAACTTTGAGGAGTTGGTTGTTCCTTGTTCTTTTCAAAAAGAATTAGCATTAAAGCCTTCCTTCCTTGGTATGGCAACTTCCTTGGGGTAATACGTAAAGTGGCAAGTATTACCGCGTCAGGTGGAGGCCGGGGTTCGATATCAAGCCGGGTAGATTTATTTTTCTTTTGAGTCATACAATTTTCAATTCCCATTTATTTCATTATTATTTAATCTAATAACTTTTTTTTATACAAAACTATAATAATAACACTCGCCGAATTCGACTGGCAGGCAAAGAAGACTACATTATTTTGATTATTCTGATTATTCAAGTTAGTTTCCCCACAATGATGGTGGCGATTAATAAAAATAAGCTTACCAATAAACAATCACAAAGTGCTTTCAAAATGTAAACTCTCTTAAAAAAAGGAATTTCGTGAAATCTTTTATCTTCAAGAGGGTTCAAAAGGCCAACACAAGCCCAGAAGTGTGGTTCCACTCCACAGATGCTGAAGGCCTGCAAGTCATAACATACAATTAACTTCTATAACTTTATTACAATACAATCATCCCACGTCCAGTAGACCATCTTATAAAAAAAAATATTTTCTGATTCGGTTCAAATTTGGTGGGCACACTTTAGTAAGTCTGACAATATGCCTCAAATATGTTTTATTCAACTCAAACGGTTCTTCTTTATAAATAAATAAAACCAACTTCTTTTTGAAATATTGTCTGCTCCAAAAAAAAAATATAATACAAATAATTGTAGGTTCTGGAAGTATGGAAATTTTCAAAAATGTCATAAGATTCAGTAAGACAAGTGAAATTTCGGTCAACATTTAATTATATATTAATTCTCTTAAACAGCTAGATTAGCTTTGGCTTATCGTTAAAGACAAAAGAAACAGGATTCGCCCGGGCCTCGGCTTGTTCTTATCCACAATCTTGGCTTACTCACTACCTCTGTGCTACCGGCTCCCCCAATTTTGCTATTTAAAAAAAAAAAAAATTCAAATTCCAACCCTTTTATTCCCATATAAGATAATATGCAGAAATAAGTTAGACCCTCTTAAATAATTACCATTATTTTTTCCAGAATAAGTTGACTTTTGGAGGTTTTCCTTTTTAAATGTAAAAATTTAAATGCCCAAAATATGCAAAAAAAAAAAAAAAAAAAAAAATCAAACATTGCTCAATGCGTTGTCAGACCTGCTAAGGCTCTATCCATACCAAGCATTAGCCAAATCTAATTCTATTTTTAAGATGGGCCATTTGAAATTGAATGGCCTATATAAAGAATCCCCATAGGGATTCGACTTGCATGGTAAAATTTAATCTATTTCTTTCGTAAAGTTTGAATTTATATTAAGAAAGAACTATAAATAAAATAAAAAATATAAAGGAACAAACATTACCTCTAATTCATCTCGGGAGGTGTACAAAATATCAAACCAATTGTCAATTTTTTTTTTCAATCGGGAAGTCCATATTTCATAAGGCATGACTGGCGTAACATCCAACTTTGCTCGCAACATCTGTGGGCTACAAAATAACATAGTACAATATAATTTAAAAAAATAATTATTTAGACTAACACTGAACTGAAATGTTGCTTCGTAATAATGCTGCAATTATTTGAAGGAATAAAGGCATTATAATTCCTCTTGGTTAGCAAAAGTACAATTCGTCCATTAGGTAGATGATTAAATGGTGTACTAACCCCTCGCCAAACACCGATCACTGAACAACAGTTGGATTTGATGGAAAGCCACCCTGAACTAACCTGCCTTAAGGACGAACATTCACTCAACAGACTGAAGTCCGGAAAAATAAAGTTTAATAGAGTCGACAGTATCTTTTCAATGTAGAAGGAAATCGAGGTTCTGTCGTGTAAAAGAAAATGCAAAATTTGGCCAACGTTTCGAAAACTATTTATTTTTCGAAACGTTGGTCAAATTTTGCATTTTCTTTTACACGAGAGAACCTCGATTTCCTTCTACATGAAAAAATATAGCTTTGCAGAAAATATTATCATATTGTTATTTTGATAAAATTAATTATTATTGCAAATATTTTTCGAAATATTTGACCTGTTTAGACTGAATAGTATTAGTGCTGCTTTTTGCAGGCGTTTACAATATTTATAGTCATATATATCATCGTGTAGTAAATTGACTGTTCATGTTCATAGAAGGTACCCTGACTTTTACTACAACCGCTAGAGCTCAAATATAATCATGATATCTGAAAGAATATATGCAATGTATTTGCTACAATTCTAAAAAAATTGGTGAGGCGAGCAAGATTCTTTAGCAAACCACCTTGATCCTGGTCCTACCTCTAGAAAATTTGTTACTGGAAGAACGACTTACCACCAGGACGAAAAACCACCTACTGCGCAATTTCATTCTGTAACTCGACCTCTTGGGCTTTGTCATTATTCTCCCTGACCTCCGCTGATCAACTTGGTTCTTCTCCCGGAGTCAATAGCACATTTTCTATTTTTTTTTAAAGATTTCCAATGTTCAGCGATCGCCGTAGAATAACAGTAATTTAGAATCTTAGAAAATAAAACTAATCACTAAGTCAAGATATTGCGAAAAATGTATGATACCTGAGCATGGACGTCATTAAGGTAGCTAATGTGGTGGATTCTTGTGGCATAAGAAGCATTCGTTCAACTTCGTACTGGGTAATTTCCTCAACGTTCAACACCTCCCACGTCATTTTCAAAAAAGAGCCTATTTCAGCAAGCTGCAAGAAATACAGGAATATGTACTAACATTCTGCAAAACAAAACTTGGACAACCAAGCACAGATGTCCATATCTCGCGACAGGCATCTCTCACAAACTAGAAAGATAGCTCAACCGAAGAAGCCTGAGCCACAAGAAATTGATAAAGGGTCATCTGATAAGAAATTGTGTCTTCTACAATTTACTTTTTTCACTATTTCCATGGCCGCCATTCTCAAAAATATATGAATCAATATAATTCCTCCAAGCTCTGGAGTGGCAGATGTGCGTATTAATATTATAAGTCTTCAGGATAAGTACTTTCAAAGTGTAGTGAGTACTATCAACATTTTCCTTAGAATTATGCTTCTTGGCCTAGGCTCCATATGTATAATGTACGCGGTAAATTATCTATAATGTTCAATTATACAAATCATGTAGGGGACTATGTTTACGAGCCATTTGAGGCTCCCGAGCATCTATCGCTCCTACGGTAATAATTCATCGATTTTTTTTTGGTAGTAAATAAATTTGATGCTCCATCATTTTATCCTGAAACATTTTTTTTTTAAGTAGAAGCGATAGGAACAGAATTATATGCGGAAACCTGATTTTCGACTATTTCTGTGCTCCCTGCTGAATCGAACTTACCTCCAATAGGAATGGACTTTTGATATGTTACCATGGGGAAGAACCGAACAACTTCAAAACCTCTGTAATAAATCTATGATTTAGACCAATTTTGCTTGAGCCAAAATGAATCATTCCATTGTGGGAATGAGAGGGTTAACCCAAAAACAGAAATTCAGTCTTACTTAATTTCCTAAACGTATGTCTGTCATAAATGTTATACAGTAGAAAGAAACCCCTCATAACCGACTCCTCGGTATAACCGGCCATGGGCCCAACCTGTCCCAACTTGAAAGTTCTATCAGAAGCAGGCGAACAAAAGGTATGTTGTAACTGCACGGTAAGAGAATGCTTTGTAAATAAATATTTCTTCGATAAAAATGAGCTAGCTCATAAAAATAAATTATTTCACGTTTAGAGCATGCCATCGACGAATTTTTTAAGTTAGTTATAGAAAGAATAATTAAATATTGATTTTTTATTGAATAATTAAATACGGATTTTTTTTTTCCCGTGTATCGTTTAAACACAGTGCAGTGTACAGTTAAGTGATAGGCCTACAACATTTCATTTTATGTAATGACCACTCAAAAACGCAAACGTGTTTGTGTTTCGCTCTTAGAAAAACTGAACTACAGCGTTTGGACCGTGGTGAGTCTGGTGGAGTAGGAGTGACAACAATAAAAGACTGGAAAAAAAATCGTAAGGATGTCTGTCGTCCAGAATAGCGCTACAGCTAATGACGGAAACAATACGGACAAAGAAAAAAACATCAGTGAAAACATAGTGAGTCATTCCATTGCAAAAGATGCATTTGAAGTCCCGCTAAAATATATCGAGCAGCAACCAACAACTACACCAATGGACGTATTGTGGGCGAAAAAGTGGCGGGATGCATCCGCAAAATCAAGATTAACGAAATTGAAACAAAATAACATTAGTGACTTTTTCCACTAAAACCCGTGTACTGTAACATACACTGCATTTTATTGTATAGTTGTTGTACAAGTAGTATTGAGTTTTTGTAACAATATAGACCTTTTTTACTATTGTAAACGGTTTTTTTTTTTGCTCCTCTGATTATCCGACCTTTTTTGTGTTCCAACCATGGCCCGGTCCTGTAGGCGACGGATATGAGGGGTTCTACTGTATACAGAGGAGGGATGAGGTACCTGCCACATTGAGCTGATGAGAGTTCGGTGCTCTTCATTGACTAGGTGCTCCCGTTCCCAGGACAACATCTGGGCCTCCTTCTGATTCTGTTCCTCTATATCTTCTGGGGTCGGCTGCCCTTCGTCACTTTCAAGGATCCTATTTAAAATCTTCGATTCAAATCCTAGGACACACAAATCATTTTTTTTTAAACTTATAAACACCTTTAAAATAACTTTGGAGGGATACGAGACCCTTTACTTCTGCACATAAGTTCACATTGCACAGATCGTTCTCTGCAGCCTGAGATTCCTAATGGTGAAGAGTGAGGATAGCAAGACCGGTCCACAACCTCGAAGTGGGAACTTATCCGTGAAGGTTAGCTGAGAATGTCTATAATACATTGTATACATGAAAATTGAATTTTACAGGATGTCCCTTAGATGTTATGCACACAACAATATCAATATATATTTAAAATATAATAATAATATGATATAATAATTTTTATACGAAGCCTAGATACTCTTTGATGTAAAATTTTAAGCAAATCGTACAACGTTTTCAGGAGAAAAGTGAGATAGGTATAGCTACTATACCACTGTCTCAATGTTAATTAGATCGGTCAAAAGAAAGCCTTGGGACACCATAAGGGCATAATGCTCGCTCAAACTTTCAACGAGAACGTTTGTGGGGAACAGGAGGTAAAAACACTTCAAAACTAAGACAACTGGGAGAAAAATGTAAGCATACCATTTACTAAAATGATTAGAAAGTAGTTTTTTCAGAATATCCAAAAAATCCCGGTTGCAAAATTGCATCCAAATCGAACTAAATTTTCTACAAGAAAATTGGATAGGAAATATCCATTAGAGGAGTATAACTTCTATACCAATGTTTTAACTGTGTCTACTTAAATCGAAAATATTTATACGTTTAAAAAAATAAACAAATAATAATATTAATACCAACAAGGAAAAATAAAAGTACGCACCTCTCACAGATAAAACACTGTTCACAGTCTCATGCTCTTCTGAAGTTATATCATCATCAATTTCAGTCTTAACAATTACTTCACTAGCATTCAATTCAGGATCTAAACATTTTTCTTGTAATGTTCTGAAATTCATTAAAACTTCTTCAGAACAAGAAAAAAAAAAGTTTGTAAGCCATAAACCATTGTAGCTGTAAAATGATTCTAATATATCAGCTCTACGATTAATGTTAGTAAAAAATCAGGATCTTGTCATGTGCCACTATTTGGATCATAATCAAAATTTTCTCAGATATTTTGTAAATTTCAATAATTCAGGGATCTTCTAAGAGTAATGTGACTTCAATTTCCATTTCCTGTCCTAGTAAGTAATCCTTTAAAGTAAGGTTCTAGTTATTCACAACTAAAACTTTTAATACATTTTTTTTCCTGTTCTTTGAAAACTGTAAACCTCCGAGCTGACTCGTGTTGTAAGAAGAAAGATAGGTAAAACTGAATTTGGACTCACTCAGGTAAAAGAGATAACTTGCGTTCAAGTTTGTGTTCTATATACAATGCTTTTCTTGAAAACTTATGGGTAGGACCCCAGAACCTGTAGCAGTTTTCCAAGATGAGTCGTACATCCACCACGAATTCACGGATTCCGCTGTACTCCTTATTCATTAACTTCCGTAGAACTATAATTTTTGCAGATCAGAAAAATAAATACGTAAAAAATAAAAATTTATCGTATAATCAAAATGTTAAACATGAAAAATCATTATCTCACCTTCGTTCAACCACATTGGTTTCTTAATTATATTATAATAAGTGGACATTCCAAACAAACTCTCATTTGGCTTCTGGAGAAATGGTTCAATTTTATTTATTAAAAGTATTGCCTGAAGAATTCTGGAACAAATCAAACAATCAAGAAGATAAAAACATTATAGGCTTCCAACTAATTTTAATTAGTTAAGTATAAATAAATTATAGAGGGCGCCTGTAGCTCAGAGGTAGTTTGGTAGCCGACTGAGCTCAAGAAAATCTTGAGCATGCCGTCCTTCGATGACACGTTAAGTGATGGTCCCGAGCCAGTGCGATGTCAGGTACTCGTTTAAGACCCCTAACCTTAGGTAACTAAACCTGGATAAGCAACATTTAGGACTCCCACAGTAGCTCATGTCCAACAGAGCGACGAAAGAGTACTCTGGTAGTAGGCGATATGACATAGTTAAAGCGGGGTCGTGAGTCATAATAAATAACTAAATAATTTATAAAAAGCGTACTGGTAAGCCGCCTGCAGCTCATCAACTACTTCAGGGGGTAGACCATCCGTGGAATTGTTAGGAAGTTTGAGAAACTCTTCCCTCATATATTTCTTCCTTTTCTTCCTGTCAAATGATTCCTCCAATAAACCGGGTCCATCTTCTTCATCTGCGTCCATCTGCAACAAGAAATTGACAATCAATCAGAGATAATTTGTTTCATATTTAACAAGAAACGGAAATAACATCGTCCATTTTTCAATGTTTTTTTCCTGAGGATGAAGGAATGAAGGAAAAAGGTAAGGAATAAAAGTTTGAATATACAATCTTTCTGGACTTGACCAGCAAAGACGGTAGACCATATGTTCATGTTTGGGAAGACATTGGATTCGTATTGGGCCAAGGAACGTAGCAATGGAGTTATTTTTCCATTTCCTGCATGTGAAACGAAAAACTGTGGAAAACCTGTTTCGATGGTTTTGTCTTTATTGACATCCTTCGAAGGCTATTAGATCCATATAATTTCAAGCAAGGTTGTAACATCACCCGTTTCTCAATACGTTCGTTTAACATTTTGTTTTGATAACTAATAACTCGCAAACTATACTCACAGGTTATATGCGAAATGGCTTATAACGTCGCGTTCACAATTTTTCATTTGGTAGGGAGGAGTTGGAACAGAAACTAGAAAAAAACATAATTGACTATGACACTTCAGAGGGCGAAGGTAGCCTGCTGGCCTACTGAGCTCATGATCGCGGGTTCGAGACCCCTTCCCTATGTGAATAAAAATTTAGGGTAGGCAAAATTTAGGACTCCCATATTAGAGTCGGGTCCATGTCCACCAGAGCGACGAAAGAGCGTTCTGGTAGTAGGCAATATGACCTCGTAGTTAAAGTCCGGACATGAGTCACAATAACTAACTATAACATTTTATTTTAGTGGTCACAGAGGCTATTCCCGTATTACTGGATTCATCTGCCTAATATAAAGGAAATGGGGGGCGCAGAGTCATGTAGCTAAAAAACCAAAACATGCAATCCTCTGAAGAGTTTTATTTAAAGCAGACTTTTTATATTTTTTTCGGCAAACAATAGACACACTCTGAGGGGATCAAGTGAGTGGCTTTTATTGGACATTCTCTAACACAAGATTGGATAGGGTTATTGTTGATGAAAGTCACGAAAATTCCTGAAGGTTAGTGACTCTCCCGGGCAAAGCCGGGTAGTACATCTGTATTTAAATATTCTGGCTGTTTAGACTTCCTGCAGCATGTTCTTATATATAAATATAATATTTTTATATTCTATTCACTGTTCACTAGTGTAACTATTGACAAGTAGTTGGGTGCGTGGTAACCAACAACTATCATATCGATCTGCCACTACTTCAAACATACATATTATTCTAATGACTCGACCATTATACTAATTATTTCATGAGAGGGGTAGATCAATTCATCTTCAAGAGGTGAAGTGGCAATGAGGTTACTAATAATAAACAATAACCTGCTGGTTGTATTTCTGTATAAAATTCATAAGCTTTCTTGTGCAAAGACACTAGCGAGTCCAAGATCGCGGGTTTGAAACTCGGCCGAGGCCATTAGAGTCTTTGGTCTGGAAGATAAAAAACATTGGGCCCGCCGTCCTTCGGATGGAACGTAATCCATGATCCCGAGCCTGTGCGATGTCAGGTACTCGTTAAAGACCCCTATCCTAGGTGAATAAAAATTTAGGGTAGGCAAAATTTAGGACCTACAGTAGAGTCAGGCTCACTTCCCCCAGAGTGACGAAAGCGCGCTCTGGTAGTAGGCGATATGATCTCGTAGTTAAAGCCTGGGCATGACAAAAACTAACTAGCGAGTCGAAAAAATAAAGCTTGGGGAACAAAATAAGTAAATAATTTGAAAAATGGCAAATCATATCATAAAAAATTCTTCACTAGAGTAGATTTTCCTTTCAACATTTTCTGAATGAACTTTGATGGTTTAACGACATTTTTCTATTGTATTTCTTACTTCCATATAAATGGAAGAAAATACTGAAAAAAGTGACCATTTTGTTTAACTAATTAGTGTGTATTCAATACCCACATAAATTGAATCAACGCTACAGACTACTACTTAGACCAAAGTCTAAACTTTCCACTGAAAACAAACTAATAATTTACTTAACCTTACTACGTCCAATTTGGAGCTATGGACTTGAACCACGGGGTACAGCCAAAGAATTGAATATAAACCGCATCCAAACATCTCAGTCCAAACAATGCTCCTTTCTACATCACCAGCAAGGTGCTCCACAAAGATCTCAATATACCCACCGATCAATAATTAATCAATTCCACATTTTCAACTTTTCATAATAATCTCCAAATACTTCCTAACCCGTCCAGACAAGTTCTATTATCTCACGCACATCCCGATAAACTTTCTCATCCTCTAAAGAGGATGTGGCCTCGAGATCTGGTTCCGTGATGTGACAATAAATTATCTAGGGAGTGTCAGCTCGGTCTGATTTCTCCCATCGTGACATTTTTGTTGTATTGGTTCATTTAACCATAATCTTTACCTATTGTATCTAGTATATTGTACAGAGGGAGAAAAAAATAAAAATTATATAAAAAATGCTCAGATTATCTCTTTTATCTCTTACAAAAGTACTGAAAACAATGTGAGTCTATATATCTCCAATTAGTTCGTTAAATATACAAAACGTGTATAATATATTTTATATGAACGTTATTCGAGGCATATCTTCAAGTAACCACTCGGAAAGAGGTGGCTACAACATTCATAGCTACATCCGCTAAGCTAAAAACGGGAGGGATATGACACACGTCAATCACTCGTTAATAGAGTTACGTATACGATCTTCGACCTACGGAAACCTATAAATTAAGTGACAACATTGCATGTCAAATGTAGTCCTCTTAGTTGCTAAATAGTTCCGATAAATATACTTACAATAAAATATTTCCACACCAGTTGCTTCATAATGACTCTTCGAAATTCCTCAATGTTTTCCGTAATATTTAAACCCTCTAAATGGGATAAAAGTGAAAGAGTAAGAGACAGACTGGAGAAGACGGGTTCTAACTAGGATCTGATAGACAAGAGGGCTACTTTCCCATACGATAGGCCAGTGCTAATTATACTATGATCGATCTTAATTAAAGATTTATCATGTAGGTCGATTTGGACTAATAATTGTGTACACAATCCAACAGAATGTCTCCCTGGCATCGTAACAACGATCGTAACACTTCAAACAAAGAAGGCAGGAATTATATACACCTTACACACATGGAAGGGTATCATGGATCAGATTCTCAACTGGTGGATCGGCAACTAGTCAATGGTAGTCCGAGACCAGTTTTTTGTTTTTTTCTTTTCTAAAGCCTAGTGGGACTCTTTGCGTCTGGGGTGAATCCCGTGTGCGTCACCTGCGCCCGGGCTGCCCCGACTCATTGTCGCGGTGAGTCTGGTGTATTGCGGGTTAGTATTTTCTGCGTATTTTGAATCCCGTCCGAATATGTGATTCACAGACTCACACTGTTTTTGGTTTCGTTTCGGTGATAGTTTTTTGTAAACATGTTGTGGAATACGGATTTAAATTTACAGTTCATAGAGGAAATGCATTCCCATCGTTTTTTGTGGGATGTGTCCTTCACGGAATTTAGAAATCGTGAATTAAAGAACAAAACATTGGCGGATTTGGCTGGTAAATACAGCGTGTCCGTGGCGGAAATTGAAAAAAATTTGCATACATTGAAAGGACAATTTAGGCGCGAACACAAAAAGATAAAAATATGAAAAGTGGAACCTCACCAATAAAGTGTAGTTGGTTCGGCTTTATTGCCTATGGTGATTAAATTTCTAAACCCCATGCCATCTTCCATTCTTCAAGTGTCCAAAAGACTATTCCCGCACTGGTTCTGCCGCCATGAAATAATTTGCGAACCCATCTTTTTTGTTGTTTTTTATTGCGCTTATTATTAATTATACAAAAAAGAGCTAGAGAAATTACCGAGAGAGCAACTTCCTCCGCCATTTTTCGCCAAGGACTGAATCGCAACATGAATCTTGGTATGGATACGGTTTTTTGTCGCGGAGCAGCATCTAGGCTGTGTCCGAACAATGAATTTACGCAGCGCAGTTTCTGAATCGCGACATGAGTCGATTCAAAGAGTCCCAGTGCGTACTAGGCTTAAAAAATGAGCTGCTGCATGGAGCATTTATTTAAGATTAACAAGTGGCTATCGAAAATTTAAGAAATACATGTTATCCAACTCGACTATCTAACAACCTGAAAATTTAGAATTTTTTTTTTTCTCTTTATTTCAGTTTTTTTTTTTTCCCATACTTCGGCTGTGTAGAGAAAGCCTGGCTAGAGTGACGGTGGGAGGAGTGACCTACCTCTTCAACAGGGAAGACAGCTGTAGTGTCTGCAACGAAGACCGACCGGACGACATCCACCATTTCTTCATGGAGTGTCCAGCCTTCAGCCAACTAAGAAAAAAGTACCTGGTAGAAGCACTAAAGAGCCCGCAACCTCACAAGACCCTTTTCAACATTGCAAACAACCAAAACCTCAATAATATTATACTATACATAGTAAGGGCGCTAAAAATTAGAGGACATTGAAGTTTTCAAATAAAATACCATTTTTATTTTTGTTTTAATTTGTTTATTAACAGTTAGGTTCTATATTACTTTGTATTTTATTATTATTATTATTTTATATTTTCATTTATTTGTACTTTTTTTAAACTGAATAATGTATATATCAGGCCGAACCCTGAGCCTAAAAGATGTATTTCTTAAAGGCTAATAAAGAATTGAATTGAATTGAATTGAATTTTTCCCATACTTTTCCACATTTTTATTGGTTTTCTTCTATTATTTGTATAATGTGGCTTGATTTGCATGAATGAAGTAGAACCTTATCGAGAAGTAACACATTACCGCTCCTATTTTGATCCATGCATCCCTGAAAATACCGCCTCCAAGGAGCTGAACGGCTGATTGCATGATTCTATTTTGAAATACTCTTCCCCCACATACTATGAAGCCCACTGGACTCATAAATTGTCACCTTCCTCTCCATGGAAAATATTGAATGTCTGCTAAATTCTTACTCTTCTTTTTCAGGTAAATTGTTGCGAAGTCTACTTTATTAAGTGTTGACCTCTCTTATGATCAGTTTCTTTTCCTTTTTACCTTTCCTTAAAAATTGAAGCCATGGGACATAATTCCATATGATTCCTACATGGGGATGTCTGTTTGCTGATGTAGCGAGATGAACGGCTTTTTGCGGAGCACATACAGAAAGCGTTTTTGTGACGTTATCGAAAATATAGATAATAATAATATAGAGTCCCAGTTTACTATTTAAGTCACCAAACAATAAGTTCGCGTAAGGAAATAGAAGTTTCCACTTACTTTTTCCATTCATATTAAAACAGGGAGATGAATGACTTTAAATAATGACTTGGATTAAAATATGAATTTAGTCCCACAAAAATAATGTTTAAAAAAAAGTTAATTTTCGTACTTTTTTTAAAATTAAAAATTGATTTTTAAGTATTTTTTGACATCAAAGTTCCATCACAGCTTCGGATCAAATGGATATAACCAAATATTTTTATTATTGCTTATATTCAATAAAAAAAAATATGGTTGATAAACCTTACTTGGCCCCTATGTCCCAAATATATTTATTTTTACACATCAGTTAACGTGTTTCGCCCATTCGGGTCTTTTCAAAACTTATTTTTTCCGGGTCTAGATACTTATGCCAATCATAATATCCAATATACAATTTATATTTTCGTCCCATGATATTTTTTTTTCTTCCAAAAAAGTATCCACCATGTGACCATTGATAAAATACATTTTCCTAAACTTTACCCTCCTCTCCTGAGGTAACTTAAAAAAAAAAATTAATAGCGCCTAACTTATTATTTTATATGTATTAGTAAAGTATTGAGACTTAAGAATAGACAATTAGACCCAACATATTATTTTTCTTTATTAATTAATTCTATTGTAGCCATGTCCATTGCAGCTGCACTGTCCTCAATAAAATATTGTAATATATAAATAAATAATGGCTTTAAAGGTGTTGACTCCTCATCAATATGGTTTTAATTAATTTATTTAATAACCCAATGTAAAAATGTACATTATATAAGGAGCAAATGGATTCGGAAAAAACAATTATGGAGAAAAGGGATCCAATGCAGTCATGACAATCCTTTGTTACCTTCAGTGGTTATCTCTTCAGACGATGGAAAGTGGATTAATGGGATTCGTGATGGAGGAAAAAAGTGTTAGGGAGTGGTTTTGTATAGAAAGTAACTTTATGCACTTTGTACTTATTGGTGACAATAAGGACCAGCTCGAGGATCCGATGAAGGACTTTGGGCAGGAAGAATTGCATTCTATGTATGTTCAGTTGTACCTCATAGCTGCTAGTCAGGGTACGTCAACGTGACGAACGGTTTTGTGAATATAAATAGTTTCGTGGCGACTTAGGACCAAGGAATCGTTCAAGTAGCACAGTTCTCTCCCATCATTGTTGCTATAAATTATTTTTAGAGTACAGCAATTAACCCTCAAACACATATTTTCTTTAGTTAAGATAATATTATTCCTCTTCTTCAGCATATATTAATCCAAGCCAAAGTTATTAACACTTAAGCAATGTTATTGAAAACATTTTTGAGGCCCGTCAATAAAAAAGAAAATGTTATGGCATGTAAGAAAATATTATCAATGTTTTGACAAGACTTGATCGATAAATTAATCAACTTTATTAATTAATCCGGTTTTATAAAAAGAATTTTTCAGAGAATATGGTTCCCAGATGGGTATGGTGGGTGTGAGATCTCGTCATGAAGACCCAGTAATGGGGAAGGTACCCTCGAGGAAACATGCCTGGGGAGCTCCAGAGAGAGGCCGACTGGCCTGGGCACTATCCTATAGCCAGGCCGTCCTATCCAGGGTCACTGAGTACTCACAGTACACCTCCATACATGGGCTCAGGTACATCGGGGACAATTCACTTCACTTCATAGAAAGGTACAGCTCCCGACCTCAACGTTAAATCCTCTCCTAAAGGACTATCTGTGGGGCAGCCCACACAAAAATTCGAGATATATCTGATACAAATCAGACTTCAGATACAAAACATAATGAGCGGTTTCAGAAAAAAGTTTGCGCAGCAGGGAACAGAAAAGATCTATTTCGCAAAAACCAACATTTTGTTGTATTTCACACAGATTCAAAAGTATTGACAAAAACATCATCACAAATGTGTTCCCTCTCCCTCTATAATCTTACTGATGATAAAAATCTGAAAAAATATAACCTAATGGAGTCTTATCTCATGGAGGTAAATTCTTAATTTGTTTCGGGGATTTGTTAACAAATTGGGTCCGAGAAGGCGAACTTTTTCGATATCTCGGCAAAAAAAAGTCATATTCACGGTGGAGAATCATATGGATGAGGATTAAAGGTATGTTGTAGCATCGCAAACCCATTGCTAGGATGCCCCGTATCTCTAAAACGTGAACTATGAGAAGAAAAAAAATAGTTTTTTTCTGATAAACCGAACTAAAGGGAGGAGGAGAAAGCAAATGTTTTTGAAAATTTCAGAGAACTGTAGCTCAGTTAAAAAAATGTTGGAGCAAATGAATAATCCGATCCTCCGTTAAAGAGCATTCTTTTTTTGTGTATTGGCTCCGCTCACCTCCTCTCGTTCAGAATGTTGAGATGCCAAATGACCTATGTTTGATCTAGGCTTATAAGGATTGCTACATGTGAAATTTCATGAAAATCCGATCAACCCTCTCATTAAAGATGGTTTACATTTTTTTTTCTTTGAATACAGCTACGAGTACCTCAAAATCTGTAAAAGATAAGCAGCGGACACAGTATGCGAGATTGTTTCTTGGTGTTGAAAGCGGAAGATAATGCTGGTAAGCTTTGTCCCCCGGCTGTTATTTTGATTTTTCTAATTTTCAGACTTTTCCAGGCTAAAAGAAGTATTTGTCTGGAAATTTTCCGGACACAGAAACCAACTTTTATATTTAAACATTTTACTATAGGTTGTTGGCATTTGTATTTTTTTTTTAATTCTTTGCGGAAAGAGTAGATCAAGTACTTGCCCGGACAATGGTTTAGAAGAGAAGAAAGGGTTCGATGCCACACCGACCCAACACATTTTAAACAGAATCTCCATCTGAAGCTCACAAATTCTCCCCTACTTCAATGAATCTTTGGGTCTAGATACAACTTACTGCTCCAATTATTTAGGCTACGACCGTATAGACTTTCCCAATACTATTGCAGATCAAAGACGATCCAATTTTAGAACCAGATTTATTGAACATCCTAATAATCCGCAGATATCAACCATGGTAAACTAAAAGCAGAACAAGATACATTTTACAAGACCCTCAGAATTTTTCTAAGCTAATATTATTTATAAAAGATTCGAGGATGAACTTTTAATCTGTTTCAGATGTTTCTGGGCGGTAGCGTTCCTGCTAGCAATCACCGCGGCCAGTTATTACATATCTAATCTCTTTATCAAATTTGATTTGATGCCTGTAATAATGTCTCTATCCCCTCAATCCACATCAGTCACCGACATCCCATTCCCGGTAATAACTATTTGTAACATGAATAATATGAGACGGAGCGAAGCGGAAACAATTTTATCCATGTAAGTCTACCTCACCAGGTAAGTGACTACAAATGCCAATACTTATCCAAAATAATATATTTTTTTATATTCCCAGAAAAGATCCAAGCGGAGAACTAGACCAAAAATTGATCTACGATTTTTGTAATACCCGAACAGTTCCATCTGACTTAGACAAAAACCTTACAGCCAACTGGGAATACATCAAAAACTTTATGGTCAAGGTAAAATCTTAAAAACATTTACAGAATTAATTAATGGGCAAAATTATCAACAAATGTACTATAATGCAGGCTAATCACAATTCCATTGATAGCTCTGCAGCGTTTAGAATACAGCATAAATACCTCCTGGCGTAATTTGGAATATAAGGAAATTAACTTAAAAAAAAAGAGTCCTTATTGTTATATATCAACTTTTTTCATACCTATTTTGCCTAGTCTCTCTTGAATTGTAAACACGTTTCCAATGTTGCTTTTATTCTCATCACTATTGAAATGGAAGAAAACAAACTAAACCTAGTTCTTCTTAGTGGGGTACTTTGAAATAATTCTGCTTAAATAGTCCACAACGTGTACAAGTAGTATCCTTTTTTCTTCTACGCGAATAAAAATAATAGAAGAGAACCCTAATTTTCAGGTGACCCAGCCTTGCCATGAACTGCTCATGTTGTGCACTTGGCATAGTGATCCACTCAGCTGCTCTGAAATATTCACGCCAAGTCTAACAGATGATGGAATGTGTTGTGTTTTCAATCGTCTGAACAGAGACTACATCTTCAGAAATCCGTAATTTCAAAAATGTTCAGCTTATAAAACACATCAACCCCGCAATAGTACTAGGAGTTCCTTGTTTGATCCAAGCGCTACATAATCTGCTTTCTAATCTGATGATTCCAGGAATGTCCCGCAAAATTTGTAGAAACATTTTTTTTATTCTCAAATTAAAAATCTTATATCTCTGAGATCTGATTATTATTTTAGTACATATATATTTTTGTTTGCACTCCCTTCTCTGCGTTTCCTCAACAGAAAGTAGATACATCATTCGAATCCAGATTTTCCAGGGGTGGATCAACCGTGCAGTGACTCCATGCCGATGAAAATTTGTAGAATCAATAAAATAGATGAAAGGAAACTACTTCACGAAAGTGAAGGAAGCCCTCCAGAAAAAATCATAAGTTAAAATGTATGAAATTACCATTAGGAGAAATGAAAGAATGAATGGCGCAAAACATTCGATGAAGTCTAGCGAGACCACACTTTCCTCCGCAGAGGAAGAGAAGAATGCGAAGGGAGAAAAAATTGGAGTAAAATCTCAGTAAGAGTATGGTACTATTATGAATAAATATTTCTCAGCCCTCGATTATTTTATAATTTAACCTCATCAACCTACATTTCTAAAGATAAGCATCAGTGTTTACTATAACCTCTGGGATAACCGTGATTTTTCTTTATCCGTGGTAACCACCACCAAGTCGAGTGTATTTACTAACACAATTTTCAGAAAGGACCTTTCCGACTTGAACGTGACATTTCCTTTCGAGGCGGTGGACTGGTCCCCAGAGAGAGGCTACCCAGAACATACTCCATACGAACACCTTCCTCGGCGACCCAGGGGCTCCGGAACTCATCTCGGACTTACCGTGGCTGTCGACGCTGAACTTTCGGAATACTTCTGCTCATCAGAGTCAAGCAAAGGATTTAAAGTAAGTACCTACCTAGTCGAGGATAACAAAACCTGGAAAGTTATCATACTAGGCAACGAGTAACTCAAAAACACTTCCTGCATAGGAAATTTTGCTATACGATTTCGTTCATATGGTTTCTGTTGTGCCTGTAATACTTTACTATGTCAGTCCAATATTTTATTTTCAAAACGCCGTCATTCCATGGTAACTCTTTAAAATTCGCCAATTTACATAAGGTCATAAAGAAACAAACGTTCTATAGGTTCGCGTCTTCCTAGCATCCGATTCCCACCGATCTGGTTAAGAATTTGCTTGTTATCTTACTTTGATGTTCTTCCATCTGAGACCCTATTCATTTATCCACAGTTTTCTACGTACACTATAATTTTCTGAAAATCTGCAATAACATTTGCTTTCTCCTTCCTTGAGCCCGGTTAATCAAAACTAAACTAAGTTTTCCGTATTATTTTTATACTACAATAGAACCTCTTTAAGTCGAACCTCGATAAGTTGAAAACCTCCAAAAACTCGAAAAAAAGTTTTGTTCCTTTCCCATCAAGCCCCAAAACCTCCATTACTCGAAATCTCAACCCTCTATTAGTCGAAATAATCAGTGAGTCCCTACAAACCATTTTGGTACATATTTTCCCTATATAACACGAAAAATAAAATTGGACCTCTGTATCTCGAACATAGCAATGTTTTATTTTACAACCTTTACAACTCGATTATTTGAAACTTATTACCTCTATAGCTCGAAGAAAATTAAGTTACCGACTTAAAGAATTTGCAGTCAATGTACACCATTGTTTCTTAGAAAACAATTTAGGAGTATACAATAAATAGGATTACCAATTATCTAAAGCAAAAAAAATTACTGACTTTTTTTAATACCTACATATACTACGTATTTTTTATTTTAAGGATGTTTTGAAATAATGTTGATTTATAATAAATTTATTTATCTTAACCTCTGCAAGTCGAATCAAAATCCGCCTAAGTCGAAATCCTCCATAAGTCGAAAACTCGAATTTTTTGGCGTCTCCCTTGATGTTCGACTTATAGAGGTTCTACTGTATATGCATTCTTGATTTTTTTCAAATCTTTTCAACTCACAGTTTAGGTTTTAGAGAGAGGAGGGACATCCCAGAAACGGGTTTGCGATGCTGCAATATTTTTGTAGCCTACCTTTAATCCTCATTCATATGATTCTCCACACAATTTGACCAAAACCTCCCGAAACGAATTTCGAATTTTACCTTTATGACATAAGGTTCAATTGTATTTTTTTCAGATTTTTAGATTGGGACACATTTGGTTGTTCTTTCGAACACCATGACGCGAGCTTTAATGACCTTAAAATATTGAGAAAAAAGGCGATTGTCTTGATGCAGCGCAGCATGAAAATGTTTCTGGAACTGGTCACTAGGCTCAATTTATATTTTTTTTTGTCTTGGACTTACAAAACCCTAAAAATTCAATTCAATTTCTCCGCTACCTCTATTCCACACAGAGATATTAATGTGAGGAAGTTTTCGCTCCTGTTCGTTGGACTGACGTCAATTTGATAATAAATTCCACAATTCTTCAGTAGATAGAACCCGTAAATAATTTAATTGAGACTGCAAGCGGAGAAAAATGTTTCAGATAATGTTGAACAATCCGATAGAGACGCCCAAGGTCTCCGCCTATGCCGTCTCAGTGTCGCCAGGACAAGAGACCAAGGTTATCATCAAGCCACATATAATGAAAGCGACACCACAGCTGGGCAACATAGACCTCTCCAAGAGGTTGTGCTACTTCGAGAGTGAGAGGAACCTTGCCTTCTACCGAACCTACACCGAGAACAACTGTATCCTCGAGTGTGAGGCCAACTTCACTCTCGCCTTCTGCGGATGTGTTCTCTACTACATGCCAAGTAATAAGTTACAATTGTTATTATAATATCCAGGTAAACAAAAATAATTTTTAATCATTTCATACAAAATAATTTTATCGTACATTTAATTTTTTGGTAAAAAAGATACGCAAAAACAATATGCAGTCCGAGTCAGATAAAGTGTCTCTCCTTTTTCTCTAATAACGGATTCGGTACTGCACGAGAAGTAAATCTTCTACTAAGTTTCCGCTCTCCCTCGAAATCTTCCCTCCTATTTATGGATTGGGCTGAATGTCAACAAGTATCTGTCTATTTCACTTCTGAATACAAACATGAAATATGAACATGGAATACTTATATATTAACTTGCAAGTTCGGTGCTGCGCGATGCTTTGAGTCTAACAATTAGGTTGGTCATTATTTAAAATCGGGATTTCAAAATGGTAGGCAGTCACTCTACCATTGGCATCCCCTTCCTGGATAACTGCACAAAAAAAATCATCGACCGAATGCCCCTCCCAGGATAGTAACTCTAACCACTAAGTAAAGAAAAAAAAAACATCTCATCAACACATTCCTTTTTCGAGAAAAACGCGAGGGACGACTTACACTTTATTAATTACACTGGAATTGGGACATGAAAAGAATTCTTGATATACAGTAAAACCCCTCTGCAACGGACAGTCACGGGACTAAGAAAACTGTCCGTTGAGGGTTAAAAAAAAAAAAATCATATGTATGTAGGATATACAAAACGTTTAATTTGCTTTTAGGTTTAATACTACATAATATTATATAGGTAACAAACAATAAATAGATAATTAGATAAAACACACATAATAATAGTTATTATAGATTTTAAGTTAATAAACCAAACAGTAGGCATGTATGCCTGTTTCACAATCAGCGAATTCTACGAATAATAAAAAGTATTCAAAATTACAATTTTCAAATGAATTATTTTGTAAGTGTCCGCTTAGGAGATGAAAATTTATCTCTTGATGGCGAAAAATTGGTTGGCCGCGTCCATTAGACGGTAAAAATACATTGCGTTCCTATACTTCGGGCCGGGACATCGCAAAATTGTCCGTAAGGAGAGGGATCCGTTGGAGAGGGTCCGTAAAGAGGGGTTTTACTGTATTGGTTTTCCTCTCCTTCCTTCCACTGTTAATATTCAAATAAAATTAAACAAAAAAAAAATTCTAACATTTTTGTAGAGAACCAACATACAAGAATTTGCGGCAGACTGGACAGAATATGTGCAATAAATGCTCAAAGTACGTATAAGAAATTCTCAATTTTTTACAATTATTATGGCAACATTATTGTATATTAGTTAACTAATATCAATTTAACAGGAATGATGGAACTTAGCATGTACGATGCTTTAGTCAACTTAACAATACTAACGAATAAAAAATTGACATTATGCCAATGTCTCCCTGGATGTTTCGAACTTTCATACGGATTCGTTCTGTCCACGGCTCCTTTGACAGACCAATCCACCATTAAACCTGATCTTCAAGGAGACAAGAACTTCAAGTATTTCAAGTGAGTTTCATCCTTATTTGGTCCATCCGGCGCTGTTTAGTACTTAAAATCGACATTTCAAAATAGTATGCAGTAACTCTAACCACCGAGCCACTCTTCTGTATAATAATTACACTATTCACCTATCGAAGTCCTCCCCCCTCAATTAAAGCCCCTTCTAAGGAGGGTGTATGAGAGCCTCCCCAGATATGACGTTCGAGTGATCCTGAGGACTTGAATCGATGTAGACAGACCTAGCAAAGAACGACATGGTAGACTCAATGTCACAAATAAGACTGGAGTGCAGAGCTGCGTCCTTCCTAAGGCCATGAAGAAAGGTGGGTATCTCCGGACGTCACACAAAATTAAATTGACCATATTCTAGTCCGCGAAAGGCATGGCTCTGATTCTCATCAGCAGTTTTTTCTATTCCTATGAATTTTTTGTACAATAGACAAAACCCCAGTAACCAATTATATTCTACATTTGAGGAAGACTGCATCTCTTTCGTCACACAACAATACCAAACTACTCAACTTAAATTGGATAAATATTTTAAAGATCAGTTATCCTAGATAGCTTTCAGATATTGTGAAGTAACCCTTTTTAAATAAGATGGAGATTCAATGTCCAATTGGAAGAAAGAGATTTATAAAAACCAAAAGTCACCTGGTCGGGGCCAGGGGCTTCTCTGGATTTACATTGAAGCAGAGGTCTAGCAATTTCTTCAGATGAAACGCCCATATTCCTTCTGATTTCACCAAATGTTGGATTAGGTTCCTATGAGAAGGCCTTTTCAAAATGTCAATGACAATTAAACATGAAGAACTTACAAAGCGAAAAACATGCCAAAGTCTATTTGCGGTAGCGTATGTTTTTAGAGCAATACACTCTGATCTGTATTTCATTATGGCCTCAGGCTCCCAGGAAATTAACATAAGCATCACATAAATGTATAATAGTTTGTTTTTTTGTTTTTTTTTGTAGAGAAAATATGGCAATAGTTCACTTTTTTTTCATGGATAAACAATTTTCTGGAACAGTCCGAGGAATTCTTTTTGGTTTCACGGAATTTTTATGTAAGTATGTCTGCAATATTCACAGTTCATAAGGCTATGTAAAAAATATCTGATGTGACCATAATATGACTTTCTTATACCAGCCAAGTTATTACAAATCACTCTCCACTCCCTTCCCATCCTCCCAAAAAAAATCATTTCTCCCTCATTTCAAACTGACATTAATTAATAGGTAGGAAAAAATGATATGTTGGCGGTGTTTTTTGTTTCCTTGTACAGCGTGATTCTGAATGAGACTAGTAATGCCAACTTGAAATGAGGGAGAAATAAATTTGAGAGGGAGGAGGGAGGGGGGAGACAGAACAGTGAAAAAGGATGATATAAGAAAGTCCTGTCATGATAACATCAGATATCTTTTTTTCATTTTATGGGTAGATTTGACAAGAGAGATAAGATTTGTTCCAGGGGGAAACTGGGAATGAAAATGAAAAGCTGAGAAGAAAGACCTTCTTAAGGCTCTCCTGAAAAATTTGGTAGTAGTGACATAGTGTAGTTTTCTTCCTCCATATGAAGTATCACGGAAGAAATTATTTTGCAAACTACCAATAATAAAAAATGTATTTCAAATAAAGTTTTCTCTGAAAGGACGAGACTTCTTGACGAGATTTCTGATGAAGTCAAAAATATATGAAGAGCACGGGGAAAGAACCAGGTTTGTCACTTTTCTCTCGATTGAGAGATATCGCCACTACAGTATTGTATATTAAACATATTTCACAATTCACCATCGTTACGGCCTTCAAAAAGACAGTTTGTCACTACGAAAACGGAAGCTGAAAATATGACGTGCGGGGAATTGATAGATATGGACTTTCAAACATTAAATTTCAGTTTTCTCAATTTCAACATCTGGTGACAAACCTGGTTCTTTGCCCGTGCTCTTCATATGCGGTATCCTGTAAAATTAACTTTGGTTCCGAAATAAAATGGTCTCAATTTTTCGTCTGATTTTTTTTAAACAGTGTGACGTCATCTCAAATTTCAAACTCATTGCAGTACTTTTAGAGCTTATAAAGTTCTAATCATAAACACAAACAGACATCATTGTGAAAATAGTCAAAATGTGTTCAGATGTATAAGTAAAAAATAAATACAAATTGATTTGGATAAAAATTTTTTAGCGCCAAACTGAAAGCTAATAAAACAATTGATTTATCAGAATTTGTTCATTTCATCAAGTAATGGAAAAAAGAACACATGGAATAATAAAATCGGAGCTGAATCAAATTCATGTAAACTATCAAAATATTTCATGTACCCAGAAGGGGCATAGGATGGATGACAGAAAATTTTAGTTTCGTCTCATCGATAGTTACGAACAAACAAATTTAAAAGGAAAAATCATTAAGCCTCCTGCAAAGCCCGAATTTCTAATGTTTTGATCTTCACTTTCGCGGTCTCTTGCAGTTTCGTGACTTTGACACCTGGTTGACATTCTTATTACTGATTGAAGAACGTCTTGTCAATTTTATATATTTTGGGACAGTTAGATATAACGTTCTAGTAGATATTTAAATTTGTTTTAAATATGAATGTTCATTCAATGCAAAAATATATATATTTTTCAGCCAATGCTGGAGGACTACTGGGACTTTTCATGGGGTTCAGTTTCATGAGTGCAGTAGAACTCATCTACTTTCTAACTCTTCGATTATGGTTCTACCTTCAGAAGCAGAAAAAGAAGAAAACTAAAACAGAAAATGCCAAGAATTCGGGAAAAACTTTTCCTCAGATAGGGCATATAATAAGCAATAATTATTATCCATTTCACCAGTAGTGTGTACAATCTCTTAGAGCAAAATGACGAGGGCTTTTCCTAAAAAAAAATAATTTTTTTTTTCGTTTATTTGTGAAGCAACTGTAGTTAATCTCTCTACGTAGTGAAGTTAATAAAGATTACTAATTACCTAGTAAATACGAAATATGTCAATGCCTAGTTAACTTAACATTATACACATTTTTTTTTTTTAAGTATATATTTTATTTTCCCTAAACCCATAATTCCAGATTCATTTTTTTAATTTGACTGCATGATAACCTGCAAATGAGTCTAGTCACATAATGAAAATAAAACACAATACATGCAAGAAAGTCCGTCGGATGGGAAGTTAAGCGATGGTTCCGAGCCTGTACTGTGTCAAGTACTCGTTAAAGACCCCTACCTAGGTGCATAAAAATTTAGGTAAAGCAAAATGTAAGACTCCCATAGTAGAGTCGGGCTCATGTCCACCAGAGTAACGAAAAAGCGCTCTGGTAGTAGGCGATATGACCCTGTAGTTAGAGCCCGGGCATGAGTATAACAGTAATAACTAACTGTTCTGATAGTGAACTGTTGTCTGGGTCACAGCTCACTATCGGACACAGAAGCATCACACCACCACATCCATCCACTTTGGTCATAATAAGGCCCTGAAAAAGAAAACAAATAGTTTTCGAAATGTTGGCCAATTTATGAGTCCCTGAAGCTGTCTGCTATTAAAATAAAATAAAAAATGTCGTTACCGTCGGGATTGGAGCAACAAATTAGTTGCAAATTATGAGAATTGATCCATTAGTGTCGGAGATATGAAGTATCACGGTCATTAAAAATTAACCAAACGCAGTCAACTGCCCATTTCGTCATGAATAAATAGTTTTCGAAATATTCAACTGAAAACTATTGCCTTTATGGTAAAATTGTACTAAAATTATGTTGAGAGATATGTCGAGTTGAGTGACTAAACGGAGTTTAGACAATGGGACAACGGAAAAGTGATTGATGGTATATCTAGATTATAGTCGATACAATGGGTTATAGGTTGAATTTAGAACTGTCTATGTCGGCTGAATTATAGTTAGTAAGTTTTGCGATAAATCCCCATTTAAGTGTTACCAAAAATAGTCACAGTCGATGGAACCAAACATGTTTATCGCTTGGGAAACCCAGTTTAAACAGTAAACAGTGGAGGCCTACCCACTCCAACTGAAAAGCATTAAGAAGCCCATTTCACCATATCTTTAATAATAATAAAAAAAAGAAATATAAATACATCCAGAAGTACAGAATTTCTGGCTTCAATGTCCACCAAAGGAAGAAAGGCCTCGCTTTAAGAACCACTCCTTTAGTGATGATCACAACTAGACAGAAACTACTTGTATTTTATTCTTCCCAGAGGAAATCTATCAAAATATATACATTTATATTATCTTTTTTTTTTTTAAGCGACATAGCTACAGATGAAAACTACTTCTAAGAGTAACATATATGTTCGGAAATAGGAATAGTAAACATTGGTTATCTATGAATCTGGCGCCACAGCCTCCTGACATGACCGGAGATTGGAGATAAACTTGACAGATTGGTTCGGTCGGCAACCAGAGCTACTCAACCGTCTAATTTCCTGATTCAAGTCAAGTCAGGATTATGTGACGCCTCAGCCTCTCTTGAATAAGTAATAAGAAAATGAATAAGCACAATACTAACTTGTGATGACTCCACTGGAGAGCTGCTCTGAAATGGAAAATGTACTCCTTCTTTACATCAATTCAGCTAACTTATTTGTGAAGAACCACAACTTGATTCCGTTAACAACCCCCTGCAGTCTTTCATCTTTCCTGAAATCAGAATATTGGGAATAAATAAACATTACCAGAATATAGCTAGAGTTCCTTATTTATCCCCATTTCTAAACTTACTACAAGCCCTATAGTTATAAATGGAAGAATTCAAAGTACAATTTACTATCCATGAGCAATTTCTAAATTGAGTCTATACACATTTGGTAGAAAATCCTAGAAACAATTGGGGGCACATGCGCATCTATTTGTGTACATGCCCCCATGGACAAGTTGGGTTGCACCAGCAAATTTTCAGTGCCTGTTTACAAGAACTCGCGATGTTAGGTATATTATTTTCAGAAAAAAAAACTAGAAATTTTCTTTATGTATTTCAAAGATGTCCGTTCTATTATTTCTGTTTTCGATAGTAGCTGCATATTAGACAGACATCAGGCCAACATACTACCAATTAGCACTTTCTAAATTGGATCTATATAAATTTAAAAAACTATCCGGATCAAAATTTGAATATAGAATTAACGTCATATAGGCCTTACAATTTGTAATTATAATGCTGTATAATTCTCAGCAACGTTTAAAAAGTAAAAAGAAAAAAAAAATCGCTTCCTTATAAACAACTATGATTCGAATATGGTTTACGTGTCGTTAGAATTAGACCGTCGATATACAGTATAATAAATGAGACTCTTGTTGATGAGATTGACTAACCACTGGTTAGGGGTGAATAATATCAAACAAATATAAATGTCAATATTTCAGCATATCAATGTATTTACGACAGAGTTAGAAATTGACTTCATAGAAAGTACACAGCACCTCTGATACAACTATTAAGCATGAATTACTTCTTAACTAACCCAACTTTATTTCGTAATGTAGATGGGACGAATGTATATAATGGAATTAATAAAACAGTAATAATCGAACAAAGTATAAGGGCGAGTCAATCAATAGAAAAACAAACATTAAAATATGTAGTTAACAAGATAAACAATGCAACAATATTTTCACAGAGGACTCTTTTTTTGTCTCTTTTTTCAAAAACACTGTCACTAAAATTTTTCTTCATAGTTCAAAAATATGTGAAGAAACTGTGAAGGGAAAAAAAAAAAAAAAGTATATTCAAAATATAAAGTGAACGCTACCTGATGGAAAGCAGGTTATCTATTGTGTGAAAGTAGCAGTTATCTTCAGTAATATGTACGTAATTACTTTAAAAGTCCATGGACCCTTTAAGTATTTCCGAAATTCATCTAAATTCTTATATTTTCTGTTTTTAGTAACTTCGGCTCTAAATATATTCATTAATCACTCAAATTTGGTAGAAGTTTACCTGCAACGCCACAGCCAACTGTGGTACCAACATTTTTCTTTTTAGAAAACAAATAATAGTTAAAATTGTTAAGCTTATTCATTCCATTATTTGAAATATTTATTTTGATTTTTTTAGATTTTTATTATGGGGTACAATAAACTATTTAGAGTAACTATAGTATTTCTGATATGAGGAGTCACTAGGAGTACAAAATGGACACAAAAAGAGAGAGTTGAGAGAGAGAGGTTGTTGGAGTGAGACAGATTGAGAGAGAGAGGAGGAGCGTCCACAATCTTGTTTTCATTTTGACTAAAATGTAAGTCATATCGACAGGAATAAAAGTTTGATGATTACGTGACAAGAGAGGTGAGTATATTTCCCCTTTTATTACTATTTGTGAAAGAAGCTTGATGTCATGAATTCCTCTTCATGAAAGTTGTTTAGGAAAAAGAATATTCCCTGTACTAATATATGGAATATACTGTTATTAGAGATAGTTTGTTTGAAATTATTCTGTTGATATCGAATTGAATGCATGAGGAACATTGTCAGCTTTCTGTTTTCCTTGTCAAATTTATGTGTACTGTGATTCTCCTTGAATTATTTTTTTTTCTTTTTTCCAACCAGATATTCCTTCTCCCTCAGAAATATGGCACTGGAAGCGAACAATTGGATTAGCAGAGAGCAGCATAAAGTTAATAATGAAAATAAACAATTATTTACCAACGAGAATCATCAACAAGTGCGTGGAGTTCTGAAAATCCCCATAAAACAGTTTATTGTTCCTGCAGAGAGCATTAACAGGTGAAATTACAATTTTCTCTGTATCTTTAGATGTGTTGATTTGTTTACATTTACTACTCTTCAGCTAAATTGGTTATGATTATTTCGTTGTAGTCAATGAAAATTATACGTTTGTTTGCCTAATAATATTTATTTTGTTTGTTGGCATGTCTATAGTTCGTCTCTTTCACAGGTTTACCCAAACTGAACAGCCGGCTGTGTATAGAAATTGTGTCGATGAGGGAAAAGATGTCTTGTTTGAAGCAAATATGCAGCAGCAACAAACTCATTCTCAGCAACAGCAACAACAACAACAACAGCAGCAGCAGCAGCAACAACAGCAGCAGCAGCAACAACAACAGCAGCAGCAGCAGCAAGTTACTCAGCTTTATGCATTAGATAAGAAAGATGAAAAGCAGCCTTCTGTTGCTGATTTCCCATTTTGCTATAACGTAAACATGCTACAGAAAGTCCACCAACAGGCGAATGCTAATGGTTTAGGTCTTGGAGGCACTAATTCAGGGGATGATAAGAGTTATAGATTTGATGTTACCCAACCTTTTTCTTATAATTATGCTCTTGTCAATCAGATGTCATTAGCCGCTGCTGCGTCCACAGCAACTTACAAGTGTGACGTTTGTGGCTTGGTATTCGCCCACCTTTCACTCCTAAGCCATCACAAACGTATTCATACCAACGGCAATGATCGTCTTTTTCCATGTGAGATTTGTGGCTCTACTTTCAATCTGGCCTCTGAATTAAAATCACACAAACTTAACACACATAGCACACCCAAAGCCAAATGCTGTACCTCTTGTGGAGTGGAGGTTGACTGTGATCATGGAGGAAAGAAAAAATCAAAATATCTCAAGTGTGAGAACTGCGCCGACTCCCCAGAAAGAGATTCAGGATTCGAAGGTACCCAAGAGGCTTCCACGGAAACAGAAGAATTGCCAAAGGGCATACATCCAGTAAAAAGAAGAGGTATGGCCACAGTAACTAAGTGCCATAAGTGTAACGGTTCAGGTATTATTTTCATAGGTGGTATTCAGAATCCTGTTGAAAAGCCTTATCACTGCAACATATGCGATGGAACGTTTTCTCGTTATTCATCGCTTTGGAGTCACAAAAGACTTCATTCAGGGGACAAACCATTTAAGTGTGACTTTTGTGGTTTGACTTTTGCACGAGCTGCTTATTTGAAGAATCATGCTCGCGTTCATAGTGGAGAACGCCCATTCAAGTGTGAAGTCTGCGGTATGCAATTTTCTCAGGCACCTCATCTGAAGAACCACGAAAGGATTCATTCTGGGGAAAGGCCTTATGAATGTGAAGTTTGCAACAAAACATTTGCCAGACATTCTACCCTTTGGAACCACAGGAGAATCCATACTGGCGAGAAACCCTATCGTTGTGGCATTTGTGGTTCTGCTTTTAACCAGGCTACTCACCTGAAAAACCATGCCAAGGTGCACACCGGCGAGAAGCCGCACAGGTGTGATATTTGTGATGTTGGATTTTCTGATAGGTTCGCCCTCAAACGGCACCGAGGGATCCATGAGAAGTATGGACAGACGGCTACCAACCGGCAGGCCCAGTCACAGCAGCAACAAACTATTGGTGATATGTACAAATGTGAGGTGGAAACCGATCCTTTAAAGCAGACGCAAAATCAAAACCCAGCCCCACCGCCGCGGCTGGAGGAGCTGTATAAGTGCGATGTCACCGGTGGCATTGCTTTCCCGGGTTGCTCCAGGCCTCAAGACACAAAGTAGGCATAAGCGTTATTATTGTTGTTTCATATTCACTATTATCAGACATTAATGACAACTACCGAAAGAAATGCGTATTTATCGAATAGTGTCTAAAAAATATTTGGAAATGAAAGTCTTCCTTGGGTTCATGTTTTGTGTCTGTTTTTGAAACGGCAGCGAGAAAAGCTAATAAAGCTTCGTTCTACGAACTATTTTTTTTCTCGATAAGTACATTTTAAATGTCTCATTTAAACATATTGGCGTCCAAAGAAACTGGAACCATCAATTGAATTATCACAGAAAAAATGCCTTATTTGCAACTATTGTCGGGAAATTATTTTTCGGTTTTAAGGCCCATACCACAATACCCTAGGTTGTCAATTGCGGATCACAAGTTTCATACATCCATCTTACCCAGCCTTTTGACTCGTGCAGACTATTCACCTACTTTGTTTCACTGATTAATCCGTGAAATTTCTTTGGTATCTTAATTCAGGTTGCTCGCATTTCCGTCTTATTTTTTATTTAATTTTTATTTATACTGCATGGAATCTTGCATGTAACTTTTATCATATGTACTTCTAAATTTAAGTAATTATTTTTGAAAATCAAAAAATTGAAAAATAGTTTTTCTGATATTGAGCACATTGTGAAAATACGCTAGAACAATTTTTTTATCCGAAATACAGAGAAGATACGGACGTATTGCATATCGCTGAAATGTTAAGAAATTTAGAAATAATTCGGGTTCTAGAGTTCTCTAAAATGCTGGTCGGGAGGAAATAAAGCCCCCCCCCCTCCCCAAAAATAACACTGCTAGTCAAATTACCTTCTCTAAGTAAACATTTTTTTTACTGTTCGCAAAACATTTGCTGCAATAAAAAGTTAATAACGTTATTTATGTAACTTGTAACCAATGATATTACAAAAGATTATATGGGCCTGACGCTTCTAATTCTAGCATTTGTACTTATTCTTATTGTGTTAAAGGAAAATGAAAATAGTCTTCTATTTAATCTAAATCCTTGACTTGAACCAAGCTCAAGCCACAATATTTTTTTTTAAATCTTGCTGCTGTAAACGAAGTCGTGAGACATTTTTTTTTACTTTAATATTTTATTATTATTAACTATAGATTCTGTTTAAAACAACATTAATGAATATTGATATATTATTTCATACCTACAGTATAAATTTGTAAATATTTTTTTTAAGTGCAATAATGTTATGCTGGATATATTTATATATATAATTATTTTATAACTGCTTTTTTTATACTTTATTTTCCGTAAATTGGTTGTAATTTATCTGTAAATATTTTTAATTTAATGTGATCTTAGGATTTTTGTTTGATTGACTTCAGAAATAGTCGTTCCAGAAAGTAATATTGTTTTTCGTGTGTATATATATACGTAAATGATTTAAGAAATTTAAATGCATCTTGTTTATTAATTTTTGAGAAGATCCGGTGTCATTATCTGTGGTGATTGACTTCACCTATTGAAATCTGGGTTAGATTCCCTCTAGTAGTAACTTTGAACTGCTGTGAGCAGATAAAGGACAATTTAGTGCTCTTATTGTCTACTCACTTTATTTCGAACTCAAAACTAAAACGCAATAGTTCCAGTGTGAATGCGAATGGTATACTGCATCACATATACACACAAAAACATTTTTTAGTTATTCATAGTTACATAATTGTGTAATTTGGATATTAAGATTTAGCGCCTGTCTCGAACAAATGTAGAAAGTTGGGTTTTGATGTATACAATCCAATCGATAAACATTTGACTGTTATGAAAACATCACAACAAATCGAATTATTATTATTTATTAATTGTATCCGTCCTTTATCCTGTGCTTCTTTTTTCTTCTGTAATGGAACAATTTATTATTTGTTGAATTTTTAAGGTTTCGTAGGTAAACCAAGACACCATATTTTCGTTCCCATATCTGTCGAACTGTCCATTAAAGAAAAGGACTGAAAAGTTATATAAAAAAAGCCATGAAATTGCACTTTTCTTTTTACAATGAATATGCACAGTTCATATAATATTATTTACGGAACCCTTCATTGTGTGATCGACTATATAAAAAAAGCCATGAAATTGCACTTTTCTTTTTACAATGAATATGCACAGTTCATATAATATTATTTACGGAACCCTTCATTGTGTGATCGACTACATTTATGCATGGGGACACCCTGTAGTATTTTACGTTATTATAGTTTCTTTTTCTGTTTAAACAAATACGAATAAATTGATATGTAAGAAACTACAAACTTTCTTGGATTAACATCGAGTTAGCCATTATTTTCATATTTATTTTTGTTTTTTTTATACTCGCATAATTAGTGTTAGATAATAGGCGGTGTGCATATATTCAAGGAATAGACATCAATCCCCACTACTTCTTGCAGCTTTGCTTATTAGTTTATTTTTTTTAGATTATATATATATTTTTTTAGATTATATATATATTTTTTTTACTTGGAAAACAAATCTTTTTAATTTATGTAGTTTTTTGCTATTTAATTGAATTATGTAAGCCCCCTCAAATGCATTCGTTAACATTAAATTAATTTAATATACTGTTGAGTAGTCCTATAATCATTTTTGAAGGAATAGTCATATTGACAGCAACTTTAAGCAGCCTCCATGGTTGTAATCCCTACTTTCAGACTGTTATTAAGGAGGCTTAGTGCTCCCACTCACACAAACCAGAAAAAGCCCAGTTTTAAAGATTTGCGAAAACATCCAACTTTTGTCTGAAGCATGTTCTCATATATTTTAATATTCTCTACGTCTATCGTACTTGCGCCTTTCCAAATGCCCTTAGAATGAGTTTTCAAAAGATAAGTCGGATGCCCAGTTTGGACGATGTGGGAGATAGGAGGTCTCCCATCCTCAATACAAAGAACTTGTGACTTATTGCAAGGAAGTTAAGTGAGTAACAACAGCAGCCCAGCTGAATATTACCTTATTTTTCTTGGAGACCGTTTGAAAGCTGATTGGGTGCATCTGATGAAGGATTTTTACTCTATTTTATGGAGTCTCCATTACGCTTCAGCTGAAAGGTATTATCGAAAAATTTCAGGCAAAGTTACTTATTTTTATAAAATCTTTACAGCTAGCCTTTAATAAATATTAAAACATTTGTATGTGGGACAAGGAGGAGGGGACCCTTGTCAATTTAATTATCAAAAACAAGGTTCATGATTAATTCTTCCTCTCTCATGTTAAGACCAATAGTCGGTTACATTCCAGAACTTTGCTTTCAGAAAATGCATAAAAAAGTAATGGATTCTCTATACTGTCATCTGTTTTTTTTTTTTTTCTCAAATTTATTTTTTGTACATTTCTGTTAATTTTATAGTTATAATTCATTTTGTAAATACCTAAAGTTAAAATTTTCATCCACTAAAAATATATAAGCCTCTCGAAAAGTAAGGTATTTTTATTATTTTTTTACATGAAAATAATTATGGTAAATGTATAAATATATTGTAAATAATATTGATTTTGATAACCATTGTAAATATGCGACTATTAATATTATACTTAGAGCTTTTATCTGTCGTTTTTATTGGTTGTTTCTTTTGTACTTGAATGTATGTTATTGGATAAATCTATTGATATAATCCTTTTATTTATTAAACAAAAAACGTTTAAATTAAAAACTTATTTTACATCCCTCTTCTCTCTTTACATATTTCCTGTGAGCATTTAAGCAAAAAATAAAATTATCCATATTACGAACAAGTAAAGTATGTTGGGATGGAAGTACTTTTTTTTTCTTATGAGAAAGCAGCGCCCTAACAGAGACCTGGAAGGCGAAGATTGTTCTTTTAAGTGTGTAAAAGGTTTGGATTGACGTCGAGCATCAGTAGACATGCTACGCTGTCGTGCACAACAATAGTCGAAGTGTAGCAGTAAGTATGAATCAAAGGTAAACATCTTAAATACAGTGTCAAGTGGTGTCACAACAGCCGCAAAGAAAAGGATCCTTCAAAGTGAAAAGTCCTGTGGTAAATATTTGGCTTGGAGGAGGAGGACTGGGATCTCTACCAAGAACCGAACGCTCTTCATGGGGAAGAATCCAACAGGTTGTTGGAACTCAAGGTAGGGCGGAGAAGACAGGATGCTGTAATGAACGCCAACACTTTTGTAATAAGCAAAATATTTCCTTTTTGTAAGTCTCATAAAAAAATTCGTTGGGGTTTTGTAGCACTAGAGTTGATACATTGATCCAATATTTATGAACAAACACTCTACTTGACCCAAAATTACCAATGGGCTACATATAAAAACAAAAATGTTATGTGGCACTTACAGGATTTCCTTCTACCAACCACGCATTTAGATCACTCTTCCCCTCCCCTTCTCCAAATCATTTCATTTTGTCTTTGTACAGCGTAATCCTAAGATTAGACATTCTTTTACCCAGTAATGCCAATGGGAATTAATTTTGAGAAGGGGAAGAGAGACTGATCTGTAAGTGTGGTTGGTATAATAATGGCCACATCACTTATATTTTACTTTTTTCTTCAATTTTTCAACCAATAATAAAACTGTATTTTAAAGTTCGTTGCTATGAACCACGATTTAAAAATTACTTAGGAAATAGTTTTAGGAGGGAACATTGAAGTACATATTTATATGAAATATGATTCAAAGGAAGTAAATCGGGACCATTGATTAATGTCCCATCCGAAGGACGGCGTGCTTAAGTTTATTCTAACTTCCAGATAAAACAAACTAAGGGCCTCAACCGGGTTTCGAACTCGCGACCTTGAGCTCAGAAAGCAATCACGCATACCACTGACCTACCGGCGCTCTCAAAATTACTTATATATGTATTCTTTATAGACATTTAGAGTACATTCTTCGGGCCGCTATAACTTTTTTCGTATTGATCAGATCTCAAATCTGAGGGCTTATTAGCGATAGAGAAATTTTATAAGGAACATTTTTGGTAAGAATCAAAAACGTCTACAAATATGTGTTTCAAATTTACATTTCAAGACGGTTTTCGGCATCTAAAAAACAGGCCGATCTGAGAAAAATCATATTTCGTACAAATATGTTATTCATTGTTCCCTACAACTATTACTTGACAAGATTCATGATTGGGCGGTATCTTGTAAAAACTTTCAGCTGATTTCTAATCAGAACTAACTTCGCACATGTGACCCCTTCATTCCAAACTTCAAGTTCATAGCTACTATCGCAAAAATGGTCATAACGTATTCAGGAGACCTTGAAAACTCAATATCGGATTTTCTTAAGCCGGATAGGCATAAAAAAAATCAAGACCCATCTGCCACTTAATTCGACCCCCCCCCCCCCCCCCTTCCCTAATTATGTGCATACGTTATGAAAAAAGTTTATTTGTTCATGTTTTAGGTCAATTAGATGATGTACATATGCCCGTCGTTCCTCCTCTCTCCGAAACGAATACTAGAAAAGAATAGGAGGAAGTATATTGCCGGTGATTCCCAACTTTATTTTTTCCATTCTTGAACTCAGGGCGCTAGAAAATGTTAATTTCAGTGAAATTTCAACTCGAATTTTTCGTATGATATAACTTTCGTTCTACCCCAGAGTAAGTTAATCTAGTAGCATACCTGGGGAAGTAAAAGATGTACAAAAACGTTGTTGGTGAATCACCGCCAACTTACTTCCCCAGATCGAGTTATTTGTATTCAACTGTTTTGACCATCCGTGGTCAATTCGGCTGAGAATCAATAGGAGTCGTCCTCATGGGGCTCTGGATCTACATATAAAATTTGATCAAAATATTCAGTTCTATTGAGAGTAATCGTGTTCACAGACACAGGTAGACATGATTTGTTTTTTTGTTCATTTTGGGATTTAGGAAATTCCAGTAAAATTTAACATCATATTGTTCATCTATCACATAACTTCTAAGTAAAACATCGACGGAAGAGCCGGATCCCATACACCTAGACTACATAATATACATACATATTATGTATGTAGTTTGTAACACCCGAAACTAGTCTTCCACAGCAGATTTTAATCGTCATATCTTTTAAGTAATAAAATCGACTCTATCCAAACGACAGTTGTTTCTTAATTTGAACTTGAAAATAAAATGTAATGAATTTGTTATTAATACATTCATTCATATATGCCGATATCAAAATGATCACCTGTGCTCTGCCACATGGATTGAATTTATACCTACAATCTACAAAATTTTTTTGTTCACCGGGCATTACTTGCAGTTAAAAACCGATTGACTAAAAAAATCGTCTTATTAATTTTCTTTGTTTAGTTCCTTAAAGATTGTTTGATCTATTATATGAAATTTCCTCATAATTGGACCAATTTTTTTTTTTTTTAATCATTAGTCAACCGGCTTTTTGGTAGACTGACATCTTGTCTCGTGAGTGAGTATCATAATTTTTGAGGTATTTTGTTTCTGTTTTTTTAAATATAGTATGCTAAACTATGGAAAATACACTTTTGATGTAATCTAATGTTAACTTTTTGTAGTTCTATAACTGTATGGCTCAATCAATTTTCACTCCATTCATATTCCTTTATTTTACAGGTTCCCACTTTACCGGTTTTCATAAATAATCAGAATTATGGCTTGGATACCTTTGGAATCCAATCCTGATGTAAGTTCAAATGCATTTACAGTTATATTAGTTGATGTAGTACAATGATATTCCACTATTGATATTTATTAAATTATTAATTCTAATTGTATTTTTTGCAGGTTATGAACAAGGTGAGAAAAAAAACAGTTTTGCTTGGACAAACCATTTGTTTTCTTTATACAATCTAACATTAAAATTAGATGATGTTTACCTTAAAATTTAACCGCATTTCTTGGTTTATTAGTTCCTTTCCCGGCTCGGCGTTCCGGATAAATGGCAGATAGTTGACGTACTAAGCCTAGAACCTGATATGTTGGGAATGATACCCCGACCTACGCTTGCATTGATTCTACTGTTTCCTACATCTGATAAGGTAATTAAACATTTTTAATCATTTGGAGTACTCAATAATAGGGGCTCCGCCCTTGTTCCTTCGCCCGCCTTGCTGACTACTGGAGGTGGCGAAAAGTAACGTTTTTGTGGAGAACCTCCAGTTCTTGGTGAAGACAGAAATATTATAAGTAACGATTGTGCTTTAGGTGGCGATAGAAAACTTAATGGTATCTGATATCCTTGAATTTTACTTTTTCTCCATGTAGTGTTTATTGTATGGACCTCAAAGAATTTATTGAAGAAAAATCCTATATAAAATGAGTGAGTCTTTCCCTAATCATTGTGCGAGTCTTACATATCAGGTCCTATACATCTGTTGATATTTCAGTTATACGTTATACAGATAAATCTATTCCCGGTCAACGTCTGGTAAACCTGCTAATAAAATTAAAATGTTATTTAAAGTTGATTTTCTATCCACGTCACCTGAAAATACTGCATTTATTTTACTTAATAGTGTATAGTTGTATTTTTAAATATATATATATATATATGAGATAAACCACGTTTTCATGATAAATATTACATTATTTCGATTAAAACATGAGAAAATATTCCTGGACATAAATATCTTAACAAAAGGATGTTTTTTATTTTTTTATGGATAGAGGTGACGTGTGATTTCACAGTCGGTTTTTTTTTTGAAGTGAGGTGTCACTGGCCTCAGAACTTTTATGTTGCCGCAACTAATCGATAGATATCAAGAACACAGGGGCACCATTTTGTCATCGCTTTGGAAGGATTTGAAAACATTTTCCTTATCAACTCACTCATAAAATGATGCCTCGGTGTTGATATTATTATTTAATTATTTAGTTGTAAGATTCTTACATAAATATACACTGCAAGGTGATCTTTTTTCAACTGAGTCAGATAGTGGGAAACAAAAGACGTCAGGGGAAACCCATGGAGGTTATGGTAATGCACCCACTCAGTAACTACTTCGGGCAAGAGTCTGACACAAATATGAGCCTTCAAAGAGTTGGTAAAATATTGTGTGAAGGATAAAAATCAAAGCAGGAAACTATTTATCTGAGACATTTTACGCTGGCTAGTGGAGCTCGGAACAACAGGCCCAGAAGCAGCAGCTGTTCCTGGCTTCACCTCAGAGAGGTGAGGTCAAGCGCCCATTTTAATTTTTCAAATATAAGAATTCAGTTTTTTTTTTTTCATATATTGTATAATTTATATGAGTAATATGTACTACTAATACATGTGGAACAGAAATATATTCAAAAAAACAAAGTCTACTTTCCACTGACTCGGCTACAACTCTGGAATATACATTTAATGTAATTTTTGTTCTAGTATGAAAAATTGAGAACTGAACAAGAAGTTGCACTGAAAGAAAAAGGTCAAACAATCTCAGACAAAGTATATTATTTGAAACAAGTGATCTCCAATGCCTGTGGAACTGTTGCGTTGATTCATAGCGTTGCCAATAACCAAGATGAGTAAGTATTAAATATTGTTAATTTAATTGATTGCTCCAATACGACAGTGCTTTCCAACTTTATTTCCAGATCATAGTTATAATATGTATTTCTGTTAAACCATAACATCTTAATATGATAATGAAGATACTTTATGAATTAGATATAAAAACGTTAATAAATCTAAGAGTCGAACCAACATCTGATTAGTAATGATAATACTAGAAAACAATTAATTAATATAAAAATAATACCGTAGTGACTCATTTTTTTTAAATAAGAATTTCATGATTTATCAAATTGAATGCTTTAGTTGAGTGAGCAGGCTCTTTTGTGACTAGAGTTGAAATGATTTGTTAAATAAATTCAAATGTGGTATTTGAAGTAGATTTTGTTCTAAAACGGAATTATTCGCCAGTTAGCAGTCCAGTTAATAGTATTTAGTTATTCTGATTATTTTCATTAATGTATTACAATTTTTGTTATTGGCACTCATACACTGATCACGACACCAGTGCGCCGCGTCTAATCTGTTATGAAGCATAGCAGTGCGAGGCACTAACCCAGATGCACAATTCGTGTGCATGCGTCTTTCTAGAATATTAAAAACTGTTTTAAAAAACAGTTGTCAGTTCTAGCTGGGGGGGCGTTCTCTCAGCAACTTGAGTTTTTATATTGTAAATAGTAAATGTTGCTGTTTTATTCAATATTTTAGGATCCAGCTGGGCGATGGATGCCTCAAACAGTTTTTGGAAGACACAAAGTCGTTAAGTCCCGATGAAAGAGGAAATGCTCTGGCAAATCATGCGAGTTTTGTCAATGCCCATAAAGATATAGCCGTTGAAGGACAGTCCCAGGTAATTTGGAACATTTAATAACTTGTATCCATTCATGCCGGCTGTGTTACGCTCTCGGACATCTTAATTCAGTGAAAGCACAAATCGTTCCCCTGCTAACAATGCATTTTCCTCCTATTTGATTTCCGGCATCATGAACATCCTGTATATTATGGATTCCTTCAGTGATCAAATTTCGTTTTTATTAATATCCGATAAAAATAGACCACTGATAATTCAAATACATTTTCGCAAAATTTATTTCAACATTTATTTAATTCATTATAAAAATTTATTTTTTAAAATGTATTCTTTGCTTGTATTCTTTGTTCTGATGAACATGAGCTCGACTCTTTTGTGGGAGTTCTACATTTTGCCTACCTAGATTTAATTATGCTAGAGGGTCTCCGGGTACCTAGGCTCGGGACCACCATTTTATCTCCCCTCGGAAGAACGATGTGCTCACCTTTTTTTTATAGATAATGAAACCCTAAGGGCTTTAGCTGGGTTCGAATCCACGATCTTAATAAGTAGTCTTCATTTATATTTTTTTGTGTGAATGTTGAAAATATATTTTACTTCAATTTCAGTTGCCAACTGAGGATAATCCTGTTATTCATCACTTCGTAGCATTTGTTGAAAAAGATGGTGAACTCTACGAATTGGGTAAGTTGGTTTTTCTGAATTGTTCTTATATTTTTGCTAGAAAAATATTGTCAAATAATTTAGGGAAATGCCGACTGAGAAACTATCTAATCCTTGACATATTCTGAATCTATTTGGAGGATATTAATTTATTTGAAATATTAATTTAATTAACTTGCCCAACTACTAAAGTACATTGCCGATGATTCACCGACTACTTTTTTCCTTATGTAATTGTTAGGCCAATACTCAAGCCTTTCCCCTCTCGAAACTCATACTTGTCTTGAGAGGGTATCTACGAGTATTTCTTGAAAGTCTTGAGAAAGACCTATTTTTATTTTTTTATTTAAATTTGAATTTTTTTTTTTTTTTATAGATGGTCGCAAGCAGTTTCCAATTAATCATGGTCCAACTACACCTGAAACTTTGGTTGAGGTATGCATTTTTGTAGAATTGCAAGCATTTCATTGAACATTTTAATATTTCTTAGTTCAATTCAGTTTCATGGCCTGCTCAATGAGCCTCCATCAGATAGCCTACACCAAGCACACTCCTCACACATTCCGGCCATTTTCTTAACTCGCCTCATTCCGTTCAGCCTCTCCTTCATTATATTTCTTGGGATCTCCCTGTCCCCCATATTCATCTCAGTTTCATGGCTCGGACTACATCCACCTCCCCATACAGATCAGACAGCTCTGTTTGTTCGCCGTCTCCAGTGCAACCCTTCTCTCCGATAATAGCTTTCGTCTGTTCTGGTGAGAGTCCATGCTTATGAGGTGTACATGAGCACAGAGCAGATTAGCGTCTTACATAGCCTTACATTTCTTGTTCTGGATAGTGGGTGGCTTTTCATCCAGATTCACGGACGCACTTCTGATTTCCAGGGACTTATTATTATTAGCATTGACGTGAGTGTTCGTTTTACTGGCACTTTTTAAAATTACATCTTTAACTTAGTCCTTTTCTTTCCACCTGCCTTAATGAAGTTTTTAGATTTTTTTCTAAATGGACAACTTATCTAGTTGGTGACCACCCATACATCGGGGTTTGGAACTTGAAGCCTAAACATCTAGATGATTTTTGGGCTTGTTGTTTTCACAAAATTAGCAGAAAATGTGAAATATGAATGTAAATGAACTCTCCATCCAAAATATTCTAATTAAAACTTCACATTTATAATTTATATTTTCCACTTACCTGGTATATCTTATATTAGTGTTCTGAAGCTCAAAAATGTTCTGTATACTTTCAGGATGCTGCCAAAGTTATGACTGATTTTATGAAGAAAGATCCTGATGAGATTGGATTCACAGTTTGTGCCCTTTCCATCAAACAGGAATAAACCAACAAAAAAAAAAAAAAAGGAACGAAGAGGAACGAGTGCCTATATGAACAACTCTTGATCATTTTGATTTTGCACCTATGTATTTTTGCATTTACATTTATCAATAAATTATTTGTATTGCTACTGCATAAATCCTAAATCATTATTATTTTCCCCCATCTCTGCATAGCATTCCAAGACTAGTGAGTAAATTTTACTCATTGTTATGATCGACGTATTTGTCTGGTCCCGTGCCATGTACAAATTGGGTTGACGCGTAACGTTGCTGTGCTTGCCGTTCATAATGGATTTCCTGTTTTATATTGGTGGTCGACAAAAGCTACGTTTTCATCAAAAATACAATTGAATCATTCAATATCAAAAATAGAGGGGGTCGTCATATTGTTTTGTACATAGGTTGCACTCATAAGTAACTTTTTATTTTCATTTAATTTTAAATATTACCATCAAGGGTAATCAGCGCCCTTAAGTTGAAGGGTTGTGTAGGCCAACTTTGGATTTTTCTAATGTTGTTTTTCGTTGCTTTGGATAATAGCAATGGGCTACCTACAAGTTGCCCTTCTCTTCCAAAAGACTATCAGTAGTCCGAAGAAATATTATATTAAACTTATTCCATTTTGTGTAATCAACTAAGGTTCTCACTTCAGGTATTTTGTATATTTGCTCGTGAACGTAAAGTATTGCTAACATCTTTACTAGAATAATTCAAGTTGGCGCACTCATGTAAACTATTTGGGTTAAGCTCACAGTCTTCTTCCAGGTAGATCCTCGATTTCCATATGCCATGTTGTGTTGTGTATCACAGGAGCATTTTAAAAGGTGCTATTTTTTTTTTATACCGGTCTTTATGCTCTGTTTATAGGTGCACAAAGTCTTGTGGCGGCCTTCATGACTGCTGTGATTCTGCGTCCATATCTTTCTTCTTTGCAAAATTATTGCTATAAATTTTGCTTTGAATACTTTTCAACTTCTTCATATAATTGTTTTTCTGTAGTTGTTTTGTCCTTAAACCAATGTGCCTGTGAAAAATTCCAAAACGATCATAGTGGTAGCTAGCCGATATGCCTCAGCATAAGGTCATAACTCGAAAGAAAAAAAAAAGTCCCAAATACATTCAGAGTTTCATATGGCTGCGATTTTTCGTGTGATAGCTAGTGGCTGCCCAGACAAACACATGACCGAAACCAACATGTTTTCTTTTGGTCTTTGACATACAAAATCCTAAAAATCCCTTGAAAAACTTTAGGGGAAATTTGTATTATTGTTTTATTTTTCACCCTTCCTTTTACTTCCTCTCTTCTGGTCTCACTCCTCTCTGTTAAGCTAACTTTTGTATCTAAAGAGTGAGGATGTTTTGAATTGCGGGACTATTTTTGTTATTTATAAAATGAGATGTGTTTATTTTGAATCTAAGAATCATGTGACTTCAAAGGATTGAATCTAAGAATCATGTGACTTCAAATCAGTTGTTATTCTATTAACATTGAAAAAAAAATTGTTGGTTGTTCTCTAGCCTATAAAAACTTCTCTATCCCAGTGCACATAAATCCGTTTGACGAAAAATGAACTTAACCCTGACACCATCCACATGCCTGCAAATTATACATTTTATTGGTATATTGCATGTTTACCTTAATTGCTTAAAATATATATTTTACATAATAGAAGATATATTATGAAATGTGGATGCACCATACTTAGTAAGAATAACTGGAAAAGCTTGGAAAACTGAAATATATTTTTATTGTGATTATTTGCAGCGTCTGTCCACCTATTTACGTTAAAAAAACATTTTTGTCTTGTGGTATTCTATTTTTCTTATGTAATTTTAAGTGTGGGATTTAAATTGTTTTACTGGGGGAAACGTCGCGGACCACCACTACTATAGATCAGAGCTTGAGAAACTTTGATCTACATTAACTACAATTTGTAGCTTGTGAGATAATAAATAAATGAAATTATGGTTTATCATTTTGTATTTTAAATTACTTGTGTAGTTATTTGTCCGCAGTAAGCGCGAGAATCCGTGAGACTGGTTGTTTGGACTACATAATACATAGCTATTCTAACATACAAATTTATAGTACATAGGTATATCACTGCTGCTGAATATATCGGATCAAAATTTCTACTTACTTCAGCATCATCAAATAAAAATTGTAAATTAACAACAAATACTCCGAAATAAAGCAGGATCCCACCTAAAAAATGTACTGTGATGATGAATATAGCAAATGGGGTTACGGGTGGTGAGTTAACAATGCTAATTATTGAAGAGACTGTCACAGCAAAATAAAGTTTCGCTAAGTGATCTCCCAGGAACCTGTATGAGTCTCTCGGGGCTGAGTAAGCCACCAGGGTTGCCAAAAGTATCACAGCAGCTGTGGACAGGGCGGTCATTGTACAAATGTGAGAGCCGAAATAGGCAATAGGAAGTCCCAGCGCTGAGGAGTGCAGTGCCCAGGCTGCATTCTTCACTAGATTATTCTCCGGTCGGTAAGGTATAATTTCTAGAACTGTCGTCAGTGCACTCATAAGAATGATTTTACTTAGTATCACGTAATGAGGATAGTCTGTCATAATATCTAATAATTTTGGAGAACAGAGAACATAGGCGACACTAATACAGTTCATGAGGTAGGAAGACACCAGATGGAAGTAGGTCACCATGAGACGCTCACTAACTTCCTTAGGCCAACACTTCAGTTCGAATATTGCTCCTTTCTTCTCCACTCTCAACCAGAATATAATTGAGCCCAAACAAGCAAGAAATAGAAAAACTAATATTGTTTTTCCCAGACCCCAAATAACAGCACCGTTCCCATCCATGTTTTCTGGTCATTGTTTTAACTAACAAATTTTGAAATGTTTTGATTATAGATTTCGCGCACTTGAAATTTTTAATATAAATTGATGTGATATAACTTCATTAACTAAGAATTTTGTATAAGATATCAATCATATGTCTCGATGTTGTTTATATTTTCACGTTCTCAGTAGGGTTAACAGTTTCTCATGTTATGTGCTCTTGGCTTCAGGTGTATTATCATTTTGACAAACTTTCAGTTTGTGTTAAACATTAGTCAGAATAATAATATTCACCTAAAGTTTACAGTAGTAAATGAGCATCTTAGTAATCTTTTATTCTATGAATCAACTACATAAAATCGTCACGCATAATCAGGGACTTATTCAGCACAATGAGAATGTTTCAGTTCCATAATACCTCACTTTACTTAATGGTGATATACCCTTTGAGAATAACACAATTTTCCCCATAAAATGATAAATAATTTGGGATTCAACGGTTTAACTGACTTTTTTTAGTTCCCCGCCCATTAAGTAATAGGTTGGGGGCCATGGTGGCCGTGCGGGCTAGAGCGTAGGGCTTTGGTCGCATGGTCTCACTATGGTTTGCGGGTTCGAATCCCGTCCGGGAGTGAGTTTTATTTCGTAGATAAAACTTCCTCCCGGGGCCATGGATGTCGTAAATAACTAGATAAACATCACATTGACATGGCTAATATGCACCGTACATAAAGCCAAAAAAAAAAAAAAAAAAGTAATAGGTTATTACCATATTACAAATATGGTGAAATTGTACCCTTATAAATCGCCGGATTGAAAACATTCTTCTTACTCGTGAATCGTTTATAAAACTAGTCATTGCGCCGAATGTAAGGCCGTCATCTTCTGACCACATTTTACACTCCCTTCTCAATGATCAATTTTCGTGAACTTCTGAATGTAAGTAGGGTCTGGAGGGGAACGGAAATCGAGAAACAAATTTCCAATTTGCATACCCTGTCCCTGAAGAGAATGATTTTAATAGCGCCAATTCCTCACAATTTCCATTGAGGGAGGTCTAAGCTGCCATAGGGTCATATTTTTACTAGAATTGTAACACTTGTATTCTCTTGTAGCAACCGTTGACCGATTATATCTGGAAATTGTTGGGTGTGCTTTAAAGAACTATCCCTAAGCATTTCCAAAAATTTAATTTCAATAGGTGGTTCACTTAAAAAAAAAGTGCAAGTTTTTGAATGAATATTGATTGAGCGAGCATTAAGTTACGCTACTAACACTATTTTTACTACATACTTCATCAGGAATGGACACTTTGATACTTGTTTCAGATCTTTGAGGATCGCATTTTAACTATGGACTTCTAATACAAATGTAGGAGGGATTCAATCTTTGAGATTGCGGGGGGATATCGACAGATTTCTGAGAAAGCGATGCTAAAGATGCGTACTAATTTCTATCTATAGATGTGAGACGGTACTTCGCTGAAGCGATTGTCTCTTCGGATTTTCTCTTTTGTTTCGGGAAGCTACTGGGGCCAGTAGGCTGATTTTCAATCATCTCAATGTTAGTTATTATGACTCATGCCCAGGCTGTAACAAGGTCATACCGCCTACTAACAGTGCTCTTTCGTCGCTCTGGTGGACATGACCCCCGACTCTAGTATGGGAGTCGTAAATTTTGCCAACCCTAAATGTTAATTCACCTAGGGTGAGGTTCTTTAAGGAGTACCAAACATCGTATAGACTCGGGGCCATCGCTTAACGTCCCGTCCGAAGGATGGCGAGCTTAATTTGTTTTTTGCCTCCCAGATAAAATAAACTAAAGATCTCGGCCGGGTTTCGAACCCACGATCTTGAGCTCAGTAAGCGAACGAGCTATCGGAGCCCTCTATGCATCTCAATGTATTTGCTAAGTTATCTGAATTGTGTTCATGGTTAGCTAGATTTAGTTCACCTTTGCCGGCCCACGAACTGTTTTCATTGTTCGGAACCATCGACTTCTTATTGATAATGACCAATTAATAATTTTGGTGTACAACTAGATATAAACTGTTAATAATAATGAAAAAATACAACTTTATTCATGTACAAAAAAACAGCTAAAATGTTAGAATAGAAAAGATATTCATATAAAAAATGTAATAAAATACAAAAGGAAATGAGATACATAAAAAAAAAAAATGCCACATACATAACAAAACAGATCTAGGAAACTAATACAAGATATGAATAGATTAAGTAACTTTAGAAAACAATTTACGAATCTTTTTACAATTCATACATTCCAAGTAATCTAATGGCACTTGAAATAAAAGAACAGGTTTCAAGACAGATCTGGGAGATTTTGGTAATACTGGAACTTTAGAAAAAAAGGAAAACCAAGGGTTCGTAGTTTTGAAAGTATGACAGTCGCCTGGCAAATTCTGGGCTCAAAACCCCATATTCCGGTTATATTATTTATTAAACTTTAAATGAATCACAGTAAAATTGCTCTTGACTTTCCGTCTTTCCTGTCCAAAATTCAAGTACGTAACGACGTTAAACGCAACACATATTTGTTTTAATTATTCCGATCATTTTTTCTTCTTGAAATGTATGTTCACAGCTGAACAGTTCTTAATAAATGTAAAAAAAATCAAGCCGCAAGTAAGACAGAAATCTCCCAGATAAGGTCAGTGTTCATAACTCTCCTATGAAACAACAATAATTGTTATTATTTAATTATTAAAGGACGGATGATCCATTTGGACGGAATGATATATAAATTCAATAAAGATCTCAAAAAAACTTCATATGAATTTTGAAAACTAATAAAAGCCTCTTCAGAAATCATAATTGTTTTTGATTTGATGAATTGTAATCGAAATATTGAACAAACTTTTTTTTTTTGGTTATTCGGCTATAATTTTTGAAGAACGCATTTGCGAACGAACCTTCGTTCATATGAAGTTTTTTTTTCGTATTTTTTCTCTTATAATACGCTCATGAAGTACTGGCCAACTTTTTTTTTATATCCTGCATATGTTAGTCTGTATATCCAACTCATATGTTACGATAAGTACTCATAAAAAGTAATTTTACAGTATAGATATTGCCGAAGCTGGCCTCTACAGATCTATCATATCATTTGCTATATTGCCCTCTGTATAGAATCGAGACATTACATATAATGCTTATTCCGTATGTAGAATTCTAGATATCAGATAATGATTTTAGGTCGTACTTGGAAGACTGAGGCAGAAAAGATAATACACCTAATCAGGAGAAAGTGTTCAATCAAATAAGGTCTGAGGGATTCAGGCCATATTTAGAAGATAAAGAAAGAAAATATACATAAGCAGGATGACGATTAAGGAAGGTTACAAACAACTATAATATAAAATGATTACCTGTCAAGATGTTTTGTGGAGGGGATAAATGCGCGTGCACCTCCCACAACTTGCATGACCCCTGGTTATTGCTCTAGTGAACTGTTCACTATGACAGGTTAAAAAAATGTTTTCAGAAGCTACGATTTTCAAGCAGAAAAAAAGGGCGCTGAGTAGCAGTATTTATTGTCTCTGTCATAAGTTCTTCTTCGGCAATCTCTACTCCGTTCAGCAGTCTGAAGTAATTAGTTTGGTTTGAGTCCCAGTATAGATTGTTTGTTCAAACTGTACTCCTTTTCAGCGCAAAAGTGTGCTGAATCACAGTGTAGAGTGCCAATACGCAAATGTCGTAAAAGTTTGTGGCTGATTATCAAATTCTAAATACGGACTAGGAATTATAGTATAATGCTTAGATACAGGAAGATAATATACAACTTACAATTAAAAAGGCAAAAGTTCATGCGAAGCGAACAAACCTATATTATCAATAAAGTTTAACATTATGCATTCATGTTCATTAATGATGCATATGGTAATCTGCTGCGTGCTTTACCTGTGAAAGGTGCACACTGAACTGAAAAATTATTAAGCAGTATTTATGTAAATTATATATATTATAAGTATTACGTACATATATGAAGCTTCGCTGTACCTCATGTATATAAAATATAAAAATAATTAACTAAACCCACTAAGTAATATGTTAGAGATACTGTGAGTTTTATATATTTTATCAGTGGAGTATACATGCATATTATAATTAATAAAAAATAAAAAAAAGTAAATATAATAAATTGAACATTGGCTGATATATATAATTATGCATTGGGAATTCAATTAGCCTGATGGTATCTCAGTTAGGAAAACATCAGTCATTCATGGTAGGAGCACCGGACATAAGGAAGGTTGTAGCGCCAAGAGTTTGATTAAATCTATTAAATAATTCTACTTGAATGAAAGGTGTTTGTGACAGTCCTTGAATGAAGATAGGTTTAGACAGTACTATAAAAATTTTAATACAGGTGTTAAATGTTTTTCTTCTCCTCACAATGGTGCTTCCCGCCTTCCTTACTTCCAATCTTCTTACATGGAGGAGTCAGAGCACAAACGAACCAAATTTATAAAATTGAAAAAATTAATTTGTTGGCCATTTAAATGTTTACAAAAAGATGTTCTATCCAGAGTAGGAGTCGGCTATTGAATTGTGGAAAGGAAAGATGGACCTGATTCATTTCAGCACTGAACGCTCCATAAGTGAGACTCACGGACAGCATAATACAGTAGATGCAGGTCAGATGGCAAAAAGGTCCTATCACAGGGAACGTGCTCTTGAAATGGTCAAAAAGTCATGTATTGCAACCTCGATTGATGTTTATCATAAGAAAATGTCAAATTAAACTTTTTAAGTCAGAATGAAAAAGGAAAAACAGTATTTCTGATAAATCTTTAGGCCAAATAGTATTCGTATCGATTGTAATTCTATGAAGGTCAATTGTGAGGAAGGAATATTGGAACGAGTACTGATATCCTATCTCCTATTTTCAGACAAGTTTTTGATAAGTAAACAAGTAATGTTAATGGAAATCGAGGTTCTGTCGTGTGAAAGAAAATGCAAAATAGGGCCAAATTTTGCATTTTCTTTCACACGACAGAACCTCGATTTCCATTAACATTGAAAAGACACTGTCGACTCTATAAATCATTTTAAACAAGTAATATTTGTCATAAAGGCTTAAAGGAATATACTTCTAGATGTCGTGGATCCACTGTAGTAAGCTGTGCACAAGCCTCACAGACACCCTGTATTATTAATAAAAAACTGAGACCAGGTCAAGCATAAGAGACCCTCTGTTCATAGGCGGCATCGCTCCAGTTGGGGAGGTCAGGTCGGGGGCTGTGTCTAAGACGGCAGTACTGGGCCCCATATCTGAACATGAGGGTGATGACAACGCCCACAAAGAGAGCCAGGATGGCGAGGGGCGGCCAGAACAACTGCACAGACATATCGGCCTCTCCTTCTACACCACACTAGAGGTCACTCTCTCGTTTCTGCAGCTCCAGGTACTCCTCCTGCTCCACCCTGCTTGTCTCGTACACTTGCCGCGTCTCTTGAGAGAGACCCTCTAGCTCGATCAGATCAAGAGGTGGCTGTTTATACGGAGTTCTGGTCCAAATTGGAGAGATCCAACGATTACCTACGAATCAAAAGCAAATGTTAAAAGTTAAACTAAGATTTCTGATGAATCTGTGTTAAGCTCTTCACTTGAAACAACTTAATAAACAAACCAATAAAACTTCGATTAGGGTAAACGCCGGGTATCATAGCTTGTGGCTAATATTTTAAGATATGCAAGTGGTCTAGAGCCAAATTCCAAATTCAGTTTCTTCTGCCCTTTCCCCCTCTAAAATTTCTTTTCACTTCAAGAATATTTTTTGAACAGTCCTTATCACATTTTAAAGGATATATCAAACAATATATTATATCATTGTTACAAAATCTCGATGTAACATTTTTTTGTTACATCGAGATATTGTTCTTTGGGATTTACTAGTGGTGTCGTGAGCGATGCACCGAAAAAGTTTCCTACTTCTATATTCCATGTTTGTTGGATGAGCCGCTCTCACCCATTAGAAATTCTAAAAATAAAGTAAGACGAATGGAATAATAGAAAAAAGTTCCCATGATTGAGTAACTCCTGAAATAATTATTTACTTCCTATTGTTTGGAAGCATGAAACAACCTTAGCATGCAAAAAACAATTTTTTTTTTTTAACTGAAACTTGTAACTAAAAATTAAATAAAAGAGCTAAAAATTACCAACCTGTATTACTGTCCACCCAGTAATCCTTATGCTTGGAGCACCAGCAAAAGAAGGTGTTCAAAATAATCAAAGCGAAACCAAATACTGTACAAATAGTTATAGTTATATAGAATGCAGTGAAATCTCCAAATTCTCTGTTTGCATACAATGGATTCTTCTTAAAATCATTGGGGTCGTCAAGAACATGAGACATTCTACTCCTTTCACATAAGAGTTCGTCTACAGAGGGGGAAAAGATATGAATATATATATATATTTAAAATTTTAAAGCAATGAGACGCTTAATAAGTAAGACTGTAGTTAGTATTTATATTTTCAATAGTAAATGAATAAAAACCGACACACCTTACAATCTGGACACGCCCATAAACATAAACAACATTAACGTACTATGGCTTCTAAAATAACTGATAGAGTCTGATCAAGTTGACATTCTAACCACAGTTAGGTGGAGCGCTAGCATCTCTGGGACGGGGCAAGGTTGTAGAAAGAAGCTCCATGATGTACGAGTGTGAGAAATGGATGGCTTGGACAATGTCAAAAAAGTACGCCAATGATATAAAAACTCTTAACCCTGGAACCACAACGTGACATAGTTATTGGCAATTTAACAACGTGGGGTCATATATGACCCCATACAATATTTAGTCATATTTTTTTAATTTTCTATTTAATCCGCTATTTTTGCCATTTTTGATGACTAACAGTCATAATCTAACTATGTATAATGAAAAATAAAAAATTAAATGTAAGATGGGGGATTAAGGAATAAATCATCATAATACTATAAACTAAGGTATATGTTAATATATGTATTTGTTCCTTGAATAGCAACAATATATAGAAAGTTTTCTCATTCATTATATTTTCCTAATAATGCTAGAATCAAAAAAACACAAAGTAATTGATATGAAAAAATGAATTTAAAAAGATATAGCATATTGAAAACATGGATAGATAGATAAGTGAACTGAAAAAAAAAATTTATTAATTTGAATAATTTACACACATACTTTGTCTGTGTTCAGCACATACACTTTTAAAACACTTTTTTTTTTTTTTTCTCTCAGTTATGGCCTTATGCTGAGGTTAAAACACTTTATACATTGTGATACACCTTTCCTGTCCTTGCTTCGATCACAATCACTGCATCTTCCGGGACGTTTACCCGTTGGAGTTGGGATTGGTTGAGGTGGCGGGCTCCCTAGAACCTCCCTTATTAGTCTTCTTAGATCCTTTAGAGGATTGTGGATTGTCTAATCTTCTTTTCAGGTGGGCTTCAACCAAACCTTCTCCCAGTTCTTCCAAAAAGTTTGTTCTCGATAATTTCATCCCATTGTGCCGAAAAATGACGTAGGAATTTATGCCAATTGCATCCTTACATCCCATAAAAATACCTCATACACCACAACGTGAGGTCGCCCGTGACCCAAAAGCACTGTAAATGTTTCCTAAGAGAGGGCTGAAAGCAGACTGACACTCTGTTGTGATCATCTTGTCAGGACAGGAAGGTACAAGATCGGACATGTCTAACTGCACGAGTGTAATGGAAGTAAACAATATTTTCAGAACTCCAGGGTCAGGGGTGACCCCACGTTGTGATTCCAGGGTTAATTTACCGATTATTTATCAATTATAAATAAATAAATAATAACATATATTTTCCTGGGTTTCTTTCGTCACTATTCAAATTTCCTGCATCATGATTTACCCGGTGGAATCCCTATTGAATATTAGAATTAATACAGGAAGTTGCTGAAATGGAATCGCTTGAATAAACCAAAATGAAAAGAATTTTGAATAGTAACATGTACAATTGTACTGTCAAATAATCCTAGATTAGCGCTTCATTTATTTATTTGTTTGAGCATAGACGACGAGGCCATTAGAGCTTTCCTCTTCTCTCTTTGCCCAGGTATTATATTCTGTCGTAGTGAGATGGAGTTTTTTTTTGGCATATCGAATATACTGCAGTAATAAATAAGGTCCCCTTTTAACGATTATGTTAACTTTTCAAAATCCTGCTCTCTGGTATAAGCGGAGATCTCGCTATTAAATAGTAGAGTAGATAAGAAGAATAAGAATTCACGCACCACACTAATTGTTGACAGGGCAAATGACACTAACAAGCTTAAGTGGCTACATGACCTTTTGATCTCTCAATTTTACCATCCTCTCCTCGCATCATCGCGATAGGAGAAAAATATTTCTTTAATTTTGAGGTATTCTATTTCCAAAAACTCTCATCCCCCCAGTAGATATGAGCCCGATTGAATTGTATAAGCCCTAAATTTTGCCTCCCCTGGAATGTTTAGAATAGGGGTATTTATAGTGCCTGACATCGCACAGGCCCGGAACAGCCATTTAACGTTCCTTCCGAAGCTGGGGGTGCTCAAAGTTGTTACTTTCAAGATAAGAAACCTAAGAGCCTCATCCGGATTTAAAGCCGCGAACTTGAACATAGTACGCAAGGCGCTCTCGCTTCCTTGCTCAAGATCATTCTCTACCTTGAAATAAGATTGGACAGGTTTCTGCTCCACTAATATAAGGCATTTTGAGGGCTCTATTCAAGCCTGGATTTGTCTCATCAATTTTTTTGTGTAGCCACCCTGGTCCCTGAAGACCACCTTAAAAAAATATTTCTCAGAAAAGCACTATTTGTAAATAGATTTTAAAGTATTTTCGAGGTAAGAGATTCAGGAAATCGACAATAAAAATTATATAATCACATATAGTTTTATAATCATAAAATACTTTATTGAAATAGTTTGTACATAAATTTACAAGATCAGTATTTTATAAATGTTATACTATTTGACTTAATTAAAAAGTGGTAATAAAATTGAGCTTTGAGAATAAGAACAGCTTCACCACGGAACTCTTTTAAAACCAAACCATTTCATGAAAAAAAGATGATCCCATTTTTCTAGACACGCTAGAAGAATAATTATTGTTCTTACTGCCATACAGATATTAAGGGTGGCTCCTATTTCTTTCTCTCGCAGTCACCGGAAAAATCTATTTTTAGTTCGATAGTTCAACGGCAAAACCCGAGCCTGGGTTGTAAATCACTTAATAATTAGGAATTAATTATTCAGTAACTCTTATATGTTCATGAGCAGGGAAACAATTGTTCAATTCAAATTAACCCTGCAAATGATGAGGTGTATTGGTGATTGAAAAAAAGTCTCATAAACCTAAGAGTTAGTCAATACAAATTTTCATTAAAATTGTGTTTTTCTGATACATTTCTAAAATAGTGACTATCTTCCGGCGTAAAACCAGCCAGTGGCCTTTATACGACCAACATTTTTTTATTCACGATTTTTTTTTGTTTTCTTTTTCTTTGTGCGTTAATTGAACACTTTGGTGGATGCAGCGAGAAAAAGTTTCAACAAATAAGGAGCATCCTAAAGTTCAATACACTCAACAAGATTGAAAAATCATTCTCGAGGTGGGAAAGTCCTCTAGGAGATGCTCCTCTCAAACATTCATTAGTGACAATGGACTCCCTCCACTTCTTTCAATCATTATGTATGTATATGAACGTTTTGTATAAATATATTGAATAATTAAATATTAATCACCATCGTACTTTACTGCGTTGCTTTATCGTTTAAAAATGAAAATGAACAACAAAAAGTCTTGTTCACTTTGTTAATACTCTCTAAGAGTATTGACTCAATTCAAAGATATAACAGGTCAATTGTTGGGGTGTGTAAGGCGATTTTGAATAAATAATAACAAAGTGTGGCACAGCTAGTTATTTTCTTAATTATTTCCTGAAATTCAAAACATAATTAATACAAAACATTTTGACTTTATTCTCCCATCAGTCCCCAGTAATTTGTTGTTTCCGTAATCATTGGATATTTTCTTTATTCATATTCAATATTGGTTCATTTTTATTTTTTGACAGAGGCTTGTTATTTGGGTCGACATATTTGTTGAAGACAGAATTGTTCATCAAATATGTTGACTCAAATAAGAAAAATTTCTCAAAAATTTAAAAACGAATAAATATTAAAATTAAATAATCCAATGAATACGGAAACAAGAAATTAATTATAAACTGACGATGGGAGAATATACTCAAAACGTCTTGTATATTGAATGTTTTGGATCTCAGAAAATAATTGGGAGAATAATATACGTGCCACATATATTATTATATTAAAATAAATGTTTAAAGCAATAGTCTCCGTTTTTTAAGAAAAAGAAAATTAACTTGGTAATTTGTCAAATCGCGCGAACGTTTTGTGGCTCATTAAAAAAACGCTATATATAATCTTGTTCTGACCTTAAATAACGAATGCGAGGATTGAAATTTTCTACGAACAAAGCTCAAAATTATTACCTTTATTATATCCTGTAATAATCAATTTTGATATTATATAACTATAGTAAAAGGAATGTTTTTGATATCGATAATTAGAGTCTTCATCCTGTTGAAAAAAAATCCTTTCTCATTTCCAATTTTTTGGTTGACAACACATACATATTTCTGATGTTCGAATTCAATGAAATCATAAAAGTTAAAGTGTTAGAATCTAAACCTGAGAATAATGTTCAACTTTTGTGCTGTTTTATTCAATTTTACACATTCATATATACAAATAACGGATAGAATCGAAAAATGAAACCAATATTTTAATCACATCAATGCGTAAACAACAAGCTTTACGGATGGAATAATCAGCAGTGAAAATTTGAAAACATGTACCTCCTACCATCTTTTAGGGTGCGTAAAGAACAACTCTTTCCAATTAGTTGCATTTAATATAAAAAAATAAATATATTTTGAAAAACATTTATTTTAACGTGTATGACAAAAATTTTAAATTAGGTCAATTTCACAACCACCATTCCTTTACTTTTACTAGTCCGGCCGCGAAAGAGGGATTTGAGACTTATGTCAAAAATATTATTTATATATTTTTTTTCTGGATAAGAACAAGGACATCTTCCGCGCCCAGATCCTGTTTGATTTTTTAAAATTCTGGACAACTCAACATATCTAAATATATGCTGGAATTTAAGCTTCTCTTTTTTTTTTGTCTTCCGTAAATAATTCTTTATCGTACAGAAATTCCGTTATCAAAATTGAAGAACATAATATCAAAATAATCCTCTACCAAAAAATTTCATTCGTGTTTTGGATAAAGCAACTGTTTTTTAGCACATGCAGCACGAAAATAATAATACGAAGACGCCCTAACGGAATGTCCCACATTATGGACATTCATTTTCACTGGAACGGCTACGAATACGATAAAATAACATGTGATCTTAATACAAGACAAATATTAATTAAGGGACATGAAATTTCCTATCGATTGAGACGACGTTTTGCGACTCACGAATGGGGAAATATGAGAGGCATCGATTTTTTGGAAAACAGCCGCGCTCCCGTTTCTCCCAATTTTCGCAAAACAAATAGATTTATTTAAAAATGAAAGATACAGAATTGGAGAGCGTAAGCTTTATGAGAAGGTTGTTGGGGTTTTATACCATTCTACTTGTTCAAATATTGAAAACTTATAACTTTTGTATCATTTTACTTATTTTGCAGCTTAACGGCCAAACCTCATAGAAGGTTAATTACTAGCACACATCTTCCCATTCGCCTTAAGTTCTATTTTTTATGACTCAACTAATATGAAATATAATAGGCAGCGATTTGAGGAGTTCGAGTTTCTCATTTTATGTAAATATTTCGAATTTTAAGCAAAAAGGTGTAAGAATTACCCTGTATGTGATAAAATTTCCTTTGAGATGAGCTTTCTTCCGAGTTTCTGTGACATGATATGAACGGCGCTTCACATCTTGAGCTTTCATATTGGTGAACGTCCATATCTCGCAAAAGACTTAGGCGTAACAATTCACAAGAAAGCTCATGCGAAAAGAAATTGTGTTAATTTCAAGGCAGCACCTTAAACTTTTGCTCACATCTCACTGTTTTTGCATAAATTGGAAAAAATCATTATATTTTCTTCACAAAACTCGAACCTCTCGGCGCCGCTTACATCTTGTGATACTTGAGACATTGAAAATTGAATGTGTGATCATCTTATAGAAAATCTCTTTTTTTGCTTATGTTTAGCCATTTAGCTACACAAGTCCAAAAACTCTAAAAAAAAGTTAAGTTTTCCAAGTTTTAGCAAATATGTCAATATCTTGAATATAAAATACCAACACCTTGTAGGCAGACAATTTGTATACTTCATTTTGGTCCAAATACAGTAATAATAGGGAAAAATGACGTCTCTGTTTTTCCAAACAAATTTCACAATTCATGAGTTGTAGAGTTGTAGCAAATCTAAACTATTCTCAATCAATAGGAAATTTAATAAACTACAATCAAGGACGACATTTTATTGTAGACGTTTCAGAGCAAGTTGCAAAAAAACACAAAATAGCCAATCCTGGGGCAACCCAGTGTGGTGGGCTGAGTAATGTATTCGTGCCGCATTTTCTCAGAAACGTATTGCTTTCACCAAAAGTGAATGGAACGTTGATAGTAGACAACTTTACGCTTTTTATTTGGATAAGAACACGTTTTTTCGTACGAGTTGCTCAAAGATAACAAAATGTCATCACACAGATCCTGGATGCATGATGTCCTTAAAAACCCAGAAAAAACAGTAAGAACCGATTGAGTGGTCGGCTTGCGCGGTCAGACTGTACTCTTAATATTTAAGATGTGCATTCCAAAATAAAATATAATTGTAAAACTGTAGTGCATCCCAAAATAATTTTTTTTTGAAATTATACACCTAATTATACATATACCTAAACTACTTACTTAAGTTGCATTTCCCAACATATAAAACTAAATTTAAATTTATTACTTGTCTGTGAACACAAAAACATTACTTCCTAAATACCTCCAATAAGAGGAAAAAATTTAAATTTAAATTATAAAAAAAAAATTCCCACTTGGAAGTTGTTTTCCAGTCTGCCAAATAGTTAACAATTCCTGTCAGTTTAGGCCACCATTCATTGCAACTGTGTAATCTTATCTACTACTAAAATTTAAATAAATGAAAACCATTCGTTCCGGAAGACATTTTCGAAAAAAGAAGCTAAAAATATATTTTTCAAATAAGCGCATGCAACATAAAGGCTAATTACCTCCTTTAAAAATTTGTACACAATTTATTTCCAAAATTTTAACAAATGATAAAAAGTATAAAATAATACAGGTTTAATTTCTTACATATTCTTACGAATTCTAAAAAAAAAAGAAAAAAATGTTCTAAATAAAAAGAAATAAAGAGAATGTAAGTACACAAACATCACATATTCTTTCTTTGATCTCTTCTCAATAAAAACCGGCCTCCGTCAGTAAGATATAATGAAAGACGAATCCTTTGAGAATATATTATGGCCGTATCAAATGGGAATCCCCCCCAAAAGAAAGACAAGCAAATAAAAATCTTTTATTGGGTCTGGGTGTTGAGAGGGAGATGTGGGTTCATCCGAGGGCAGACTTGTGATGAGGGCTAGTGCTGGCTACTATTTCGGCAAAGGACTGCTCCAGACAGGCCTTCAGCTCCGAGTAGGTCACCACTAGCACGCTCTGCTCGTCCCGAGACATCAGACACACCTAACATAACACAACCCTATGTAGTGTTGCACAAATTATTATCTCAATATTTGATATCTTGAGATGCTTGGACTTTCTCCATCTTATTAGTGTAAAATAAGTATTATTCTGAAGTTAAATGTTGCAGAGGATCAATATGGAGAAATTTGGCTTAAGTTTCATACATACAGAAATACGATTTTCCCTATTTGACAAAAATGGTGGCTGATACCAATGACAACCCTGAAAATGCTGACAACCCAAAAACAGTCGGTGAATATTTAGGACTCTCAAGGGAAACTTTCAAATAAACTTGTTTTGAATAAAGTCGGAACAATGCAAGAGTGAGGAGAGGGACATAATTGTTCATAACACTTCAAGAAAGTAATCCCATCAAACGCAAAGTGAAAATTACTCCAGTTAGTAATCACTTTGAATTTAAACTAACCAACATTCATAATATTATTTTTTATTAGCATAAATGTAGGCGTGGGGTGGTGTCCTTAAATTTCAAGGTACTTTTGGTGAATTTTGAAATTTTTTAGGGGAAAATTGGGAAATGTCACAACACTTTAAAAGACGCAAAATATTTTAAATTTTAAATTAAAATATAGGCTGTAAAAACGAAACCTACGGGATACTTCAATGTGTCTTGCAACGTAATATTTAATTTACATAACGAAACTATGTGCTGAATGATGAATTAATTACGCTAACATTACCTTTTCATGGATTCCAGCATCCAACTTATTGAGGCAATGAATGACATGGGCCATGTCCAGAAATGGCCGCCCATCCTCAGTCACCTGATGAAAGACATGATCTCGAAACAACTTCAACATGTATCTATCTCCTGTTTCAGACCATGAAGGATCCATATTCAATCTGTGAAAATGAAAATGACCAAAAACAATGTAGGGTATCGCATATGAAAAAATGGATATGAATGGCAGGGAAATTAAGAAGTGCTAACAGAATATTTTTTGACAAGGCTAACGTCCACGAGAAAAGTACTTGAGAACCACGAGGAAGAAAGTAAGAGACATGGAACTCGTACTTGGAGGTTGCAGGTATGACCGGGTAGATAGCTTCAAATACCTGGGGGCCATTATCACAGAAAGGAAAGATGTTAAAGAAATAAAAGCAAGGATAACGGCTGGGAATAGATGCTCCCGTCACTGCAGAAAGTGCTCCTATCGAGGACCGTGTCCCGAGACGCCAAAATAACAATTTATAAAAGAGCCCGGTTTTCACATATGAGAGAGAAACCTGGGTCCTCACTAAGAGGGACGAAGTCTTGCTCAATAAGTGGGAGAGGAAGGTATTGAGGAAGATATACGGCCCTACTCCAGAAGAGGAGAAGAGAGCTGAGGTACCTGTACAAGAGCCCGGACCTGGTGGCCTTCGTGAAGCAGGGGCGGCTCTGGGGCAATTACAGAAGATGGAGCCAGACAGATTGCCGAGGAGAATATTGGAGGGACACCCGGGAGAACAAAGAAAAAGAGGTAGACCCCGCTTACGTTGGCTGGAGGACGACCACAGACCGATGGGTGTGAAGATCGTTGCGGAGGCCCAGGTTCTGCAAGGACCGTAGCGCCAGGGAAAGTAGTTCTGCAAGGACCGTAGCGCCAGGGAAAGTAAAGTAAAAAAAGTAACGTCCGCGAGGTGAAAATTCCTCCTTGAGGTAGGTCAAATGAAGTGGTGTACTAAATACTCTCAAAATATTTCAACATTAAACTACCAATGGGTGGCTTTGATTCGTTATGAGTAAGCAGAAGATATTTTTAAAACAGACTGACAATCGTGGACTGACCTACCTCAGGGACGAACTTTCACCTATGTAGTAGTAATAAAAATAGTACATACTCGGGTCTCTCGTTGATAGTTCCAAGTTTGACGAGGAGGCGGCAGAGTCGACCGTTCTCCATCTCCTTAGCAAGTTCGCTATGAAGGATATCGTTGTGATACTGTACAGTGTCCAGCTGGGAGTAGTACCGAGCCCCTATCATAGGCATCAGGTCCACCACGTTTCTCACTTGCTTCGAGGACAACAGATATCTGGGGAAAACAACCACAATCAAAATTAGAAAACGAAATGTTTAACACCGCGTATAAACTTGATAGTGAATAATTTCATACACCTAGTGAAATTTAAAATGAATCTCTACAATCAGCAATATGAACGTTACGTACTTATGTACATTATGTACTCCTAAGAACGCTACCATCTATATTCTCTCCCACTGATCCCCCCCTCATCACGGTTGTTTCCTGTCATATTTGGTAATGTATTCTATCATGAATTTTCCTGTGAATCGCCTAGTATGTAATAATAAACGAACGGATAACTTGCAACTTGCATGATACTTATATATATTCCCCTTTAAAAAAATTACTATATGTTGTTATATATAGCCCAAAAGCTGTATTCGCGTTACGCTTTTCCAATTCATCGGGAACCATGAAAACTTGACAACCTTAATGTAGAATGACATAAAATATGAAAACACACACATAACAAGATTCCTCAAGTCCGAAGAATAGGTTCTTGACATTAGATCCAAGGAAGTTTGAAGATTCTCTCTTTGTACTGCAATTAATGACCTGCAAGCCAATGCAAGAACAAGTTTACCCAGGGACATCAGGTCTTCTTGCTGCAAAAGTTATATAAATACAAGAAATGAAAACGAGGTAATAGTAGTACAAAGTTATAGGACACTACAGAGGCTTCCTGACATGAAATCATAGGGTTATAGGAGTGACCCAGGATGTGAACGACGAAAACAAGAAAAAACTTCATAAGAACACCCAAAAATGCTTCCTTGAAAAATTACATCCAAAAAAGAACGTGGAACGTAATTGCAAAACATTTCCTCGCATGTAAATCCAACTGCACATCTTCAAACTGCCTCCAAGTTTTATCGTCAATTCCTAAAGATTTAATAGATACTAATATTTTATATAATTTAATCTCCAAAAAACATTCAGTTTAACAGTTTCCCAAGTAAATAGGGAACACATCACTAAGGTCAGGTGCCCTTTTCTCAGGGAATCAGAAGGAATGGTTCATAGATAAAATATTGTCCTTTCATCTATAAAATTTAAATTCCCAATTGTACATACTTTTGCCAATAACTGCAAATTATTATACCTCACAAGTTTATCGTTTAGCTTAGCAGCACGGGTCTAAATAATTTTCACAACTGTGACTTTTTAAGAAAGCATGGCAATGTGAAGTTTCTTCTATTTTACTTGAACCAGCCAAATATGCTCCTGAGTACCTTACATTCTGGGCCACCCTCTGTATATTAAATAAGCTGAAGTACCAACATACCTGATAGTGTGTTATTAAGGCGAGCGGATTGGACGAGCTTGCATCGAAAGTGATCAAGTCAATGATGGCCGTTGAGGATACCCGAAGTCGGAGTCGGCCGGTCAGCAGGATCTTAGAGGGTTCAATAACTCTACAGGCTAGATTGGCAGCGTGCACCACCGCTAGAGCTCCTGTCAGCTGTATCACATACGACCAAATCGTCGTCTCCGGTAGCATTCCGCTCCTGAAACAAACACAAAAAAATTAGATAGTCTTGCGTTTTCATAGAAAATCAAAAAGGAAAAAAAAAAAAGTTGGAAAAAAATATTGTGCATTGTAAAACAATAAGAGGGGTTTAGAAACTTTATTAGATCTTCCACAGGAGAGAAAGAGAAACATGAAACAATGATTTAAACCAACACTATAATATCAAGTATATATATAGTTAGTTATTATGACTCATGCCCGGGCTTTAACTCATATAGCCTACTACCAGAGCGCTCTTTCGTCACTCTGGTGCACAAGAGCCCGACTCTACTCTGGGAGTCCTAAATTTTGCCTACCCTAAAACATATTTTTCCAAAAGATTTGTATAAAGAATCAATAGAACCGGTGAAATATGAGTTATGCATAATTAAGTATTAATTATTTTAGGTGGGAAGTTCAAAAATTTACATTTTGCTAAATAATAAAAAGCATGTTTTAACAAATTAACATTTTATTATTAAGTAAATGTAATAATATTTAAAATTTATGATCATTTTATTGTATTTTGTAATTAAAAGAAAATTTATAATCAAATTTTAGCAAAGTTTAAAATTTTTAAATTTAAAACTTTTTAAGGAAACATTGCGTAAAATAACCAACTTGAAGGTTTCATTCGATCTCTAGTTCAAATTGCAAGTAAGGATCTGAACTTTACTTTTTACTTTAGGTCCCTAAACATTTTTAAAAAATGTACACGAAAGTGCGCTATTTTTTAATTTTTTTTCTTTTTTCTTTGCTTCAAATTAAAATGGCAATATAAGTTCAGTCAGATTGACCAAAAAATATCTAAAAAAATAACACCGAAATGTTAAAATCCGAGTATATGAATAAAATCGTTGACCGACTTGAAATCTTTTCCCCCAAAAAATATTTTGTTTATGTTTTAGGGACATTAATTATAAGCAAACTTTTCCCAAAATTTGGTGCAGATTGGTGAGATTAGAAAAACGTTATGGAGGTGTGAAAACCGCGTTTTTTGACAAAACAGGAATTTTTAAACTGCCTGTAACTCTCGAAGTTGCTGAGCAACGCAGTTTAAAAATTTGGAAACTTTATGAACAGATAAAAACAACCAGCCTGAGCAGAAGTGCCAACAATAAAATTAACAGATTTGGTGGTGATTTTAAAATAGGCTCTTTTTTATCAAAAAACTATTCTACGTTTTGGTGTCGTATTTGGCCAACATTGAATATTAGATTCTGTATCTGGTAGCAAATGAAAGTTGAATAAAAGACGAAGAGAATGAGACCTATAAAGATAGAAAAAGAAGCAAATCACGACAAATGGCTTACTATCAAAAATAGCTTAAAATCGCCCAATTTCAGAAATTTAAAAACACATAACTTGTAAAGGGGGGATCGGGGGAGGCTATACTTTTAGCCAAATCCATGACATGGGTGCGCAAGGTTTGGACAAATTCTGGCCATCTCGCCCACATATATATAATTATATCTGTATGTACGTTTGTATTGGGAAAACGGCTGAACGTATATCCACAAAACTTGCATGGCCTTTCAGGATCATCCAACTTATAATATATACATTTTGAATGAAAGTGGAGAGGTTGCGCGGGGGTCCTAAACATTTTCATAGAATTTGCAGGGAATTTCAAGGATGGTTCAACTAGAGACCTTATAACTAATATCCTTATAAGTTATGTGACACCTCAAAATTCTGAACGGGAGAGGGAATGTGGGGGCTCAAAACATAAAATTTCTAGTTAGCTCTTTAACGCTTGTTCAGATTTTCATGAAAGTTTCACACGTATCATCCTTATAAACCTGCCTAAAGTTACTATGCGAGCAATGCCAGGTAACCAACTAGTTATAAATACAAAAATAATTTCTACAGAACGCCACGTAAATAAATAAACTATTTTTGGTTTGTTCGGTACGATCGATTGTTTTCCTCGAACAAATAACAATTTCGCATAATTGGTAGGTCGCTTGCTCTAAAACACAAAATAAGTGTTACTGGCAACAGGAATTAATTAGGGATTATCAGTTCAACTACCAAAATGAGAGAGAGGCCTACCTGTTGTGAGGACCAACAACCACAACCTAGTGTGAAGTCAAAAAGCAAAAGGGACCACCCCACTTTAACATTCAAATTTCTGAAAACTGAAATAAGCTCAATTAATATATTTTGATATTAGTTACTACAATAATATGCCTCCTAAAGTGAATGTACATTTTTAACTTGATAATCAAGTTTGTCAGGTTATCCCATAACTAAAATTTTCAATTTTAATTTAATTTTTCGATGGAGCATTCGAAAATGCGCACTATTTCCATACCATAACGTTGTTTATCAACTCTACAAACTAAAATCTCTTTTAGTACTTTGTGAGCTTCGCGAATAAGAAGACAAACGATGACAACTTCACTGAGGAAGTCGCTAAGGCCGATGGCGTGCATAATGCATATTCCGTACTATATATGCATACTGAGCTTATCAATAATTGGTTCACAATAAACCGTAAATCAAATGCAGACATAATAAAAATACATCAACAGGATAATCAAATGAATGGTCCATTTTGCCACTGACCAACAGTAATTATATGTCTATATGCTGCAATATATAATTTTGAAAAATAATCCAATTATAGTTGATGTTTTATAAGTATTTATTTTAAATATAGTAACATATTTAGTATTCCAAGAATAAAATGCAAATCTCAAACTTGGGTCATGGATTTTTTTTTCTAAAGTTCGGTATAATATAGAACTCGGTGAGATATAATTTCATATGAAAGGTTGCGACAAAATCTTCGAAACAAGCGGAATTACGTAATTTCCAATTTAAATAAATTATTCAAATGACAATATCTATTTAATAAACTTTAAAGTGGTTAAAGAGGTGTGAAGTTTTTAGTGTTGCAAAATCTCTGTCTTTCCCAAGCACAATGGCACAAGTTGATAATCCTATTTTTGAAGAAAAATAAAAATAAACCAGGATCTTTCAATTCTATTTATGCTTGTTTCACGCGCCGCAAGGTTTGTACCGTATTAACCTAAATTGTTTAGATTAGTGGGGAAATGCTTTGATCCCTTGTGATTATTACTGTATATACTATATTAATACTGTATGTAATAATCCATTATTACTAAATCTAGCTTAATCATTCTTCCCTAGCGAACCAATCTTTGAACGTAGACACGAACGAGCAGATCAAACTCCTCATACTGACAGAGCAAAGAAGAGCTCACCGCAAACAATGCTACGCGGTTAACCCCAACAAACAGAAGACCCAACTCCACAATGCTGCATGTTGGGCGGTTGAAGAATGAGATTACATACGATGTTTATTTCTTTTAATGAATGGGTTAACTGGACAAGAGTACAAGAGAATGACTTACGTGTGTTGTTGCCTCAGAAGAGAATTCTTGCTGTGGGAATAAGGCCGAGGAGCATTTGGATTAGATGAAAACGAATCAGTATATCCGTTCACTGCTTCAGTATTTGAAAAATGTCTCGTCATTAGTGTCTCTGAATCCGGATGGTAGTCGTACACGAAGACCATTGCTGTTCAAATATATTACTTTCAAGTTATTAATACTTAATAATTGAAACAATAACATTATTACAAAAATTATAAAATACAAACATTTTTTGAATATACTAATAAATAATAATGATTAAAAAAGTAACATCAGACTCACATTGATCCCCGAAAGCTTTCGTAGTGAAAACTTCCCTCAGCTGAACGATATTGGAATGATTTAATTTTTTCCACATATCAACAAACACCATACATTTGGAATTAGGCAAACGGAATCCTAAAAAAATAAAAAAAAATACATTAAGGGAGAAAGATACTTTGAAGTCGTCAGCTTAGTTACTGAAAGTAGATTAAAATTCAATTGTTTGATGAAGAATTGGCCAGACCCGCGTCAGCATTGCTGCGTCTTGATTGACAATACATTTTTTAGGAGTATTTCAAATGGTAAGACACAAAAGTGCTTATCAAACATCCAAATTAAAGATGGCGCATAAAGACGAGTCCTGCCATGTCTTAACAAAGAAGTTATAGAAACACAGATAATGGCGATCAGAAATGTTTTTGACACAAACACTGATTTCCCATCGAAAAAATCTGTATCCAATTATGATTGATAAATAATTTAAAAAAACACATAGAAGTTGTTGAAATGTGCGTCCCAATAGTCGTACAGCGTGTTTTCAACTCCCATAGTTTTCAATAGAGACGCGAGTTTCACGAAATGCGAGATAAAATGATTATTCAACGAAGATAAGACTTTCCTATAATGTGCGTTACAGAATTTTCCGGCCGCACGCTTCAACTATATTAAAAATAATGATGTGTTAATTCATAATTCGTCGCTATAGTATATAAGAAATCATTCTTCCTTATGATAAAATGTTTATTTCTCAAAAATCGTGTAACACTAAATGTTTATTAGAAAATATAAATTTACCATGAACACGACGAAGACAATACCTAAGACCGGTCTTAATCTGGGTGGCTTTGTAGGAGGACGTCTGGTAGGGTATCAGTTGTGGCTTTGGGATGGCTGGCAGTTGTTCGAGTGGAACGAGCTCGTGGTAGTTATCCACTTCCAATGGTAGATCTAAAATATAACACCATCATTTTATAATAAATTGTTAAATTATCAAATTCGTTTTATCGTCATTGAATTCTATCAAATAACGAAGTTGAAAAATATACTAACCATCCATCCATTGCTATGTTCATAACACATGATTAAAAAATAATTTCACAGCTATCCATATGTATTCGTATATTTTCAATGTGCCAGTATACTTATGTTATTAAAGACGTTTCCATATCACTGGGCCACTTTTCTGCGCTTCTGATTATTTGCGTTATACAACATAATAAAATAATTTCTTCTCTAATTCTTTGATCTTATTGTTAGTTGTTCTAATCTTTTCATTTTATTTCTTTCTTTCAATAATAATCACAACAAGAGCTGCATATTGTACAATATTTTTCTAAATGCAGAAAGAAAATAATGTAGAATACTTTACCTATGGTAGCGAAGAATGTAAATTTTTGTTAAAGGGTTGTACAAATTGAAGAAAAAATAAACAGCAATCTCCGAAATTCAGCAGCCAGCTTATGTAATAATGCATTGTAAGAGTAAAGCAAATAACTGATGATTTCTTTTGTTTGTTTTTGTGACCCATACCCGGGCTTCAACTATGAGGTCATATCGCCTATTAAGAGCTGGTATCTACTGTGGGTGACCTAACTGTTGCTTACCTAGGTTTAGTAAGAGTAGAGGTCTTTAACGGAGTACCTGACATCGCACAGGCTAAGGATCATCACTTAAGGTCCCATCCGAAGGACGCCCTGCTCAAGGTTTTGTTAACTACAAGATAAAAAAAATCTAATGGCTCCAGCCAGGTTTTACTCGCGATCTTGAGCATAGTAGACAAGCACGCTAGTAAGTTTATTTTGTTTGTCTCTATAAAGGGAATGTCAACCTACAACAGCCTAATTTTCAGGTGAAGTAAGATAACATTTCCTGAACCGAGGAATCATCATAACATTACGTAAGATTTACTTTTACATTTTTCAAATTTATATTTTCCAATTTAAATCCCATATACATCAGACCCCGTCCCTCTGATATTTACCTCCATTTCCACAGGACAACCCTTTCTTTATCCAGGCTAACCCCTCTGGAACTCTCCCTCTCCAGATTCGCCAGGCTCCTACACGTAATACATTTAAATTCCTACTTTTCCAGTACCAACTCGGCAAACCCTCCTAAGGCTAACAAAATGTTATGAGATATTTGTTGTCTTCCTAAAAGTCATTCAATATGCATCCCTTTAATCCATCAATTTGAAAATATTTATAACCCCTAAGTTAAGGAATGCGGATATATTATGGACTTATAAAAATGAAACCTTTTTGAAATACGGTCTATTCCAGAAAACATATGTACATTCATTACCTGTTTTGGCATTACAACATCGTCAGGTTATGTTATAAACTAACAATAAGTCAATTTTCAGAGTGCGAACCCTACTTATATGTAAACCAGGTAGATAAGATTTTTGAAATTTGAAATCCCCGTGGCTAAACAGTTAGATATTTGTATGGTCTGAAATATTTTTTACTCCATGTCCAATAATAATGGTTAAACTAATAATACCGAAAGATAAAAAATTAAATTCCGTCAAAATATGTTTGTACATTTGTAACACTGATCACATGAGAATGTTAATCAAATCAGTGGACTGTCCTGTCTTCAAAGTGACTAAATATAGTTAGTTAGTTCTAAGGTGTTGACAAAAGTTCATAAAGAAAACTAGCTCACTCATATAAATGTTATTTTTAGTAGCTTTATTACATAAATGATTTGCAGCTATTCTATCAAGCAATCAGCTTTTCGAAAAAAAAAAAGAATTGAAATAGGAGTTTTCTTTGAATGGATCAAAAGTGTAGCTATTTTTGATAATGCGGGTCGCGAAAGTGGAAAGATTGCCTCGGTTCCATATTTAGGCTCTATGTTTTTCAAAACTTCGGTCGGTATGTCCAATGTACAATTGGATTGCACATCACTCACAGTAGACTATAAACTCTTTTATTGTCAATTTCAGTTATGTCCCTACCTCTTCTAAGCCATGATTCATGGAATTGAAACGTGTTAAACCCATACTTTAACCTTCTTTTCTCAAAAATTTACGTTAACGATTATTATGAGGCATAGGGTGGAAAATATTTCAGATAGAACAAATATCAAAATATATAGCCACGGGGATTTCCTCAACTCTAAATTTCTACATTACTTGATGTACGATAAGGGTTTGCTATATCATATTGTTGTCAACTAATATATTGTTAGTTTATAACTAAACCTGACGATGGTGTAATGAAAGCGGAAGTGTATACATATTTTTTGTGGAATAGACATTAGTAAAAAAATACATTTTGTTCTATTCATTATCAGGATTCTATAAGGAAACCCTTATATCGACTGCCTGACGTATTTAAACCTTTGTGACAGGAAAGGACTGCTCTGACAAGTTGAGCATGATACGCGTCCAGTATAACTGCTACCATTAAAATTCAATTATTTGGTTCGTTCGTACGAACTGCTATTTCGTAGCCTTAAGGTGCATTACCCACCAAAAAATCATTTTCCCCAAATGTTTGCAATCGAATATCAACATTTTGTCTTCACCATCCAAATGTTTGCAAACAGCAATAGCTTTGCAAACGTTTGTTATCTATCCGACTAGAAAACAGTTGTGAAAATGACACCTAGAAGAAAACTTATTGCTAGTGCCGCATTTATACTTATGTCTGCTTTGATAGAAAAAGAGAACATTAAAAAACAAAAAAAAGAGAAAACATAGATTTTGGATACCTACCTATCATATTTTTTTAAAACTAGAAATTCAATGACACTTTTTATTTTATCAACTGACATAAGAACAATATACAGTATTATCGTAATGGAACTTATGTGATGCTTGTCATATTTCTGGCCTTAGTTTATAAAACTCAATTAATCCTAAACTTATTTCGTTGTCCGACTTCATAAATGTTGTTGATTCAGTATTTAAAAATTACCTAGTAAATAATAATATATAAATTTATTAAAGAAAAAATGTGAATTAATAAAAGTTTGATTGAAGGAATCTATCAATTCAACAAATCAAACATACAAAGTCCGTCCCCACCGAACGCGCATTAACAATTAATTTCCTTTGATGTTCTGACATCGGTTGGAACAGGAACAGATATTTGCAAACTTTTGCGCGTGCGCGTGGTTCGTGTCTCCACCAAACAAGTACACGAGTTTGCAAACATTCACAAAGGTTTTGCACGCTTGGTGGATACGCGCCTTTAGCCTACACAGTATCGACATTCAACTGAATGCTAAAAAGAATCACATGACAAGACATCAACGAGATAAGTACATTTAGCTACTTTATCTCATTTGTCTCAAGAAAAACAAGACAAAAACAAACCTGGATATACATTGGGGTCGGGCTGTATCAGGGTGAGAGAGTTTTTGTGTTGTATTTCCATCCTGAGCTGGTTGGAGATGTAGTAAGATGTGTCCGAGGAGGGGGCCACATGTGCCATGGCTGTCTTGGTGTGAGATGGGGTCCCTGGGAACAAGGTCACCGCCGGGCTTCCTGTCACCACCTCTTCCTCTCTGGCCACCGTCTCCGGAGCCGAGTAGAAGTATGTCGTTCCTCCAACATATTCCTTCAAGCCAAGTTCATCATTTACATTATTCTCTCTATGTGTCTAATGTTTAATAACATACATTGGTACTTTACATTTGGTAACACAGAGGAAGAAGAGTGAAATAACTTAAAAGCATGGAAGGTCCTCCTAAACTATCAACATGCAAAATTACAAAATACTCTACATTATCCAACAACTAGTGAACGATTACTTCGAAGAAAATTGGTTGAGAATGCAATTGGGTACCTGGATTGTTAGTTTTTTGTCGGAAGTTATACATATATCACATTTAGTTACTTTTTTCTCTTTACAGATTGTAAATACTCAATAAATAAATGGGGAGGAATTTTTTAAATCTCAAATCAGAAAAGTTCTTTGACATTTTAAACCATTTTTTTCGCCATCAATACGTGATAACATGTTAAATTAAATGATTTTCCAAGTAAGTGAACATCACACCCCCTTTTTTATTTGTTCATGAAATATTCTGTTAACCCATGTTCAAAATCAAGTTTGAAAGCTCCTGAAACAGAGCACATCATCCGGGATGCTGAATAATTTTGAGAAAAGTGTATAACATCTTAAAGCTAAAAAATAAATCTCTTTTACCACTAAAATCGTACTCAACTTCAAAATTATATTTTTGAATTTGCATTCCAAGCTACTATTATGTAAGGTTACTCGTTAAAAATGTTGGAGAATAAGCAGTTAAACTAATATACATGGAGATTTTTCTAGAGATCTAAATACAAAATAATACATTTGTTGGAAATGCAAGAAGCTCTTTATCCATGTGCCTCAACCAATTTTCTGAGTGAATTTTTTGATCCAGATAAATAAATAATGAGACCTGGTAGGTGGGGGCAGTAGGTGTAGGAGAAGAGTTTTTGTGTTGAGCTGTCACCGTAAGAGGTGAGGTAGAATTGGAGTAGTGAAGTACAGGGGAGCTCCGGGGGATAAACTCATTGGTCCCTGCAACAGCCTTTCAACAAATAATTATAACTACTCTAGTGTCTGAACGAGCCACATTTACAAAATATATATATATATATTTTATGGTGGAGGAAGAATTTGCTTGGTTTGGGACTAGTTGTAACTTCAATAGTAAAAGGTGGTTGGTTGATAAACAAAACTTAATTGGCGTTATGGTCTCCCAATAGATATTTATTTTTTACAAATTGGTTAACGTTTCATCCATTCGGGCATTTTCCAAGCTTAGTTTTTTGTGTCAAACATAATAGCCGATACACAATATAAACTGTATATTATGATCAGCATATTATAATAAATATTTAGACGCAGAAAAAATTAAGTTTTGAAAATGCCGAAAGAGATGAAACGTTATCCGATGAGTAAAAATAAATATATTCGGGAGACCGTAAGTGTTGTTTATCAACCATGTTTTACTATTGAAAATGTATATATTAAAAAAATAAACAAAAAAAAAAAGAAGGAACTAAAAGGTATTCATATATTCAAGCGCCAATAGGTTTGTCACTTATAAGCGTAAAGCTCTTCATGGACACTATATTTAAATAATAATAATACAAAAAGCTTAAAAAGGTTCTGGGAAGAAAAGTAAAAGGAGAGAACTATAAAAATAAAGTTACACCAATAATAGTAAAAATTAATGGTTAATGTAAATATCAGTTGTTGATTGGTAAATAGAATATATTCTGATATCGCTGGAAACGCTAAACATCACAAAACAGATACAATGAAAATACAAATAAAATAAAAGTATAATTTAATAAATTCTTATTAAACGAGCTCCTTGTGAATACAAGGAGTCCTAATGAAACTGGCAACACAAACTGTAAAAACTACAATGAACTTCCTACGGAGACATATTTGTTTTTTCTTCAAAATGAGAGTGGTCAAAATTCTTACACACTTGGCTAGAAGGATCTTCAACTCCAGGGTCGCCATAGTGTGAATTTATGTGGCAGGTCTGATAATGACACTTTGTTCACACTCAGATTGTAAATAAGGCGCTTGTCTAACAGTCCAAATCGCCAATTCAAAGTGACCGAACTAAATTTACGTGCTAAGTTATGGGCGAAAGTGCAGTTGAGATGCTACTCGCTGGAAGTTCTTTCTAGTTATTACAATTTCCGAGAACTTTTCAATAGGCATGTTAGTTACATCCTGTATAATCGCAACAAATAAACACAATTCGCTTTATTGAAACAGGTTGGCAATCATCTACAAAATTTAAGATTTGGAGAATATTCAAACAGGACAAAAATATGCCCTAAAGGACTGTAAGAATGGAAAGATAACTATTGAATTCTATGACTCCCACGAGAACTATTAGTTTACAAGGAAACACATGTAATCGACAATACAGGGAAGATTTCAACGTCCTCTGGTCAAATGATAGTCAAACATGCATTTGCGAGTCACTATCAGAAGAAAAAAAGTAAAGAAAGTTGTCAGATATGAAAATCGCAAGAATAATTCGAATAAAACATCATAAATTCAGTGGGAGTCGACTCGGCAACATTCCATATTATATCAGGCCTTTTTTGCAAGTAAATCAAATTTATCTAAGGAATTCCTAAATGTTGACTACCCAGGTTTATTCACCACGTGTACCTGACATCGTATAGGCTCGGGACCATCGCTTAACTTCCCATCCGAAGGACGGCGTGCTCAACGTGTTTTTACCTCAGGAGTCTTAGTAAATTACTTCTAGATTTAAACATGTAAGTGGAATTCATATAAAAATAAAGTGAAATGAAACATTTGAGAATATAAGAACAAAAAAGTATCGATGACATAACCCAAACGAACTTAACTTATTTCGAGAATTACAATTTTAAAATACTCCGACCACCTAATCTAGTCTATCTATGGACTGTCTTTTAAGAAAGTGGATTTGAACCCATCTAGATTTTCCCCACATTTATAAACTGAAATGTTTTTGGCATTTCCTACATTCCAACAAGTGACTTTGGGACACTTGATTAGCTTTTTTCCTCTGACGAAATTCAGTAAATTAAACAAAAGATCTTGGAATATCTTAGCAAGAAAGATGCCTCCCTTTTAAAAATGTAAAAAACATTACGTCAGTTCGTGAGGAAACTATTTTAAGAAAATGAATAGGAAGTCTTGTCGAGGATATTAGATTAGGTTTGGGAATGGAGGATATTAATGGAAAGATGGACTAGAACAATTTAAACTAGTAAATATACAGGAAACAATATCTCAAGAAGACCTAAATACTATAATAATTAATAAAAAATGTAAAGTAACAAATAGTTACATATTTAGTAGCAGATATAACAATGAAAATGACTAATTTACTATAAAAACATAAAACCAAAATATACCTGTGATACTTTTTGAAAAAATACCTTCTTTAAGGATACAGGCAGGGTATCAGTTAGAGATAAATTCGATAAATTCTTAGCTAATGAATTTCCAATAGGAGGTCCCTCCGTTTGCCTCTTCTGTAAAATTAGATTATAAATTAATTGCACTACATAAACGTTCTTCCAAAAATACAGAACCTCACAAATACTGATGTTTACAGTAGTACAAGAACTTTACCACAAACAACATTTCTTCTGAAGCCATACTTTTGACATTACCCATAAAGAATATGTATCAAGACAATTTAAAAATAATTAAGAATGTACAAAAAAAATGAGTTTTATTGGACATAAAAGTGCCGAAAAATCATCAAATAACTCAAAGCACTTGATTTAACTACATGAACACTACTACCATTATAATTAAAATAATAATTTTTACACATATGTTCACTCAAATTTGATAACTTTTTTTAAACAATTCAGATAATACGTACCATATAAGTAGCAAGTTTTGACTCCTGAGGAACTCCATTGACTTGAGTATAAGGAACAAACATTGGATCCATTTTTCATAAGCCGTTCTGCTTTGAAATTCATTTACTCCATCCCAAATGTAAGAAAACTCTAACGAAGAAAAATAAATAAAATTAAAAAAATACAAAATGAGAAAAAAACATTTTTTTAAAAATGCATCAAGTAAACAAGCATTCTGATGCATAAAATATGAGTAAATGAAAAAATTCAATGCAAACTCACTTTAGAATTGCTTAGAGTAAAACTCATATATAAACTGTTCCTTTTTTTTGATTCATTGTAAACAAGTTTCAAATAAACAACAATTCCTAATTAAAATCACATAAAAGAAGTTTAAAATAAAATAAATTCATCTAGTTCGACCACGACGGCGTATAAACCATATCTTATGCTCGAGAATCATTCATAAAAAGTTGAAACAGTTTCACCTCTAAACTTGCTCGAGTGAGACAGTGTTTTGCTACAACATATGGCGTTTCAACTGGCTCACCTGGATTGAGCAACAACACTGTTAACTTGTTGAATCAGCATGTAGAGTGCTCTCTCGTCACATCACTGATCTCTATATATATTAGAGGTCAGTATAACATATAAAATATAATAAATACAGTTAACACGTTTATATTTATTTTTTGGCTATTTTAGAATTAATGATATTTTTTATCTCTTCTGTTTCCAACAATTCCTAAAAAAAGAAAGAAAAAAAAACATAATTTTTCTTTTATTAAAATTCTAAAATTTAATAATAAATAAAAAAGCTTACCAGTCTTTTTCTTGCCAGGATTTGTGTTAATACAATATGAGTCAATAAACTATCGTCTTCTGATGATGAATTACTGTTTACACTAAAATGTTCTACATATTCAGGGGTATTTGTTCTATTACAGCTTCCAGTCGTAACAGTTTCTTCGTCAACTTTAAGAACAGGACTTGGTTTAGTTTTTCTTGTGATAGTATTCCTTTTTTTTGACTTCCTCTTCACCCTGTTATTTTCCAAAGTACTAAATTGTGTGTCTTCCGTTACACTGTCTCCAAGAGATAATTCTGAAGATATACTCTGTCTTGAAAACGTTGCTTTTTCTTCAGAAGTGTCAACAAAGTTCTCCATTTATAAAAATACCACCATTTCCTAAGCTAAAAGTAACTTAACTTTTGCTTAAGAAAGTCCACAACTACCCACTACGACGATTCCACGGTCAACTGGTTTTAATAACAAATAACCTGAAGTAACCTTCGTCATCAGATACTCATTTTAATATTTTCTGAACTCGTGGAAATGTTATTTCGTCCTTTCAATACCTATACATTAATAAAGATGTCTCAAAAAGTGAAACCATGGAGGAAAATTCTATATGAACATCAAAATTATCCTGATAACTATACATCGTCTTCTTTTCTGGAAGATTTGAAAAAGAATATTTATAAGAGAGAAGTAACTTTCAAAGAAGCATTTCTGGGAGCAATGTTAGTTACCCAAGAACTCTGTTTAGTAATTTTTTTCATATTTAGTTATTTCCATATGTACAATAATTGGTACTCTGCTGAAGATATTTTTCGCTTTACCAGCTACTTGATGATGCTGGGCTACATTATATACATTTATTTAGAGTCTTTTAGCCTTAGACTTTTTAAAGATGTTATTGTTTATTTACTAATTGGCTATATTTTAGCCCCTGTGCTCCAGACACTAACTGCTACTGTTAGTACTGATACCATTTATTCAATGACAGTAATTATGATGACAATTCATCTGGTATTTTATGATTATGGTGTTAAAGTTTTAATTGTATCCAGTTCATTATCCATCAATGCTGCTACCTTCGGATCATTATGTTTGGCATCAAGATTGTCAACTCCATTTCATGCATTTGTCCTGTTAACTATAGCAGTTGAATCTTTCGTGCTATGTCCAATATTGCTGTCGAAACTTGGTAATACAGTTCCTATAGTATTAATTATGTTCTTTTTGTGTATTTACGGTTTATATTCTATATGTCTCAAAATGACAATTCTGTTTATAGCCATCGTGTTATTTATCAATTTGGTTTGTCCATATTTATTTGTACGTTGGCATACCTATAAAGATAATATTTATGGCCCTTGGGATGAAGCTGTAGTAATATGTAAATAATTTTTACAAAAAAATGTTAAGTCGTCTTGGCTGATTTACAATTTACTCACTCCCAACTTCTCAATATTTTTGAAGTGTATAAAGGAATAATAAACAACAGAAATGAAGGAATAATGATTTTATTCAATTTCTTAAAAATTATATCAAAAAGAATAGTGTATCATATTTATTATAGGAAGAAGGGACGACTTCATAAATACATGAGACAGTGTGCCAAGAATTCAATAACAAAAATTACAAAATGAACGAAAGAGTTAAACATATTTTTTCAAAAGTGAAATTTATATGTACACATTTATTATTTACAATTATGATGCCAAAGCACTATTTAACAACACTGTGATAAATATATATTAAATCTTAATATATCATACTTTTCAATAATTGGGACTTAATTGTATTAATTTCTTAATTCTCCTCAATAATGCATCCAGAAATCCTTCAGGTTTGGTGGGTGGCTGCATATCCTAAAAAAAATATAAAATCAGTTTTATTTGAATTTAATTGACTATTCCTAAATATTATTATGTTGGATGTTGTTCTACCTCGCGTTTTACAGAAAAACAAGTTCTTTCCTCTACTTTCAACTTTTTAATAGGAAAGTCGCCTACTTATCACGTAATCATGTCATATATATCTTTATTGCATTAGAATGAATTCACCACATACACGAATGATTGTTAACTTGGGAATGATATGAAGGGTAGTGACTTCCCTTCAACGACGGGTACCACAGCACGTAGCTTACATTCTCTACGTTAGATCATCTCACAAGGATTTTCTGAAAGTCTCCAGACTTTATTTTAAGACACTTCCGTTGATGCCTGGGCAAAAAAAAAAATGGGCTAGTTTCTTCGAAAATATGTCATATTGTTGCCAGAAAAATTTCTCGCTTCCCCTCCCAACTGCGCCCCTAAATAAAAGTTTAGTGTGACGTCTGGACCGAGTTTTTGTATTATTTTTTACTTTTTGGGTTGTGTAAGGAGATTCTTAATTCATACATAATATATTATTACATCACTTCTCCCATTTATTTATTGCCTTCTCAGAAGTTCAGAAGTCGACCCAATAAATATGTTATACAAAAGGAAGATTCTGATTGTTAGAAGAAATGGTTAACCTAAAGATAATGTACATGTATATAAACACTGATGATGGGAGTGCTTCCCGAAACGTTTGCAATTGCTATTTTTTTGAGAAGGCAAAAAATAAATTGGAAAAGTGATGCTGTAATAATATATGGTATATGCATTATTTATATAAAAACATCAATTTCGTCAAATGTCGGACACAAAAACCTGTCTAATTATTGAATCATTAAATCCATATTTGGAAATAATGATAGAAAGACAAGATATGGGTATATGGGTACCTTCACGATGGAAATGAGTGTTTTGCTGAAAGTGTCGTTGAACACTGAGAGAAGACCCTGCTTCAGGTGGTTTATGTCATCACACGTCACATTCCAGGCAACATCGTACTCCATTACATGAGCACTCTCTGAAAAATTAGTTGAATACGTAAATATAATAATATCATGAGGCGTACAAAGTTAAATGGTGCTAATGTTGAGGGACCATCGCTTAATGTCCCATCTGAAGGACGGCATGCTCAAGGTTCTTTCATCTCCCAGATAAAAAAACCTAAGGGTCAAGGCTGGGTTTCGAACCCGCGACTTGAGCTCAGTGGTAACCATGTTACCCCTGAGCGAATAAGAATTATTAAATACTATAATAGAAGAATTACTAGTTACATTAGTAAAAGTATTTCCTCCAGCATATTAAAAACTTTTCACAAATGGCAACTTGATATAAAATGTTGAATTACAGAATCTCGGTTTTGGTCTGCAAGCACGAATTAAAGAAACAACATCTAAAAATTAAGCTGAATATTTTACGTTGGTTTAGCACCAGCGATGGGAAATACATTGATTGCTTTTCTCTTTTTTTGTTCCTTAAGAAAAGTGAATACAACTCACTGGATAATTTTGGTAGTCCGAGGGTCTTATTGGGGAGAGCCCTCAGCAAATAGAAATCTAGATGAGCCCAAATGATGTACATACAATGTTCTATAATGAAGTAGGAATACTCCAATTCCCTCTGCTTGTCATCTACTTGGTCTGAAAGAATTTTCGTAACTTGTCTTCTACATTCGTCTAGCTCATTCACATTGTTATCTTGTTGAGGTAAATACTGAAAAAAAATAATTATAAAAGATTTTTTTGCAAAACATGCTATTTAACAACTACTCTTGACTTCTTAATATTGCAATGATTCTTAGATTAGGTCTCATAATTCATAAAAAGACAATCTAAAGAAATTTTATATGTAGATTCAGAAGTCATAAAAACACCTAGTGAAGTTCAGACAAAGGGGAGGAGGTTAAGATAGGGACGGTAACTTAAGAGAAGTTTCCTGATTTAGCTGAAAAACGAAAGGACGCCGAACATGTCGCTTAACTAATAAGAACAATGATGTGAATTGCCATTTAATTTCGTCATTCTCATGGAATGTTGGCATAGTAATTAGGGTACCCAGTTGGTTTCCACTTTTTAAAATGTTATGTGCTTTTAGATCTTTTCTCAGAAAAATAATAGTAAAATAAAAGTTTTGCATTTTTTTTTTCGGCTAGTTGTGGTATTTTTGTTTAGAAAAATTAGTGTTTCATTAAAGTTAGTTTTCTAGACATTCAAGGCGGCGAATTAATCATAGCTATAAAAAGCGTAATTTTAAAGCTAATTTAATAATGTGTTTTAAAACGCACTAATTATTAACTTTTAACTGAAAACGCGCGATGTAAGAAGTTCACAATGTTCTTCTTTTTAGAGTGCTATAGATTGCTCTTGAACCGTTTAAGTTATAATGGCCATCGTTAAAGCGTTCAAATCATTCAGAGCCGAGGAAAGTGTATGCAAAATCTCTACACCATATAAAACATTAACAAAGTAAGCAAACGAGTAATTCTAAAGATGAATTTTGCCCATCTCATATTCACACGTTAGTGAACCCCACCCGCACAACCCTATTTATTGGGGAAAAAAAGTTGAAGTGCCCCACTATTTGCAGAATTGCTAAAATACAAAGATTTCGAAGTTTTTTTCAAAAACGGTTCATCAGAGTCAACATTTTTTTAAGAAGAACAGGCTACAGAAAGGAGGAAGCACTACACCAATTAGTGACAGCTTTTTACATTTTTGTTTCACCAAAACCTCACCTGCTTAAGAGTAGTCGTATCGAGGTCTTTGACAGTGCCGAGTCGTCGAAGAGCCGAATCCAAATTACCTACAATTTAGAATAAAAATTATTTATAAATTACTTAACTAGTAATTAATAGTTGAGAAATTAAAAATTTAAATAAACCTTTCTCTCGGGAGTGGTGATGAACTGCCTGAACCAGTTGCTGTATCACTACGCCTAAAGTAGCCTCCTGCATAGTGAGCATATCTAAAAACAATAATAACTTTATCAATTGCCTTTTTTTTGTAAGTAAGTCAAATGGTAAAAATATTAAGTTAAAACTGAATGTTAGAATATGTAGCATAAGTAGTAAACAAATAAGTAATAATTACAACAAAATTATTGAACTGAAAAAGATAAATAACTATTGCAAAAATGTAATATCTAAACAATTATTCTCGATGGACAAATTTTAATCTGACGGGACGGAGGCAGACATAGTGGAGCCCGACACACGGCTGATTATATACTATACTGGCGTGAAGCCGAACAGTGATGGGTTGTTGTGCCTATGATGACCTAACATGGACAAGTTTTCCGATGTATGGCAACAATAACTATGGAAAGAAAAATCTAAAATTAGTTGTATATTTATAAAAGGAAACGTTTGAACAAAAAAAAAAATATATTTCTCAACCTTTTTTGTTTGTATAAAAAAAATCGCTGTAAAAAAAATGTCGACCCACTGTGCGGGTGAGCTTACGCCAAGAGACCAGTGTGCTCTTAACCCCTCTACGGAGGCATAGTGCATCTTATTAGGAAACCATAAGAGGTTTACATTGGGTTCAAAGGTTTTGATTTCAATTTCTAGGTAACTACTAATCTTGGATATAGTCAGACTTGTGATTTCAAATCTTTAGGAATATGTGATTACAAAGGAAAAATCCAGAAGGTTGGACTAAAAGAGTATTTTGCGATCTGTTAAGGAAACATTGACAGGGGTACAATTTTGTTTTTCCTTTAACATACCTCTGCGGCCTGGAAGAGAATCTGTAAGAGCAGGTTGAAAAATCACGGTGGTTGCTCTGCTATCCACTCCATCATTTGACAAAACATTCCGAGCGTAGAGAAGTAAATGCGAAACTATCTGCAATAACATATTACAATTATTATCGCCATGTGAGAGAGGATGAGATAAAATAAAATTGGACTGTCGATATACCATTATGTATTTACATTAAAGTCCGTTGGGGTACAATAGCTGGTGTAATATTGTATAACTTTCGTGAAACTTTTTTTTTACGAGAGTAGCCGAGTCTTATGCATTCAAAAAAATTATTTATTTTCAGTATATTGAAACAAAAAAAAAAGTGCGAACTAAGCAGAAAGGCTGGTGTTTAAAAAAAAAAAAAATGTTTAACCGGTTAAGCACAATCTGAGAAGATGGGTCACCCACCCCATTTTCTCAGCTTGTACTTGTTCTTAACTGATTTTAAAAAAAAATTTTAAACACCAGCCTTTCTACATAGTTCGCACAATTTTTTTGTTTCAATATTCTGAAAATATAAAATTTATTTTTTTGAATGCATAAGGCTAAGGCCGTCCGCACACGGTGCAACTGTTTTGCGACCTTGCCCATGTAATGTAGTGGGGGTCCGCACACGGGGCGACCAAACGAGACCGATTTGAAATCAGTTGCCAACTGGTTGCGTGCGATCGTGCTTCCCAGTTGCAAAACGGTTTCAGTTGCATGGTTGCAAGGAAAAAATCACATTTGTTACAAATATTTTCAGTTCTTTAATATTAAATCTGAGTTTTATAATTTTGTATCTTCTTTCGAATATTTTCAGTTCTTTACAGTGTAGTTTTTTAATTTTGTATTTGGGCGAAAACAATAATAAATAATAATAATAAATAAAGCTTACTCAGTGTTATTAATATTTTTTCTTCTGCAGTCACACATTCCCTCATATTTGTGTCCATCTTCTTTATGGCAGGAGCAACCATCCTCACCAATTCCAGGAAAGAATCTTTGGATGTTCTGTAGAATGCTATAAATTTGCTGTCTGTTTCATTCAATTTTCCTGCTGCTACGAATAGCCTGGACTTCATATTTCTCTGTATATATAAGCATGACACCAATATTCCCTTCGTACTGCTTTTCTTAGACTGCAGTATTGTTAATAGTCAATTATGTCTTCTTCATCTGAACTACTACTTGGCATATTGCCAAAACTAGCTTCGTGACTATAAACTATGTGGGCAGAGAACACCGACTGATCCAGAATCAGTCGCGCTCGTGTGCGGACAGAGGTTGCATTCTGGTTGTGCTTGTGACAATGGTGCAACTGGTTTGCAACTGAAGTTGCATAACAGTTGCATCGTGTGCGGAGGGCCTTACAATAACTAATAATAACAAATAAATAAATAAAAAAAAAGGTCTTTTTTTTCTGCCTTCATCTTTTAATGACACGAATAACATTTGAAAATGTTCATAAATAAAAGAAATTAAAAAATAAATTCAGAAACTTGCCATAGTATTAAGAAGCCCGATATATGTTTAAAATATTTTTGTTTCTCAACTCCCGTCATAACTAATAAAAAGTTACGTTTATGGTGCCTGCGCATACAAATAATCCTTTCTACGTTCAATAAAAATATAAAGACTAAACCGGAGTAAAAAGGAATCGCGTATTTAGCCAAAACCAAATATTGGTGTTTTGTGAGATCGCCTGTATGTTATATATGTAGCTTACCTGAAGAAATGTGATGACCACTTGGGACTTGGCTGTGGGGTTGTTGTCCAGCGGATCCACGTCCTTCTCCATGTCTCTCAACAGACTCTCCGATATAACAAATCTGGACACCAGACCTAACATAAGCTTCTGTATTCTGTTGAATAGAGCTGTAGACTCTAGAATACCCCCAGGATCCATACCTTCCGCAGCAATAGCTCGCAGCATTTCTGAAAAAAATAATATTCATTACTACAAAAATATTTAAAATACTTAATCTTATGTATTAAATGTAAAATCCCAAACCAAAAAAATCATTGAATCGAATTTTATCCAAGGTATTCGAGAATCTCTTAGAAAACTAAAGTTATGTTCGCTGGACGTTTACGGGTCCTTTTTTATTTCTGTAGTCTTTACTTGTAATAGTGGTGGGTATAAAAACGCCCAGCTGCATGGAAAAATGTTTCAAAACAACAAACGAAATGTTTTTTCAAACGGTTGGGATCGGTGTGCCCCATCTCCAATCTCTCTCATGCCTCGGTCACACCAGGAGGTAAGGCGAAGCATGCAAGATTGACGGCTGCCTAATTTGAAAAGGACAAAACACCATCATATCACAGAATTTATAGGATTTTTTTTTTTTCAATTAATGTTAAAAACCAATGTGTTGCAAGCTTCCTAAGTTATATTCATTTGTGTTATTTTTGGCGTTTTAAATATATTCTGGTTATTATTTTTAATGTTTTTCAGATTAAATTTAACCTTACTTTCTTTTCTTAATTTCAAAAATACGTTTTGTTCTTAATTACTTGTTATCTTGTTTGTTTCTTTTCGTTTGTTTTTATAATTGTGTTTTGTGTTTTGTTTGTAACTATTATTTTCATTTGTTTTTAACTTTGTGTGTGGCTGGGAGTTCTTCATCCAGGACATGGATGCGGCAACTGTCAGCGATCCGTACGTGCCAAGCACCTCTGAGATGGAGTGGCATCAGGTGCCAGTCAAAAGGAAAAACCCACCCCCCTCAGGTGATATTCACAAGGTGAAGGTTCTGAAGGATCATCAGGTGAGTACCAGCAACCCTTATAGTCCACTGGAAAACTTGCCTGCTGAGGAGTGCAAACCACCTCCTATTTACCTGAAGACCAGTGTAAACTTTCGGGAGTTATGCCAACAGTTGAATGGCATCATAAAAGATAAATTTGAATGCAAAAGTACGGCAGGCTCTTTGATAATTTATCTTGACACAGCGGAAGCATACCGACTGACGGTCACGCTGTTCCGAGAGAGACGATATGAATTTCATACCTATCAATTGGAACAGGATAGGGCTTTCCGGGTGGTGATAAGACACCTACACCCTTCTGCGAGCCTTATCGAAATAAAGGAAGGATTGCGGGAGAAAGGTTTCACCGTAAGGAACGTCACAAATGTTCTACAAGCGGGCACGAAGAAGGCTCTCCCCCTTTTCTTTGTAGATCTGGAGCCTGCAGTAAACAATAAAGAAATTTTTAACCTCGGCTCCTTGTTATATACAAGAATTAAAGTGGAAGAACCGAAGAAAAAACGGGAAATTATACAGTGCAAGAGGTGCATGGCCTACGGGCATTCTCGCACCTACTGCAATAACATGGTGCGCTGTGTGCGGTGCGGAGAGCAGCATCCATCCCCGGAGTGCCCCAGGAGTCTTAAGGAGCCCCCAACATGCGCGCTCTGTCAAGGCCAGCATCCCGCCAACTATAAGGGGTGCACTGTCTACCGGGATCTCAGAAGTCGGCGGAGCAACCCTGGCAGTCGACGTGCGGCCCCAGTTACAGCACCAGTGACCAATGCGGGGAGCCGGCTGGTCACCGCCCCGCCTCCTCAGGTAAGTGGGTCTGTGGGAGGTCCTCGGGAGGCTGCCCGGCCAGCTACCCTGCCACATTTCTCCACCAACACCACACAACCCCCCCTGTCTTTTGCACACGTCACCTCCCCACCCCCGCCTCCCCCCAAGAGGGTGCGAATGCAGCAACCCCGGGCTGACCCAGTACAGTCAGGGACTGAGCCAAACTCATTCCAAGGTATCAACGATCTTCTTTCATCCTTCATTTCTCAAATTCAAAACTTGGTCACCCCTCTATTTTCTTTGCTCACTACGCTTATCCAAAAGTTAACCCTCACACATGTCTAATCCTTTCACAGGCAGGTCCCTGATTGTGCTCCTATGGAATGCTAATGGTCTTGTTAGACATTCAGGTGAACTGACATACGTACTTCGGGAGAGGCGAATTGACGTCGCTTTAATAACTGAAACTCACTTTACAGATTTGACCCGATTTCACATAGACGGATACACGACTTACCGGACGGACCATCCAGACGGGACAGGCCATGCAGGAACGGCGGTGCTTGTCAGGAGAGGTTTGGTGCATCACTTTCTGCCTTCCTTCTGCGAGCCTCACCTTCAATCGACAGCGGTCAAAATCTCATCAGCTTCTCACAATTTCACACTTGCTTCAGTTTACTGTCCTCCACGCCACAACATTACTCCGCAACACTTCAACAACTACTTCGACACTCTGGGTGATGACTTCATAGCCGGTGGAGACTACAATGCTAAGCACCTGGAGTGGGGATGTAGGGTCAACAACCCGCGCGGACAGACACTTAACTACGTTTTGACGAACAGACGATACAGAGACTATTCCCCCCGAGAACCCACATATTGGCCAACTAACAGAAGAAAACTTCCCGATATACTAGACTTTTTTGTAGCTTCGAAATTCTTCCCCTATACATCAATAGAAATAATTCCCGACTTAACATCAGACCACTCTCCAGTAATTTTTACCCTAGACTCCCAACCTATTCAGAAGACACCCCGACCCTCCCTCACTTCAGGGCTCATTGATTGGGACAGATTCAGAGATATTGTGACAGACAGACTTAATCTGTCAGTCACCCTGAAAGCACCTCATGACCTGGATGATGCAGTGAACTCTTTCACAACAACACTTCAGGAGGCGGCATGGAGCAGTAGCACCTCCGCCCAGCCTGACCACATACACACACACAACGTCCCACAGCACATTAGAAGGCTGCTGGTTGAGAAACGCAGATGTCGTCGTCAGTGGCAAAGACATAGATACCCATCCATCAAAACACGACTCAATAGACTCACACACGAACTCAAAACAGCTATATCACAATACAAAGCAGAGACGTTTTCACTTTACACTGACACACTAGCCACTGACGATGGATCTCTGTGGAGAGCAACCAGACGTCTACTGAACTTTTCTTCCTCCTCCTTTCCCATTCAAAACCCGGACGGAACATGGGCTAAGTCGGACGAGGAAAAAGCACAAGTATTTTCTCAACACTTAGCAGACACATTTACACCCCATGACATTCATCATCCACTTCATAAACACATACACGATTTCCTCAACACACCTCTACAACTGAGTTTACCGCCGAAACCCATCACTCCGTCTGAGGTGCAGCAGGCTATCCTTCAGCTTCCCAACAAGAAGAGCCCTGGCTATGATCTCATTACTGCCAGAGTGTTGAAAAATCTTCCGCGCAAAGCTGTCATCTTTCTTACTTACATTTACAATTGCATCCTTCGCCTTTCCTACTTCCCAGTTCTTTGGAAATTTTCTATCATTACTTTAATTCCGAAACCAGATAAACCTAAACACTTACTCTCTTCATACCGCCCCATAAGTCTTCTTCCCACTCCTTCTAAACTCTTTGAAAAAATTCTTCTTAGCCGCCTCTTACCTCTCTTCGAAGTACACGACCTTATTCCGAATCATCAGTTCGGATTCCGACAGAAACACTCAACACTTCAACAATGTCACAGATTAGTTGATGAGATTTCCTCCGCTTTGGAAAGGAAGTGTTATTGCTCCGCAGCATTTTTGGATGTGAGTCAAGCTTTCGACCGTGTCTGGCATGTTGGGCTGCTGTATAAGCTGAAACATGTGATCCCTGACGGTTATTATCGTCTTCTCCGCTCTTACCTGGATGATCGTTTTTTCCAGGTCAGACAGGGCAGTGTCCACTCTGATGTTCAACCCATAAGAGCTGGTGTCCCACAGGGGAGCATTCTGGGTCCACTTCTCTATGTTGCAAGCACATCCAGCATCCCAACATCGCCTGAGACGGTGTTAGCCACCTACGCCGATGACATAGCAATTTTAGCTACTAATAAATCGGCTGGGGACGCATCCAAATCTCTGCAGGAGCACTTACACCTTCTAGAGGGTTGGTTGCGTCTGTGGAAGGTAAAAATAAATGAGATCAAATCCCTTCATGTTACATTCGCCTTGAGGCGCGGTGACTGCCCAACTGTATGGCTGAATGATGTCCCTCTGAAACATGGCAAAGACGTACGGTACTTAGGACTCTATCTTGACAGACGACTGACATGGAATAAACATGTTACACAGACTCGACAGAAAATGAAACGGCGATTTGGACTACTCAAAAGACTACTAGACAAGCGATCTCAACTTCGCCTCAACCACAAACTGGGTGTCTACAAGACCGTTATCAGACCCATCTGGCGTTCAGCTCTGGGGTTCAGCTAAGCCCTCACACCAAAAGAATTCAAGCTATACAAAACAAAATTCTCCGAACAATCACACAATGCCCTTACTACGTATCAAACATAACATTACATCATGACCTGAACATACCATTCTTACACGAAGTTAGACAACAATTATACACAAATTTGCACAACAAGTTCACGTCACATCCGAATACACTGGTGGAAGCCATGTCGGTCCGGTCCTTGCCGGGCGGGCCTCCTCGGCGACTGAATCGTCGTTGGCCGCGTGACCTCCTGCCTGAGGAGGACCCCTGAGGAGGCGGTGGTGTTGACCAGCCGTCTCATCAAGTGACTCAAGTGGTATTTCTGTTTTTTCGTTGTTGTGATCATATTTCCTAGTTGTGATGTATTTCATAGTTGGAAATTATATACTAAAGGTGAAAAAAAAAAAAAAAAAAAAATGTTTTTCAATTTATTATTTTTTGTCATTAGAGTTTTTTTTTAAAATATTATACGACAGAAGTAAATTAGACAGTTGACGACAATATACTTGAATCCACGGAATGAATATTTCTTCAGTGGTGTTTAAAAGGTTTTTTTTCACCTCCTGTGTTCGAAGGTAAATCGTGCAGGGAATACTGAATTACGGTCAAATCTCTTTCTTACCTTCATTAGTAGCTCTAGCGATGACGCCTGTTAACTGTGCCAGTTCTTTGAGGAAGCACAGTGGATGGAAAGGACTTCCCGATCGTAACACTAGAGTCACCATTTCACCATGACACAGAAGAAATTTCAAGACCTGGCAATAATTTTTAACCTTTTCAATTACGAAGATAGTTTTATTTTAGAGTGCTAGGTTTTTTAATGATAGGATTTTGGAAATGTCAAGATATTTAAATCATCTTTAAGATACCAACTGGGCAGATAAAGTTACTAAAGAGAAACCTGCTATATCATTAATATAATTTATTAATTAAACTATTATAACACTTACCGGAATAACAGCCATCTGATTATCAACCCCCAAAGAGGAAATAATAGCATCGCACAGAGCAAGGGCGGGAGACAGTATTTGAAGATAACGTAAACTGACATTTGGAACAAAGTCAACATCCATTGGCCTACAAACAATACGTTAAGTAAATTATAAAATAAAAAACAAAATAAACTATTAACCAACCATATATATAATACACATACGTCTAACGTCTATATTGTTAACTTACACAGGAATGTTGGTAGTAATTTCAGGATGTTTGTTGAAAACATGAAGAGCAGAGAGGCAGGCCAAAGCATTTTGTTCAAGTAACATTTCCGCACCTGCTTGAGTTGAAGCTACCCTACAAAGTAATGCCTGAAAATAATAAAAATTATTATATAAACTAAATTACACGATTCACAAAGAAAAACTTAATTCAATTATAATAATAATTATTATTACCATTTTTGCTTCATAAACATACAGGGGCCGAAGGGACTTGACATTAGTACATAATAGGCCAACAAGATGTTTGTCGGAATCAAGTAGAGAGTCTATGATGAATTTGAGATATCCTCTTGTAGAGAGAACAGAAGTCCAAGTTATCTGAGAATCTAGTTCGACCACCATGTCCAAGCAGGACAACGCAAGCATCTACAATTCACAGATAATCATTAATGGCAGGGCAGGCGATCCGATAAATGCATGCTCTAGTAAATAACTAACAGATCTAGAATTAATGGAATAATTCTACAATGTTCCCTTACGTCAAATTAAAAGCCCGTCCTAAACTCTCGCGAGGACGCGTGACCGACTTGGTCAGATATTTTATGTCTCTCAACAGTAGAGATATCATTCCACACTATAGTATAGCAAGCGTCTTAAAATTAGAGGTCCTTAGTGACAAAATGCATGCAGAGGCTCTAGAATGCACGATTTTTCGCCGAGACATGGGAGCTTTTTTCAGAAGGACCCTAAAAAGTCTATTCTAAACATGTCGTTACTAAAGTACTGTCGTTACATAATTACAATACAGAGCGTTATTAGTTTGTAGTTATTACTTTAAAGTTTCTGTTTCCAAATGTTAGTACTTTCAGCACTGCTGCCATCTTCAGTCACTACTTTCTTATGCTTACAAGTAGCTAATTGACCTGATAGAATAATTGTGTATTAATATTGAAATTACCTTGCATATATCATGGCCAGTGGATGAATCATGGCATAGCATATCAACAAGTCGTTCACCGTACGATAGAATAGGATCCAAAAATCTGAAATCTAGAGTGGAAACGGTGGGTCCGAGGCCATTGCGTGATACGGAGGTCTGGTCGAGGAGGGTGATATACTGACTCGAATCACGGGCAATCCTCGACTTCACTCCTCCAGTCCGCTCTCGGTTCAGGTGGAGGAAGTTAAGCAGAGCTGCGTACAAGTTGGCTCGGAGCTTCTGAGTTGCAGCTCCTACAACATGACAACACACAATAGTCTGTCCATGAAAATTGTCCTTTCACTTTATTGTTACGAACTGAATCATTTATGTTTGTCAGGTCAATTCAAGTATTCATTGTTGATCTAGAATGCTCGGGGACAAGTTCTATTACGTAACCTCAATATTCGGCATTGCTGATCGATTTATTTGTGACATATTATGTGTATACTCATATGATTATCTCTTTTTTTTTTACTCAAATAACCTATTTCGTTCGTTTTTTGTTTATAAATACTTTTTTTTTATGTTTTCAAGTTATTTTACTATTGTTATCATCTATAAGATTGTTTTAGGCACTTGTAGATGTTCCAGGCACTTCCAGTTAACTTAAATTCTGACCAATGGTTTTGCATGGAATGATCTGGCCTTCAGTAATTCTATATGTACAGGAAATAGTCAGTCAGCTGTTCTACGAATTAAATTAGTGTACAGTTGGGACTTTAGTGAATAATATGTAAATAGTTATTTATATGATCTTCTTTTCTAATATTTGGTTGTAAATTAATGTTTTATCATTTATGTAATATTGTTTCTTTTGGACTAGAGTGGTTTATATAGAACTACAAAACAAACAAAGGCTTTAGCGTGTATTATATGTGTATTATAACTGTGAATAAACACTACAGTGGGGATTATTTATTGATTTGCAAGTGGACTTGGAAGTCTGTGGCAATATTTTCTATCTTGACCTTTTAACAGCTGAATAGTCTGGGCTGGACGTAACGGCTGGGTGCTAAATAGTCCGGGTAGTGTCGTGCTTCCAGCGCTGAATATATTTTCAATTTCACACGCCCGCTCCCCTAACCAGTTTAACATCAGATTTCTGAACGTTTTTTTCAAGTACTTTTCATTATTTTTTTAGATCAGGGCTTTGGCTGTCCGCAGAAACTAAAACAACCCTCCCTTGATATTGTCGTGATGCTTTGGGATACGCGGATACGCGGACAAAGAATAAAAAGCTTATCCCCATTTTTCTGATTATAATAGATAACAGGAATTGATTTCATGTAAAGATAGCCAGCCATGCCCTTACAATTTTACTTATGACAATTTCTTACCTTAAAAGATCTTTCAACAATAAATAGGCAGTGTAATGATGCGTTTTAAAACCAAACGGTTCCCGACTTATGAAAACATCATAGTATACCTGATGCTAAAATCCACTTGATAAGATTAGTTAATATAGAAGTGAGTTTGTATTGATTCAGATCCATGAAGTTGCACAGTTTACTGTCCGTCTCATCTCCTTTGCCCAGTTCTGAGATATAGGTCTGTCTCAGGTCAACACAAAGCAAAAGAACTGACCCTGAGACAAGATTGGCTATTTCTGACAGAGGCGAGTACACTATAGCCTGAAAAATAAATACGTATGAGTGAAATAATTTAGGAACTTTTCAACCAAATATTACAAATTAAAAAATAATAATAAGTACAATTAAGGGGAGGAAGGGACGGCACAGAGGATGTTTCAGGATCTAGGCTTCACTTCAACTCATGTTAAGTAAAACAATGACATCCCATGAGTTTAAGCTAGGAAAATCATTTGGAATCACCCTTGAAATGAAGCCAAAGAAGTTCGTTGGAATAATTAATTAAGAACTGAGAAGAAATCGTGAAAGTGTTATTTCATTTTAGTTGTCAGGTGACACATCATCAATGATAACACGCCATTAGAACAAAGTAATCTTCTCTTGTCTCACATATCAATTTAAAATAAACCAACTAAAATAATTATATAAATCTCACCTTATTAAGTAGTTCATCAATAACATCAACCAGAAGAATAAATCTTTTTTCAAGATTCAGAGCATCTTGTGAGGCGACAGCAAACATCACTTCAGTAGCTTGTCTCCAGGCGTCGAAATATCTATATGTAGCTTGATTCATCTTCTTCGCAGCATTTAAATCAATAAAGTAAGATAAAATGATCTGTAAACAAGAATTTTAGGCTATCAGTTTTTAAGCAATATTGCGCTTCATTGTCAAATGAGTAATAATAATTCAGTAAATTACAGTGATAAAAGTGCAAAAAACATAAAAGTTGTATATATGTATTAAGATACATTTATACCTGAATTTCCTGAAGAATGTAGTTGTTTCGGCCGGGGCCTGGTGTGGTTGGAAAGGTCTGCTGAACGCTTGCCATCACACTTGTGCTTGTTTGGCTAAGATTGGCTGCCTTTTGCAACGTATTATGTGCTGCTTTAATATCTATAAGCTTTAGTCTGCCTTCATCAACCTGTGATTCTTTTATGATCTAAAATATTAAATAGTAAATTGGACAGAAAGTAAACACTACATGTAAGGTGTGACCTTTCAACAACTTATTTCAAATAATTGTTTTTTTAAATATTGTATTTATTCTTTATTACCTTGTTTAGTTGATTCTCATCAAAATATTCTAACGTCGGCATAGCGACAGGTTCAATGTCAAACTTTAGATGTTTAAGTAACCTCAAAACTAACTGATTAGTTTTCACTCTATCCACTGTAAGAACAAAAAAGAACCTTCAGTGTCACTTCATTGAAGAAATATCAAATGCGTAAAGAAAAAAAATATTAAAAGGAAAATTTTGAATTTTGATGAGTTAGAAGTAAATAACAGGTGAACTATGTACGGTTGGCAAAACGATTTCAATGAAGAGTAAAACAAAGGAACAATTTGTATGAAGCAAATGTTACGTACTTCTTGAGGTACTCTGGGACATTTCTTCTTCCATGAGATCATTATCGCTGTATTTACGGTCTCCGGTGAAAACTTCCACAATACTCGCCAACTGCGACAATTGTTGATTCGAACCAGTAACCTTCATTTCAATAGCAACCGTTTTCAGGAGCCAACTCATTTGTCTAAGTTGGACATCTGTAAAAAATATCAATGAAAATTATTAATAAAAGTTAATAGAAAAACAAAAAAAAAAAAATAATAATACATGTACATATATATTACAGAAAACCAACCAGTTGGAGTATCAGAAAAAGGAAGAGCAAGGAGATGTCTTCGTAGAAAGTCGCCAGAGCTACGAAGAAATCGAAGAACTGGCTCTGAAGTCCTTGTGTTATAGGCAAGGGCATAGAGCACCTTGTAGTAGAGCTCTATGAGAGAGGGCGAACTTTCTTTAGGGTGGATGAGGAAACTGTTGAGGATGCCGATGACAGAATGGAGACAAGATCTCTGTTGGCCAAGTACGCCTGCAACACAAATAGAACCATGAAAATGTTTTTTATTTGAAAAGGAATTTATTGTGAAAATGTATAGACAAATGTTACAATGCATAACCGAAAAAAAAATAACTAATACTGCTAGCCTTCCAAGGAAGAATTTATTTATTTTTAATACATATGTTGTTATGTTGGAACTAACAATATCACTAGGACATGGACTGTCTTGTTGTTGGAATCAATTAACCTTTCAGGAAAACTAATAATAAAATCTCATATAGTTTAGTTTCACAGAAGCGAGGCTGGAGGCACCGACAGTCGAGATGTCAGCCGGGCTTAGCGAGAGGAGTGAGTTAACAAAATAATCTACAAAGACAGGAAATTCGCCAAATGCGAGAAAAATTGCATGTATGGATCGTGACTGGTAATCATTAGGTTAAAGTGAATTCTCGAAAAGTTGTAAATTTAAAATAATTTTACTAAAATTGTGCTGTATAACATAAATACGTCACTTGCATTTACAGTTTATGGATCAACCTGAGTGGTGGGGACTAACCATAATAGGGTGGGTAAGCCAGTAGTATGACAGAGGTTCTACAGGATCTGTCTCTTTCAACTTTATAGTTCATTTATTAACTAGAGGCTATATAAGTCAAAAATCACAATATCTTGGAAGAATAAATTGAAGAAATGAGTCGAACTTTTTGGAAATTCAAGATTTCTCAGTAGAACATGTTTTGTGGTCGGTTACCTATGACCCTTGCTACCAAGCTCCCAGTTTACTTTATTACTGATATTTCCGCTGATGATCTTCCCAATTGCCCAGGCCAAAATGCACAACGCTGAACACTAAAACATTTTTTTTTACATTTTACTACTTGCTACTTAACCCTTCATCCACTCATATCTTCAATTATAGCTTAACTTCGATAAAAAATAGAAGTTACCTGCAACTTAGACAACATAGACTTTGTTAAAAGAAGGGGCCACTCTACTACTGGAAAAAGCAGACCCTTTCTCATTGGCTATATGGCGTCTGAAGAATGTTATATTGAAAAATAGGAGTAAATTGAAGGAAGGAAACGTTTTTATTGCAGGTTATTTCTGTAATGTCATATGACCTATAATTTGATACCCGCAGTAATTTTTTGAAAAATAATTCATTTTTGGTGCTTAGGAATTATGCAGGCGGATTTGTCAGAAACGTTTACATATTTTTCCTGAGATTGGGCCACCACACTACATTCTCAAGTTTGAAGTTTCAACGTTTAATGGTTCGGACAGCGAAAGAAAAGTAACCAAATTTTCCATTCCAAGTGACAAGTCGAATATTCACTCAATAACTTTTTGTAGGAAAAATTTACATTTATGCTTAAATAAGAATTTTTTCCTAATCCGATCTTTTATATTTGAGAAACGGACAGATCTAACTTCAGGATAATCACCAGGTTGCTGAAATTCCGTCTTCTTAATCTCTTTATTCAGATCAAAACCAAAGAGATAATGAGCAACATTGGGAGCTCCTTGACCGAGCGTCTGAAGGAGGAAGTTGCAGATGGAGCGTTTGGTTCTGGTGATGATGGTCCGGGGGTCATCCTCCTCCTCCTCAGAAGTCACCTCCTCCTCAGCCTCAAGACAAGCCACGAAGCCAGGCCGGATTCCCGCAGAAGTGAACAAGGAAAGAAGGTGGCCATGGGGGGTCGGAGAAGAAGTCACCAGGTAGAGGATGTTCACAGAGGGCAGCGCATGCCGGCTCATCCAACTCTGGTACGTTATATATCTGAAACACATCATATAAGAATAAATAAATTAACAACTTTTCAATTTCAAATCCAATATCTGCCACTTGAGACTACGAATAGAAATTTTTTAAGCAATGTTGGAATTTGTGATGCTATATCTGAATGGGGAGGGGAGGTTAAATATTTCGGAAGTACACAATGTAACGACAGAACCTCGACTTCTCTCAACATTGTTACTGTCGACTCTATCAAACATTACAACTTAATGAGTTTAAAGCAAAAATAAATTTTCACATGGACATATTACAGATGTATGTGGATCCGACAATGAAAAAAAAAGAAATTCTTCTTTAATTACATGATTCACTAATATTGGCGAACGTGGCTGCCTACAATTAGGAGTGTTGCCATTCGAACTGATAAAAGGCACAGAAGGTATATTGGTCTTACCGCACATTCATCCATCCAAACACCCCGCCTGTCAAGTTACCAGATACTGTCTCTAGAGGTCAGGCCTCATCTCTACATTCTCTACTAATTCCTGGTGGAAGCAGACGGGTTTCATCACGACATATCGAGTATTTGATCTACTTTCAGCACTGTGTCGTAGTATCACGAATAGCAACCATGAAGTTCAGCTATGTGTATTATGTTATTAATATAGCAACTAATTAAAACTCAATTTACAAGGTTGGCAACGGAAATGTCGGCAGATAAACATTTTAAACAATAATAATAGAACTAAAGTTTTACTAACTTGGCCACATTCAAGAGATGGTCGGGCTTATTGGAAACAGGATTAATTCCCAAAATGAGTCGATTTAGGCCCACCAGTAACAAAGCACTGTTTCCAGAATTGAGTAGCTTCAAAAATTGGTGTTGTATAGCCAAGCCATGTTCTAGAATTCGAAGGGCATAAAAAGTGGCATTTTCCAACTCGGCTTTGCCGGGAAATGCAGTGTAGGTGTCGAACAATCGGCAACCTTCATCCAGTAAGAGAAGGATCTGTAAACAAAGCATTAGTTAATAGAACTGGAAGTGAAGCCTCAATCTATATAATGAGCAAAATAGGAACTTACCAAACGAAGTAATTCTGACTTGGAACAAAGACTGATCATAATATGGTAGCCTGGTGGAGGATTTATTCGGGCTGTCCCAATAGAATAAGCCTGAACATGTTTGGCGAGAAATTCATCAGAACTTGGATCATATTGCAAAAGAAGTTTGCACACCAGTCCAATGGCTAATTCACAAACTTCCCACTGAAAATAAGCAACAATAACTATAACTCAACAATAAACATAAAGAACACAACATAAATACAAATTAAGAAAAAAATAGATCATACCTTTTCTTTGGAATGCTTATAAGGACGTCCATGAAACCTCAGAAGAACAGAATTAAGAATGAAGTTAAGATAAGGATCGAACCCAGGAGTGCGCTGTGAAGCTCCAAGAAGTTTTGGGATAGGCCTTTCAGTGAGGGCGTTAAACAGGCGCAATACTCCACGAGTTAACGGATACTCTTCATTGCGACACTCAATTTCCTCCAACTCCGTCTGTCAAAATACACGAATTGTAGTCGAAACAATTTACAATAACGAAAATAATCATGTAAATACGTAATATACTAGTTTATTTCCAGATAGAAAACAAAATAATCCATTATAGAAAAACTAAATACTTGAATTCCTCTTGACTGAAAGTTGCTGGTGCTCGGGACAGTGGTAATGAGCTGTGCAGACTCGATAGAGTGCCAGAGGGTGGCCGCACACGAGGGGGAGACTGCGAACCCAGTGAGGGTGACAAGGAGATGCGCCTTCAGGGCGATGGGAACCGCACAGGTGACAAGGCCCAGCAGCACCGACAGGACGCACCACGAGGACATACCACACAGCATCTCCGCTGAGGTTACGTCGTTCTCTAGAAGAAAAAATAAACATAATTAACGATATTGATATTATACAAAAATATGTGATGTGGCTATAATAGGACTTTCATATACCAACTACTTTTTCACAATTCATTCTCTGCTCTCTTCTCAATTTCATTTAATACTGGCATTACTGGGTATATGAAACTAATGTGTTGGCATCAGCGGGTTTTTGTACAGTGTAATTCTGAGAGTGACTTTCTTATACCCAATAATGCCAGTATGAAACGATATATTTGAGAGAGGGAGGGAGAGTGATGTGTAAAGAAGTGGTTGGTATAAGAAAGTCCTGCTACGGCCATCAACACATATATTATATTTGTTTTTTATTTTTTATCAACTTAAATAAAAACCACTATTTATAAAATATAATTTAAAATTCGTTACCATGCGTTACACATTTTAAACATAACATTGAAATATTTCCTACAGAAAGTTATTGTACGTTCCTTGGAGCGCTGTGATTTTGTTCGTATTGGTCCTATCTAAAATCTGAGGGCATATTGACGATTGGAAATTTAATAAGGAGTATTTATTTAATAAGAATCAAGTTTTCGATTGAACTTAACGTTTTTGCGTAAATCAACCAAACTTGTAAAAAAAAAAAGTTTCAAAATTACTTTTTAGAACGGTTTATCGAAAACCGGGCGATTTCATATATAGAGTGCCTTCTGGCTTCTCTACAACTTTTATTAGAAGACATTATTTATTGTCATAATGAAAAGCGGTATCTTGTGTAATGTACTTAGGCCCCTAAGTAAATTGGTCTTAATTTTCGTCCGATTTCAGCCAAAATCTAATCGATCTAAGTTGTGCTAACACATGTACTAAGTGACATCTTCATTTCAAATTTCAAGTTCATTGCTACAATCGTTTTTGAGTTGGAGCGCTCTCAAAATTCCAATCACATGCACATAGACAAACAGATGTCGCGAAAATGGTTAAAACATGTTCAAGGGACTTTTAAATGTAGAATTCCGTTGAAAATTAGGTCTCAGATCATCGCATGATTACAATATTTCCTTATACTAAAGGTATAAGAATGTAAAAACAATAACATTGGCTTAGAATCATTGTTCTAAAGGAAATAGTTTTTTGCAATACAAGTCCCGGTTGGACCTCTGGTTCCACAACCGGTGTGCTATTTCTAAAAAAAGCAGAAAAGAGAACCAGAAAGCTTTCAAACCATTAGTTTTCACAATACCATCGTTCATATCAAGCTGGGTATACACAATGGAAGAGAAATTCAACGACACTCCGGTCAATTCCTGGTTTCATTTCTTCATTTCCTATTAAAAATATGAGTTGGAAAAAACAAAACTTTAAAGTGAGTTAAATATATAATAAAATGAACAAACCTGCGACTGATTTGATAAGATCGAGAACTGCTTGTAAGCCTAGTAGTTCTTGTGGCGTTATCCCTTTATTGAATCTGTACACCGTATCAGAGGTTGGTAGGGCTTCTTGCTTCAAATGATTGAAATATCTGAAAACATGATTAAAGACACAATTTTACGAATATAGGTATTACAAAAACTCTAAAAAGGTCTATTCGATAGATGGATCTCCCAATGTCTATAGTTTCAACAATTCATACTATTTCTATTTGTCTTCATTATTAAAACCAGCAGAGAGTTGTGATGAAGATGATGAAAAGCAGTAAGTTCCGAAAAAGTGAAAATTATACTTGAATAATCCAACTTACTGCGTGATGATTCAGGTATTTGAAAAAAAATTTGTGTATCTTCGATCAATGTAAATTACCAATACTAGTGCGATATCGTTTTTTCTCCGAACTGACCCTCGCTACTCCCAGAAATAAGAACTAATCTATATAATAATTAAGACTAAATTATTTTCAGTAAGGATCCAAAAGAACAAAATATACCTGTTAAAACTGGAAAAAAAGTGGTCCCACGTCAGGTTCTTGTTTTCGTTATTTTTTAACATATTGAAACACTGTCTAGCACCTCTTGGACAGGATGCAAGTGATGCCAACATTTTGATGTACGGAACGAAAAGTGTAGAGGGTAGCACTTCACTTGTTTGAATTACAAAACTAGGTAAAGACATCTGAAATGATAAATACAAAAGTTCCATTAGGCAGGCAACTCATAGTTAATCCAATTACATAAATCTTATAATCTAGCAGATTACACAGCGTTGTATCACTTTAACTCAACCTAGTTAAGGTGAGATTTCCGCCAAAGAATAAAAGTCTCATAAGGATGCTAAATGTGAAAATTTATGAAAATCCGATCAAGCATTAAAGAGCTGGCACATATTTTATGTTAGCCTCCCCCCCCCCCCCCCCCCCCCTCACCCCCAGTTAGAATATTCTTAATTTTATTAGAGGTTGTACTTCCTCAGTTCATCGCATTGCTATTAAAGTCTTCATTCGTCAATTTTGACCAATAAAAAGCCAATATAAGGTCGACAGATTCATTTTATTATTGTGAATCATGCCATGTCCCTTCAACTACGAGGTCATATTGTCTTCTACATGAATGCTCTTTCGTCGCTCTAAATAAAGTCTTAAATTTTGCCAGGGGTCTTTAAGGAGTACCTGACATCGTACAGGCTTGATTGAGACCATCGCTTAATGTCCCATCCGAAGAAGGGGTTGGGGACTTTTTATTGTAACAACGTTAAAATTAATATTAATTATTTTTTCCTTAATATGTTGGAGGTAAAAAAACCTTTTATTTATTGGTTCTACAATTAAATTTGTTAATATTAAAAGTAAAGGGAATTCCATTTACCTTTAGTGCAATAAAAACAGCTTCGAAGCGAATTGTATGCTTCATACGAAACAATAACATCGAACATATTCGTAACTTTATAAATCCTTATATACCATAAGTACACGTACATAATATAGGAACGGAAGATATGAGAGAAACCTTTCTAAGTTTAATAGTTCGGAATTCCATTTTGCAGTATGGTAGTGATTCCACAAAGCTCCACTAGGTTTTTTTGTTAAAAACGTTTTAATAAAATACCTGCTTAGGTTGGGCCCTGAAAGGAAAAGTTGTGCTATGAACGCCTTCTGGAGGGCACCAAAAATCCAATTCTAACTGAAGATTTAATGGATCCTTGGAGTATAGCTGAGCAATCGTCAGGAGCAAGTCTTTGAAGTGGTATGACAGGTTAGTTGGCGGCTCCAAACCTTCCTATATAACATAGATAATAGTTTGACAGACTTTTTTTTCTTGTTCTTCAGTAAAATCAGGTATTTATATAAAACATACAACATTACGTACATGCATATAGGCGTGAATGGTTTTGTCAGTCTCTTCAGCTCGAAGTCGCATTATCTTCACTTTATGAGGCATCAGACAAATAAAATCGGTTATCAGATGATGAATACGTTTGACCATAAAAACCTGAAAAAAAATAATAAAACAAAATAATAATATTATATTATTATTTAAGCTTGAAGGAAATCAACACTGAAGAACATATTTCCACGAAACTACCAAATATAAGGCTTCTTCATCTACTGTAAATTCATGTATAGTTGGAGAGGCGAAGGTTCATCCTTCAAGTCGGTCAGTAGGGGATATACTAACAACTCCAGACATTAGGATCCCTGATGTACACAGACTCGGAATTGTTTCATTATATTTTGGGACCGACTTAACGTAAGTATATATAAATATAATGCTTTATTTTTTGGAAATACAAGTATAGTTGGTGAGAAGACATTTATCCTTAGGATAATGAGGGGACATACTAATCACTCCAGACATTTGGATCACTGATTTACATATGCTCGGCATTGTTTCATTATAATAAAAAAGCGGCTGAAGTTATTGAAACTGAACGTGGAATATGGATGTGACCTACTTTAAAAACCAACTTTCAGCAAGCAGACCATACCTACTATAAGAGGCCTCCATTAACACTATAAGAATCAGCTCATAAAATTACCTCATTGTACAAAAGATCATTTTGAAGAATTTTAGTATTCAAATATTGAAACACGTTTCCTTGAATAGCCTCCTCCATTATAATTGATACATCAGGGCGATCAGGTATTCCTGGAAACAATTTATTTTAAATAAATTAAAAAATTACAACATTACTATATATTAATCTAGTTTTGTCAAGATACACGAGGTATAACACTAAAAATACATTATTAGAGGTTTTTAATCTTACTTATAAAATAAGGTTAAGAGTTTTCCTTTATATCTTTTCTTCTACTAGGCAAGTGTATCTATTTTTTTCTTTAATGTATGTATTAATTATATTTCATGTTGTAACAAATATTAAAAATCTTTCTGCTGTTATATTTTACTTGGTATTAAGTTCCTACTTACATCTTATTCCATTATTCGTTGGAAGTTATTTCTATTAAAAAGCAATAAAGTGTAAATTAATACCTACATCCCCCAGACTTCCAACTTCTGAGTCTACTTGTGACAATAAATAATTTAGACTGCGGTAACTCTTTATTTACTATTTTTATACTTAATAATCCGGCTTGTCCAACATAAAACTTGTCAAACTCACAATGTGAAGATAAAACACACAACTGACTTTAAAATGACTTTAGTCCATTTAAGAGTACTTAAATTTTTAAAAGTGAATTCACAATTACTAGAAAACTGGCTCAAATAAACACACAAAATTATTATTCACGTTTAACTACCTGGTCATTATACACTCACTCAAACCATAGAACAGCTGACTGACCAACATTTATAATAATGAACTTGAATGAAATAAACTTGTTCATTTGAATTATTTCACAATATCTCTGCAATAATGTCAGTTTTCATTTATATATTTATGCTTTCGTACAAATTATAAAGTGTTACCTCCAGGAGGGACGAGCTCAGGAGCGAGACTGAGATGAGAGAAGGTGATGGCCCAGCCCATCTTGATGAGAGCCTGCAGCTCTGTAGAACACCAGTTCCGGCTGGGCTCTGTCAGCTCTGTATGCAGCGCTCCCAGGAAGGGTGTCTCCTCCGCATCGGACATTATCAGGGGGATCCTCCTCTGGACAACTGGAAACAAACACTTTGAACTAGACCAGCCCCGCAACGATAAAGAGCATTCAACTGGAGATCTTTATAAAGCCTCTTCCAAGCACCAATAAGTGACGGAAAGTCGTCATTTCATGTAACGCCAGCATATAATAATAAAATAAATTAAAAAGTTACCTTACTTGACTAGACCCCCACACTGTAGCGATATAGAAACCATTAGTCTGACGCCAGTCTCTGATAGACTGTGTGACAGTATGCATCAAAGAAACAAAAATACAAGCAAGTGCTTGCACAGCAAAGGGTTCCTTTACTGTACAATCCATCGAACGTCGTAGCTAACTCTAGTCGATTTGAAACACAAATTAACTGAGACCCCTGCTCTGAATTTACTATTAACAATCCCTGTCTTCGGAGTTGTTTTAGGTATGGTAGAAGTGAGTTGAAGAAGATAATTATGTACCTTATAATAGATATATGGACGGGAGAAGTCATGCCCAGAGCCTGGTACAAGACGTACGTAATCTGCCCCATACTAAAGAAAGCCAACCAGCTTGAATGTGGCAATTTTAGAGGAATCTCCCTGCTCCCATGCGCCTATAAAATCCTGACCAACATACTCTTCCAGAGACTGGTTCCTTATGCAGAACAGGAGCTAGGTCCTTACCAGTGTGGCTTTCGACGGGGGAAATCTACTATGGATCAGCTATTCTCCCTAAGACAGATCCTTGAGAAAGGTAAAGAGAATCAGATCCAGATCTGCCATATCTTCATAGATTTCAAAGGCTGCCTACGATAATGTCGACAGGCTGCAGCTGTTCAGGGCTATGGAAGATTTGTACGGCCCGGATCCAGGGAGAGTTTTCTGAGGAGTTTGAATCGAGAGTAAGGCAGGATGATTCCTTAGCATGCTTATTCTTCAGTCTCGTCCTGGAGAAAGCAGTAAGGGAATCAGGCATACAGACGGAAACGGAACCATTTTCAACAGGACTGTACAGCTCCTAGCATATACCCATGACATTGACATCGTAGGGAGGTCATTCCGAGTCGTCAAAGAGGCATTTCTGGTCTTGGAGGGAGGACCCGGCGAGGAGGTTGGGACTTGTCAACAACGAAACCAACACCAAGTACATGGTTTCTGAGCAGGAGGTTGAACCACCGGAGCAAGTCACCATTGATTAGCCTTACTTCTTCGAGAAAGTGCATGAGTTGTATACCTCGGCTCTCAGGTGAACGTGAACAACTATATAGCCAAGGTAAAGCGAAGAACAATGGTAGCGAACAAGAGCTTCTTCGGCCTGAGGCATCATATAAGAAGTCCACTCCTTACAAGGAAAACAAAGTTCAGACTTTACAAAACGTTGATCCGATCCATCCTAACATACAGGTTCGAGGCATGGACTATCTCCAAGTCAGATGATTAACATCGTCTGATCTTCAAAAGAAAGATCCTCCGCCGAATATATGGCCCAATACGCGATGGAGAAGACAGACGACGACGCAGCCACCAAGAAGTCTATTCCCTCACTCAGGAACCAGACGTTGTAAAAGTCATCAGGCTGGGAAGACTCCCACCGGAAGACTCCCACCGGAAGAAGGTGGGCCGGACATGTGGCCAGGATGGGCGAACATGAGATCCCGAGGAAGAAGATGTCGGAACGGCTTTACGAACAAGACACTTCGGGAGGTCGAAGCTGAGGTGATTAAATTAGATTGTGTTAGCTACAGTTACGAGTAACAGTCGATCCTCTATTTCCAACGGATAGATTAGCTTAGATAAGCTCTAACACTACAAATTATTCAGCTGAATATAGTTTTCTTACCTTCTCCGTTTTCTTTGTGTAATAAACTAAGATCCACAGCGTATAAAAAAGCCAATATTAACAATAAATTAATATTGTCAATACCGCCGGACGAGTCTTCTTGTGGCTTTATATTTCGAAGATAATTCAATAGCCTAAAAACAAAATTATTAGTTACAAAATGAAAATGAACACAAGAAAAATAACAACATCGTGTAACAGCACATAATAGAATAAATATATTCCTTACGCAATAGTTGGTTCTTTTTGAAGACCACTTTGACCAGAGAGGAGAAAAATTATTTCGGCCAAGTTTTGCTTTGTAGAGTCATAGAGTTCAACAACTTGCTGATGATATTTAGGGGGGCCAAGAGCTCGATTTCTTTGGAGGAGTTCTATCTCTTTTGCAGTATCCAAGGTTCCAAGTAGAGCTACAAATTCGAGTATGTATTAATAAATAAACTGTAGACTTCACACGATTCTATAATAAAACACCACAAATAATACTTATTGGAAAACAATATTACAATAATATGGAAATTGAGAAAACTATTAGATCACATCTAATTGTAGACAATATTCAACAGACCATAGGTCAATGTTGGTCAAAATGATTTATCACTTCCTTGATACTTTAAGCTAAATGAAGAATAATGTAAGCTATTAAATAATAATTACTGTCATATAAATTAAAATAATGTACAGTATCAAATAAATTGTAATAATTATTATTTGAATTTATATTATACAAGCTGTGTTATCCGTCGTAGGCAGGTAAATACAGATTATGTGAAAATATGTTAATTAAATATTTGAATAGATTAATTAATTGAATATTACCAGTAAATGTAACAGAGGTAAGAAACAGTAGATAGTGAGAGAACGGTGCAAATATGTAGCGTGGGTCTATGGGCCGGGTAAGTACCCAATAGGGTGGGTTACTTACCTGCCTTGCGTATTTATGAAATTAATCATAGTTTTGAAGCCGAATATCTTTTATTCACTCAAACTGTCATTTCGATAACATAAATACACCCAAAAGCTAGGCATTTATCAAATACTGAATATCTTTAAAGATTAATTCGAATATTTAAGCGGGTCTTTCATTCCCAAATGTTCTATTTATTTCTCGCAAAAAAGTAAGAAATCAATCATCTGGAAGGAAGTCTGGATAGAAGAAAGCTCTTGTAACTAATCGGAGTGGTTTATTGTTAGATTAGTTCTATGGTGTCTATAATCATGTCCATCAAAAACATGCGTCATTTACCCATAAAAATGATTACTCGGGTATTAACATCTTTAAGCACGAGTCAAGGAGAACGTGGGCATTAGGCTAATCAGGAGAGCGAGGATACCTCTGCTTCTCTAGTCAAAAGTGTAATTTATCTCTGGAATTTCTAATTCAGTAAGAAAATTCTTAAAAACATAAATGTTTAAAATAAAAATGTCTTTCATATTGATTGCGTAACTTTTTCACTTATGGGCAACAGTAACTGAGAAACGACTGTTTCTGTCTTCAAGTAAAATCCCTTCTATTTAGAAATAATATGTCTTAAAATCTATTCCTGAAAAGGCAAATTAAGAAGATGAAGTTTGGTTGAAATATGTTCAGACATTTCCCGTGATGATAGAACAAACAGGCAAACAGTGAGTCACAAAAGCTGAAAACCACATGAATGGTCTTAATTTAACTAAAATCAATAAAAACCAAATTATTTGTTACAAAAATATCCACCCAATGTACAGACAGCCATTCAGCCTCTTATAATTTTATTTATATCGACTTTCTTTTAATTACACAAATCGTTTTAAAATAAACAATCGTAATAAGAATGTACCCTAAAGTAGTGATTTCCAAATCCCGTAGTGACCCAAAAGAGCGTTTAATGCAGGAATTGACAAATGCGCACCTGCTATTTCAAACGTTTTCTTGCTTTTCACATAAATTGTCATTTTAAAAACAACAGCGTGTTTATTCGTTTTTAAATAATGAACCTCATGCTTGAGACAGATCAAATAATCTTAAAATCACAAACAAAGGAATTTGAAGTATATTTTGATGACAACTTCAGGATTACTTTTTTTTTAAATTCCTTTCATAACATTGAATTGTTATTATATTGTTGAAAAATTAACGGCGCCAATTTGTTTCTTTATAAAATGGAAAATTTCACCAGATAAATGATCATTCCCTGAGAAGTTAACTAACACCGATCAACGGACTCCATAAATGACTATTTTGCATTGTACAAATTCCTAATACAGAATAGGAAATATAGGGAGCGGAGATACACAAAGAAGGAAAAAATTTGATATGCCCCCAGTAACCAGTACGTCCAGGCGAACACAACATGTAACTATAATGATGAAAGCAGCCTCTGTATTCTTAGCCTGCTTTGCGTTGTTCTATTTCTGAAAACATAAGACCAATAGCTAACTTACATGGGAGCTTCTAAATCCTAAATTTTGTGTCGATAAATTCATTACATCGTCAGTTATTAGGGTTTTTGAGATAAGTCCCCTCCTCTGAACTCCCCCATTCCTTAGACCAATTTCGCAAAAAATTAACAGGTATTGTCCTCAGGGGGATTTTCCTTTAAATACGATTTCAAATCGATACATTCATTTCATCGGCAGTTATTGGGGTTTTTGAGTTGATAATTATGGAACCTAATCACTTAGCGGATTCAAAAAACAGGTTTAGAGTACAGGAGAGAATTGTGAAAAAATCTGATGACCAAGAAAAACTGAGATTTGTTTAAGATTCAGCACCCCAAAAATATGTACAGACAGAAGGAATTTTGAAAAAAGTTTTTGATGACTTGAATTTTGCCGGTCTCTGTAATTAATGTGTCATCATTATTTATTAATTTTTTTTCATTTTTGGGATCAGTTTGCCGAGAATCATTATTAACAGGTTAACAGAATTAACAAAATCTACTACTGAATATTTGAATGATTAAGGCATTCCTTACCCAATATTTTCATGATGATCCCGTCTTTGATGAGATCGTCAGTATACTTGGTGGCCAGATCTGACAGTTCTTTACTTGTTTCGACCGTCCACAGGTTGCCTTTTCGTGCTCTTATCAGTGCTCTCAAAGACATAACAAGAGCTTTTCGACCATCGTAGTACAGGAGAACAGCAACCATGCCACGAGAAAGGTCCGGATAGTTGGCCATTTGAGTTTGAGCTAAGATAGAACACAAACAGGGATTTACAGGATTCATTAAGAAACAAAATATTATGTGACAAGATGTAAAACGTGTTTTTTTGTAGGAATTAATGAGGTTTGTAGCAGTGTGGTATTATTTATTATCGCTATTATTTGCGTTGTTGTGTAGTCTACATTGTTTACTGATTTGGCTTGTTTATAGCTATTTCTTCTATATACGTTTGACCCTGGCCACTGTCTGGACTTAATTAAATACATATAAGTGCCTCGGGTATTTTAGTAAATAGTCGGATCTTAGGAAACCATCGTATTGGAAAGTTTGTTCACGTTATATTATAGGATCTTAAATACACAATAATTGATAAAGTATCTTAAAGTCTCTAAGATATCTTGGGGAAGGAAGTTGTATCTTGTGAGATGAGGTGTTGGGAAGGAAGGCGTCCAAGCTTCTCTTCTATGAGCTTTATGAATAGGTTTACTGCGTAAACATCAATTGTGGTATTATTTAGCATATTAGGGCTAAAGAAATTGAGTCTCAAAATGGTACCTACTTCATTGATTTCTAAAAAAAACCCATCACTAACGACTTGAGTGTTATATTGATGTACCCGAGAAAAAAAAATGTTCGCAACCAAAAGTGTTCCATCAACAGCCTTAACATGGTCAATAATACATATTAGAAGATAATAACAGTATTACAATTATATATATATATATATATATTTTTTTTTACCAGTTCCCAACAAGTCAAGAACCATAAATTCATTCAGTTCAAACATGTCGGACAATATAATAACTTCTGTAATAAGCTCTTGAGGCAGTGGTACTTTGGACTCTGTTCCGGGTAAAGTAACACCTTCAACACCCTTCTTAATTTCTTCTCTGTGTTGAGCATTTTTGGGCTAAAAAAAAATTATGAAAAAATCAATTAAAAATAAATTCGTAATGATATAACTACTCATTTTATTTTAGACTAGCAGTAATACCCGGCGTTGCCCGGGGAACTTTGAATTTTCTCCCAATATCGCCTATAAGTCTATTCAATCCTTCGACACCACATTCATGATGTTATAATTTTCGATTATTCATACGGAATAATGCTTATAGTCCTTCAACTATAGTAACGCTAGTAAGTTTTTAAGACCCCTGGGCACCACAGCTAGTATGCGCCTTTCCACGGCGGAAACCCCAGCTAGTGAATACTTGGCATCGCTGGGCACCACAGCTAGTACGAAGTTAGGAACGCTGGGCATTACAGCTAGTATGTGCCTTGCGACGGCGGACCCCACATCCAGTACGTAGTTAGGAACGCTGGGCACCACAGCAAGTATGTTCCTTGCGACGGCGGACCCTACAGCTATTACGTAGTTACTATTACTACATGTGAAATTCATGACAATCCGATTACCCTTTAATCAGTCAGCATTTTTTTTATGCTTTGTCCCCCCCTCCCCCCTGTTCAATTTTTTAAGATGTCACATAGTGTATTTTTCTATTTGGCCATCAAGAATACTACATGAGAAATTCCATGACAATCCGATCATCCGTAAATGATCTATCACTATCATCACATTTAGGCCTACCCCACAACCCCCCTCCCGTTCTCAATTATGTGACGTCACACACCCTATTTTTCTATTTGGCCTTTATGAATACTACATGTGAAATTCCATGACAATACGACCTACCGTTAATGAGCTAGAACTATATTTATCCTTAGGCCTACCCCCACAACCCCCCCTCCCGTTCGAATTTTTAGGACGCCACACACCTTTTTTTTCTATTTGGCCCTCTAGAATACTACATACGAAATTTCATTACAATCCAACCAACCATTAATGACCTAGCACTATATTTATACTTAGGCCCCATCACAACCCCCCCCCCCCCCCCCCCCCCCCCTTCCGTTCAAGATTATGGGACGCCGCATACCCTTTTTTTCGTGACAATCCGACCAACCGTTGAAGAGTTAGCACTATATTTATACTTAGGCCTACCCCCACAACTCCCCCTCCCGTTCAAAACTTTGGGACGCCACACACCTCATTTTTCTATTTGGCCTTTAAGAATACTACATGTGAAATTTCGTGACAATATGACCAACCGTTAATGAGCTAGGACTATATTTATACTTAGGCCCCCCCACAACTCCCCCCCCCCCCGTTCAAAATTTTGGGACGCCACATAGCCTATTATTCAATCGGGCTCAAAAGGATGCTACATGGGAAGTTTCATAAAAATCCGTCCAGCCGTTTGGGCGTGATGCTGGAACAAACATACAAACAAAAAACAAACCCCGTTTCAGCTTTATTAATATAGATAATAAATAACTTACTGGATTTCTTAGAAGTGTCAAAAAATTTTGGCGATGAGTGTTCAATAATTTCTCAAATTCTTCATATTGTGATTCCTCTGGTCTTGCTATAGTATTCTCAATACAAGCTTGGAGCTCCTTGTAAGGAGTCCACATGTCAGTTACAGGTACTTGAAGAAAAAGGTAAATGAATAAAATACATAAATATGAATGAATAACAACCAAAATTCCCAGAGGTCGTGATCGTGAAAGTCAGAAACATACCAAAGATGAAGTTACTACAATTTATATTGAAACATTTCATCTCTATACTTATAAATTCTATGAAAATGTGACTCCGAAACAGCTTTGCTATTTAAATGAAATTTAAAACCTATAAAATCCTTTATTCCTGGGATACCAAGTTATTGCACTTAATAAATCTTTAAAGAAAGGACATATCTAATTTTGGTTTTTTGAAATTAGCAAAATTATGGAGATTGTAAAGAAATTTTTTTCCTATAAACGTAGGAATTGACAAAAACAGAAATAATAAAACTGGTGATGATGTTTTATCATTTTTTGGATCCATCACCTATTATAGGCAGCAGAAACCGCACTGTATAGCATAATATAATGAAGCTAACAAGAATAAAACCTGCTGCTGCATAAATGAAATTGATTGAAATGAACATTTTATCAAAACTAAGCAAATCCTGGTATGAATAATTATAAATTTAATAAATAGGCCGCCTAATATGTAGGTGCCATTTACAAAATATTCTATGTTAAAGTTTTCTTCTCCAAGAAACTTAAACTTTTACCCACATATAATTGTCAGGCATCGACGGTTATGTGAAAATTCAACTCTGGTTAAGACTTACAGTCAAAATTCTGTATTCTTCAACCAAAATTAATTTAAAAAAATCAAGAGTTAAATCACAACCATTAGTAAGTAATGTTCATCCGATCAAAATAAAATAAAAATCTTTCGATTCACAGTATGAATCATAATTTACTGGTCCCAGTTCTGTCCATCAAAATGAAGTATTTTATATTATTAATTCATTTTGAAGAATTTAAAATACTATCGTTTAAGTGAAAGAATGTTGAATTAAAAAAATACAACTTTAAAAAAAAAAATTATCTAAACATAACCTAAAGTATAAAACACAAAATACAAGCATAACACGAAATTTATGTTGCCCATGTAAATTAAAAATTAACATCTTACGTATTCAAAAAAAAACTGCTTACCTTCCATTATGATACTCTATCATGGAATATAAACATACAAATATTTTGAACCCGCCAATACAAAAACCGGCATGGCAGAACACTTTTTGAACAATCGTTGAAGTAATCGATAATAAAATATAAATCGATTTAAATTAGTAAGTTGTAATTTGTTTAACTCATAAAGCTAAGTAGTATGCTAGTAAAAGCAGGAATATTAAATGTAGAAGGATATGACAAAGTTGTATCGCTAACATAATCTGAATAAAAAAAGGCGAATGTCTGTTATTCTATTATTCGCAATAGTACTAATTCCCACCGCTAGATGTCAAAGACGTTACATACTATATTCCTTTATGACAAGAACCACAGATTAACTTAATATAACTCAATGTATATAGATAGCTTAGGAATCATAAACACTGTTACCAGATGTCGGCTAAGATAAAGGCAAATTTTATGAAAAGGTGCCTAGGACCGGGAATTTGAGTTTCTTCTTTGAAATTCTATATTATACCTAAGATCGGATATCTACTTTTGAGTAACTGAGGTCTATGCAGATAGTCTAGCAATCCCTTTGTATTAATAAGGATCTCAGAGCAGCGCAGGAGGGCGGTCAAACAACTATCCCCCGACCGTTTGGCAACCTCCCCTAGCCTACGTGAATCCCCCGTGGCCGAACTAATGCCAGACATGGACCTGTTAGTTATTGTGACTCAGGCTTCAACAACGGTCATATCACCTACTACCCGCGCTTTTTCGTCACTCTGGTGGATATGAACCCGCCTCTACTTCATGAGTCCCAAATTTTGTCTACCCTAAATCATTATTCACCTAGGGTTGGGGGTCTTTAATAAGTATCTGACATCGCACAGGCTTGGGACCATCGCTTAACGTCCCATCCGAAAGATGGCATGCTCAAGGTTGTTTCACCTGTATATAAAAAAAAATGGAACTAAAAATCGACCAGAAACAAACCAGGAAGTTTCTTCCTAGGCGGAATGGGAACATGAGTAGAGCTTTAGAAAAAATGTGTCATACTGAATGGTGACTAAAAAAACAATATATATATATATATAACATATTTGGAAACCATACTTATCAATCAATCGACACATCTATTGTCTGCTACTCCAACTTCTTCTATCGTGAACAACTTTAGAGGCTTTCTTAAGCTGTAGCTTTTTGGCTTAGAAATGACTAAGCGCAGGTCTTTCAAGTCGTGGGTCCACCAAGGCTAGTGATTGTGAGCCAAGTGATGGGTGAGAAATGTCTCCATGAATGAAATGATGACTTCCAGATACGGGTATATATATGCTTTTTTTCGCCTGTGGTTGTTCAGAATTCCTAGTTCTACCGCCCCACCCCCTCTCCCCCATACCCGTACCTACGCCCATGTCATGTACCAACCGAAAAGGCGAAAATCATGAGGGGAGGGGGAAAGATTACCTGCGCTAATAAAAAATAATAATACTATCTTTCTCGTTATACTTAAAATTTAGCCATAAAAATAAATATACCTGTCAACTTACATTTCTTGGAAACATTATGTCAGATAGCTAGGCTCTCATTCGCAATAAAACAATGATTATAGGTTTTATATTGGATAAAATGTAAGAAACAAATAAATGTATTTATTTTTTTTTCATTTACAATCTTTTTCAAAATGATACTTTGCAAACGTTTCTCCAACCAGTAGCGGGAAAATTAGACTTGCTTCTGCATATATCTGAAATTTATTTAAGGAATTATTACTCTTAACGTATATCACATGAAAACCTCAATCAAAATGTTTTTTTGATGAATCAAAATATTTACCTTCACAGGTTTAGCAGTTTTTTTAATTTTCCCCCATGAAACAGCCTCATCTGGCCTCGCGCCACTGTCGCTACCATCATACTCTGAGGCAGTATTGATAAAAACAGCATAATCTGCGCCATTTCTCTAAGGATAAAAGAGTTTACACACTTCGCATTAATAAGAAATAATTTCTTGAAATTTTATACAAGTGAGTGAAATATGGAAGCAAATTAATTGCATTTTAGCTAATATGTGCCTGGGCCTATTCTAGATATTCTTTTAGATGGCCGAAGAAGTCATCACTTGAAGAAATTGAACTATTTCATCCGTAACATCCACAGAGATTCCACAGACGAACTCTCTCTTTTCATTATCATGTAATACATCTACCGACCCAGAATTAACCAGTTATACTTGCGTTCATTACCCTAATCTCCGTTCATTATCCTATCCTCTGTTCTTTCTTGGTTGATAAAAAAAAGTTATTTCTGTATTTTTCAAGGAATAAAAAATGTATATATTTGCAATATACAAATGTAGTTCCCACCACTGTCCGTCCACAACCCTTTTCTAGCGTTGTACCAAATTTTTAAATCCTAATTCACAAAACTCCCTTGGTTATACGAAAGTATTTTAAATAAACTCCCAAATAGCATTTCCGCTAAAAAATGTTTTAATATGACCTCGTTTTTAGTGTCTTTCCTCATCCGTCGACCTGAAAAAAAAGCAACAAGGAGCAATGTCAGGTGTATAGCGAGGCTATGGAAGGAGCTCCAATCCCAAGCTGGGTTCCTGTTGAGAAAGAAGATAAGAAGATGAGGTTCAATGCTGCTATTGGGAACCAGAACTGCTAATCTGTAATTCCGGAGAGCATGAAGCTTTCTTTGTTACATAGGCTCCCTGGTTGTTAGAAAGGGATCACTTTCAAGGTTGCTTATCGTATCTTCATATTCTAAAACGGATGGTCTGCCCGAACGAAAAGCAGAGTTGGGCACTATTCGAATGAACAATTATCCCCCAATACTTCCACGAATACTTTTATATCAAAGACCCACAATACATGCAACATATACATTAGGAATTCATAAAGTTTCTTGGCCCTCAGATAAACTAAGTAACCCGCACCCCGCCATAAACAACTAGAAATGATTTTTATATCAGTCTTTGATTATAAGTTTTTTATTGTATTGCAACCTGTTTGTCTGAATTATATTAAACTGTTCAAAACATGAAATTTACTCCAGTTTTATTTATATAGAAAAAGTGTGAATTCTGCATTTTCAGGAGGCTGAAAATCCCTGAAAACCCCGCGTAGGCTCATGTTGGTGATTCCTGAGGACGAGAAAGACCCAGGAAGAGATGGATGGATTGATGCAGCCGATGGGGATGCAAGGATTGTTGCTCGACATGTTAATATTCATTCTTTCAGATATTTTTAGCAAACGAAATTATATTCACCATTAAATTGGCATTGCAAATATGATGTTTGATTACTCCTCCTCCGATAATAATTACCCCAGAATTATTAGCTTTTACAGCCATAGTATTAAGTCTTCTTAGATCTAAAAAAAAATACAAACAAACTGAACATACAGAAAGAAATTGAAATCAATAAATAATTTACAATTAATATTTACGTTGTAAATCATCTCACCTTGCAAAATGTCCAATATTAACCCAGGATTTCGAAAGGAATGGAAGTACATCATGTCTCCCAAGCTCCCATCAGTGAGAGCAGGGCAAAAAATTGGAATGTTATTCTTTGCTGCCCAGTAACATATTGAGGAATCATTGTTTATAGCTAAGCCTAGTCGTTCAATGACTTTCGAGGGACTCCACGTAACACCCTGCAAAATACAAAAGTAATGATAAGCGAATATGCATTTGTCTTTTACTCATTTAGATATATTTTGCAAATTTACGCCACCTTCAAGTATTCAGTAATTTCAGCTCTATTACGATTGTTATTTTATTACAAGTTCCGGGACATGAGATTTAAGTTCAATATATTTGCACTGGTCTAGAAAAAAGATTTTCTCAAGAGAGAAAAAACAACTTGTTCTCGATAGAAATTAATGATTAAACTCAGATAAATAATACATTTTAACCTATACGGCTTCATCTACTAAATCCGGGTCTAAAGATCCTATGTGTATTTCACTTTGTTAATTTCTAGAATACTTCACACACTATTCATACTTTCCCATCAAAGAAGAGCGTGATGTTAGATATTTAGATCAGAGTTTATATATATGTTATATATATTAAATCCCCTGTTCACCCATAGCCATTCCGCTTGTTATTCGTTAATATGTATATATAATATTATATAATAGGTTAGGTTTGGATTTATGACTCATGCCCGGGATTTAACAACGAGGTCATATCGCCTACTACCAAAGCGCTCTTTCGTCACTCTGGTGGACATGAGCCCGACTCTACTGTGGGAGTCCTAAATTTTGCCTACCCTAAATTTTTATTCACCTAGGGTAGGGGTCTTTAACGAGTACCTGACATCGTACAGGCTCGGGACCATCGCTTAACGTCCTATCCGAAGGACGGCGCGCTTAAGTTTATTTTACCTCCCAGATAAAATAAACTAAGGGCCTCGGTCGGGTTACGAACCCACGACCTTGAGCTCAGAAGTCAAGCATGCATACCACTGAGCTACCGGCGCCCTCTAATATTATTATATATACATATTAACGAATAACAAGCAGAATAAAATTTATTACTACAATTATTTGTTTTCTTTTTGAGAAACAGTTTTTCTTTGGTTTGCAGTAATTTAGTAATATAATAATGGATAAGGAGGCACCAGTAGGATAGAAGTAGCTTGCTTGCCAACTGATTTCAAGATTGCGGGTTCGGAACCCGGCCGAGGTCCTTTGGTTATCTATTATTGGAGGTAAGAACCCTTACCTCCAATAATAGGTCCTGAGCCCCAGATAACTAAAACTAGATAGGTAAAATTTAAGACTCCCATAGTAGAGTCGAGCCCATGTCCACCAGAGCGGCGAAATGTCCTTAGGTAGTAGACGATAGAACCTCTTATTAAAGTCCAGGCATGAGCCAGAAAAAAAACCTAATAGTTGGACTATTTTTGTTGTTGGAAGTGTGTCCTGTAGAGGCCCCAGGGAATCTACTCCTGCTCCAGAATCACAAAAATTAACATTGAAAGTATTCATGGGAAGAGCACTGGATGATTCACAAGCGACTTCTTTTTTATATAGGTTATAATATAACACATAATAAAATATATATTATCTAGAACCATACAATTAAATGAAATTAGTTGTCTACTAAAAAAGTAACATCCTCAACATAAAGAAAAAGTATTTTAATGCAGACAAAAAGTTAAATACTTGCGTCATTGTACTTGTGTTTTTTGTTCTTGGAGCAAGGCATCTAACAGTGGCATTACCCAATCTTCAAATTTACAATAGTTGTCATTTGGAACCAGAAGGTTTCCAATTCTGTTGATGCCATTATCTCGAAGAGTTTTACCATCGAGATAAAAATCTCCTAAAAACGTAGGAGCAAGACATTTAATAAGATCCTCTTCAACTCCTCCAGCAGTCGTAACTATACAATCGACCATTTTATGCTCAACTAAAAATCTAAGAGTTTCGCGCATTCCACAAGAAACCATGTTCGATGTATATCCCAAAAATATAGTACAATTTGTTCGACGTTTGATGAAAACATCTTCCTCATAGTCATCTGTTCCTTCTGGTAGTGGAACTCCACGGAGTGACAACTAAAATCAAATAAGTTATCAATGAAAATATAAATAGGAGACTAGAGTAATCTTTAATTAGTTATTACTCACCATTTTATTAATTTCATCAATTGCTAAACCAAATGATGTCGCTTGAAAGCCAGAAGATTTATATGACATTAAGAGATCTGAATAGTTGACACCATTATTCCACTCATAGCCTATAAATAACATTATTCATAAAACCAAAATGAAATAAAAATGAATTTAGAATTCTGGGAAGAAAGATATTCATGTTACCTTGAACAGTGGGAGTATTCTCTGGTAATGGTGTACTTTCAAGTAAAACTGCACTTTTAGCCAGTTGAGGTATTTCCATAGGTAACTTTGATAATTCTTCCATCCCGTTTAATACGTACTTAAAATATAACTAATAATCTAACATTAAAAATAAAAAGTTAAAGTATTCGAAGAAAACCGTTACTTTAAAAATCAACGTGAATACTCATTTTACGATCACTTATAACATAACCATAACCTATCTTCACATGCAAAAATAAGTAGGTACATAAAAGTTGATTTCTGAAAACTTAATCCATCAGCATTTGTTTTTAATTACGAAAAGATACATTTATTTTTTTCGTACAATACGATTCAACATTTCACCTTCACTCTAATATCGGAACTTTTTACTTTAAAGCTATACGTGGCGAAGTTATCTATCTAATCGGTCATAATTCTATGTCGAGTTTACACCGGAATTTCATGTTTTTCGACACCGGAATCCAATAATGAAATAACGTCACATGTGTGTCTTTGTGTATCTCTGAGCAGGATAACTCTGATAGTAAGATTATATCGGGGAGCTTAATTCAAAAACCCCAATAACTAGCGATATAGTGAAGGTATCGACACAAAACTGTAAATGTAAATCCAAACGACGGACACCTATCAATTTTCATCCCAAGGAGAGGAGTGTTAGAGGCGAGAGAATCCCACTATGAAACCCTAATAACAGACAATGTAATGAAGTTAGTTAATTAACGACAATGTAATGAATATATCGATTAAAATTTGTATAGTTAGTCAGTTATTATGACTCATGCCCAGGCTTACTAAAATTATAAAATAAACTAAGGGCCTCGGCCGGGTTTCGAACCCATGTCTTGAGCTCAGAAGGTAAGCACGCATACCACTGAGCTACCGGCCCCATCCGAAATTGTACATATATGAAGACTGATTAGTCCCTGAGTGAAACATACATATATTTTAGCTAAATTGGCAGACGAGGAAAAGAGCTTAGAAGGAGATTGAAAAGTAAATTGTTACAACTACTTCGAGCTGGGGAAGTACCTTAACGGGGATTTTTTTTTTACTTTCCCAGCTATATGAAGTATGGGGGAAGTTATGTAATTGAACAGAAATTCAATGTTTAGTTTTCACACTAATTTCAATTTCCACTACCCCCTGAATCCAAAATGAAAATTCATGTCTGACACGACAACTCCTGATAGAATGATTTTATCCACAAAAAATTGTATATGTATCAGAACTGAAGGGTGCTGGGTGTTGACAAAAGACAGACGGCATGTTGTAGCCGCCCTAGGCTCAACATTTACCTTTATAAAATTCACTGGCACAACAATCGGAGGTTCTGGGGTGAGAAGACATTGCTAGCGGTATTTCATAGCTTGACTTTGCACACATTTGGCGGATTGAAATAAATCTGCAACATTGATAAAGGTATGGTAGCCAAATATATGTGGAACGTCAACATATTTGTTTCTTTTAGTTCATTCATTCCAACTTAAATTCTCCAATAAAAATAAAACCTGGAAAAGTATTGAGATTTCTCTTATGAAATTTCAATAACCTGAAGGAGTCTGAAAATTGTCGGCAGACTTAGAATACGTAAATTAGATCTTATAAAGCTTAGTCTCCCAAGAATGGAAATGAAAGGACATCACCAGCTGTTTTGTAAAGGCCCCCCTAGCTTTCATTACCCAGGCCAACTACTAACCACATTATATAAATGTCTGTACAATAATGGCTAACTTTACTACGTACTGTCCTATTTAGTACATCTACTATCTAATCTAATTATGTATATACCTTTATATATCTACAGCCAAATCGTATATCAAAATTGCACTCTATGTATCTGTGCGTGTGTTTGAAATGTGTGACGTTAAGGCTAAGGCCACACCGGAGGAGACTTAGCTAGGAGTCTATACACTAGTGAGTTCACCTAGTTACTTAGAGCCTGGGTACAAGTGGCCACATATCCCTCGCGGGTAGCTTATTAACCAGAGGTTGTTCCATATTGCACTGTGGAAAATGCCTTTGTCAAAGTTACCCAGAAAAATTATACTCACCGAAAATACTCGGCTGAGATTTGATTTATTACAAGAAACACGGGAAGCTTGGATTCATGATGTTAATCGAACTAGATTGGTGCATGGTGAATTTAATTTGCTTTATAAAAAGTTACGGAATTACGATGAAAAGTTTTTTGAATATGTTAGAATGAGCACAAACACCTTTGACATTCTACTTACTAAAATTGAGGAGGAACTACAAAAACAGGATACGAACTACAGATTATGCATTTCACCAGAGGAACGCATTTTACACTGAGGTAAGCACACCATCATATTCAAAATTGAAAAACATGTATTTAACAAAGAAACATTAGGAAAAAATAGTAAAAGAGACATTAGTAAACCAAACCTCGACAATAACTATCTTTAAAAATTTGTAACGAAAAAAAAATAGTAGAAGAAACATTAGTAAAAGAAAAAAAAAATAGTAAAAGAAAAAATATATATACATAAAACAAAAATTGTAAAAAAAACCTTAGTAAACCAAACCTTTACAATAATTAATTTGAAAAATTCAAATTGGCTTGAAAGTATTCACAAAAGATACAACGTCTTGGTCGTGGGGGACATTCCCAGATTCATGTACTTGAATATTCTGCATCTGTTGTGGCTCTGGCGTATATACTGGATCGTTTCAGTCATTTAAATCATTTTGTTGTAGTTCTTCTAGAATTAATTCCTGAATTTTGTTTCTCAGTCTCAACTTTCTTATTTTTGGAATTTCCTTCATGTAAGGTAGAAGACTTGTAAAGAAGAGACTATCATAATTTATTGGTTGTTGTGAATCTTTTCGTAGGAGTTCAATTTTTTCCCTTTCTAAATCCAACAATTCTTCACTCTGTGCAGAATTATCAATATCGCGTTTTCTCTTTCTTTGTGGTAATAATGGTGTATTGTGTGAGGAGGATTCGGTCGACACTGATGCGGGTGGCACTATATATTCGATGGGACTTTCATATGCGGTTGATGAAAGTGTGTCATCAGTTTGTTGTGATAAAGAACAATCTCGAAGCGGAACGCCCGTAGCAGTTTTAAGAAATTGCAGTTGATCGAATAAATGCCAAGAAGACGTGGTAACAGTTTCCATACAATCCCCAGAGCGTGGTTTAGTAATTTTTTTACATTCTCTGAAGAAATAAGTTCTTAAATTCTTCCATCTTCCCTTCACTGATTTCACTGCAACATAAATAAATAAATAAAAATAGTAATAAATACAATATACAGTAAAAATATGTAATAAGTAGATATGTAATTTATATTAATAGATAGATATAATTATCTTTCAAAAAAACAATTTTGAGAAGAAAGAAGAAATAATTCTGACTACGAGCGGACTTTTTATTTATGGTGTTATCTTCATTCTTGGACAAACATTAGAGTCGTTTAGTATTTTTTATTGTTATTTGGAGTTGATTAGTATACTGCCATCAGATGGAAAAACAGCTTGTCTCGAAAAATGTTTAAATCCGATCTTCTAGCGATAAAACAACTCATATTGGTTTCTCGTCTTTCGATTTGGACTTGTTGGTTCAACCAAATTGATAAATACTGGATCTCTTCCATAGTCCGAAAATACGAATTGAAAAATTATTTCAAATGTCTTTCATTTGTTTCAGATATTTAGCCACTGGAGAATCATTTAGGTCTCTAGCTTTCCATTTCCGCCTGGGGTGGTCAACAGTTGCTAATATCGTACGAGAGACATGCAACACGATGTGGGACAAATTAAGAGGAGACTACATACCAGCACCTACAAACGACAAATGGTATGAAATCGCGAATGATTTTTTCCTCAAATGGAACTTCCCAAATTGTATTGGGGCGATTGATGGAAAGCACATCAGAGTGAAATGCCCATCTCATAGTGGATCTTATACTTATCATATTACAATTATAAACAATATTTTTCGATTCTGTTGCAAGTCGTTGTAGACGCAAACTGTAAAATTATTGCCGTAGACACAGGCGCTGAAGGTCGACTTTGTGGTGCTGGTAATTTCAGAACTTCCTCTTTGTTTGATTTATTACAATCTAATCGCCTTGACATTCCCCCAGAAAGAGAAATCCCTGGTACAAATATCCTATATAGATGACAGGAAAAGAATTTACAACTACCGTCTGTCGAGAGCTCGCAGAACTGTTGAATGTGCATTTGGTATTATGGCATCGAAATGGAGGATTTTACAGAAAGCAATAGAAACTAATGTCAACACAGCAAAATCAGTTGTTAAAGCTATATGCATTCTTCACAATTTCGTCATGACACATGAACCACATTCATTTCGAGTGGCAGACGAGAACACTTCAAGGATGATGAATGCTAATTCACAAAGATCGCAATATAGATTTACGAACTCCGTAGTAACCAGAGACGTTTTATTGGGATTATTTTAATGGAGTTGAGTCAGTACCTTGGCAATTTGACTACGCTTTACCCGACAATCTTATTCGTCGGCATAATCAGAATGATAACTTAAACTAATAATGAACACTTTTGAAAATGCCTCGTGTATGAATATACATCTCGTGTGTGTTTTAATACCACAATAAAATATTAAATATGTATAATTGTATTTTACTGTTAATAGTTTTTATACTGTATTATTATATTTAATGTTATTGTTTCCCTAAATAAATAACTAAGTACTAACAACTGTTTGGAAATGAATAAATAAATTATAAGTAAATAAAAGATACTTACTGTCTTTCCCTACCTCCTGCGCTATTTCTTCCCAAAGTTTGCGTAGCACGCTTGGATTTTTATGGAGTTCTTCAATTGGATCCCACAGGATCTTTCTTTTGAATACAGCCGAAATGAGAGTTTCATCGTCCATAATAATAAATAAAAAAAATGAAGAAGTAAAAATCAACAAGAGAAAACGCTGAATAAAAAGCTATAAACTAAAAAGATATAAAAATAAGAAGCTATAAACTAAAAAAGAAAATAGTTGCAGAAGCAGTTGTCACTAGATGGAAGAACAGACGGGTTTGTTTACTAGGTGACTACCCTGGTGAGTCACCATGTAACTAGTTGCTGGTGTGGCCGTTCTCGAATGTTCTAGGCTGTTCGTTTTCTTGGTTGACTCACCAAGCGACTCACCTTGTCACTAGTCACCTAGCTTGTCTCCTCCGGTGTGGCCTTACCCAAAGTAGAAGTCATTTCTCTGTTCAATGCATAATAATAATAAATTACATCTTGGAGACATATCGCAGAATTTTCGATTTGGGGATCCCTTTCTTTGGCCACCCAGATTGGGTTGGCTTCCATGCATACATATTTTTGTTTAAAATCGGGATTGAAAGAAAGTTGCATCAAAGTTACTCACTGACACAACTTACCACCCCTCTTCAGCTAACTCCCCCACCAAAGGCATTCAATCCCAATGAAGTTGAACTGACAATCAAACAACTCCCTTTACGCAAATCTCCAGGTCATGATCTGATAACCGCTGAGATACTAAGACAGCTACCGAGAAAAGGACTAATTTACTTGACGAACCTATACAACTCAGTACTACGACTATGTTACTATCCCCTTGTCTGGAAGATGTCAGTAGTAAGGATGATTCTCAAACCAGGGAAAACCCCAGACCAGGCCTCGTCATACCGTCCTATAAGTCTGCTTCCTGTGATATCCAAACCACTAGAGAGACTTCTACTGGACAGACTAACCTACATCACTGCACAAGACAACCTTCTCCCAGACCATCAATTTGGCTTTCGACAAAGACATTCGACAATACACCAGTGCCATCGTTTGGTCGATTACATCGCCACCAGCTTTGAAAGAAAAGAGTTTTGCACAGGCGTATTTCTGGACATTGAAAAAGCGTTTGATCGTGTCTGGCACCCAGGCTTGCTATACACACTTAAAACTCACCTTCCTCACACATATTATTTAATACTTAAGTCATTCTTAGAGAACAGAAACTTTAGGGTGTCTGAGGGATCTTTTTCATCGCATTTTTTGGAGGTCAAAGCTGGAGTCCCCCAAGGAAGTTCCCTCAGTCCCCTACTCCTCTCTCTACACATCACACATTCCACAACACGAAAACACACTACTCGCTACGTACGCAGACGACACAGCCATTCTCTCAACACACTCAGACCCAACACAAGCAAGCTCACACTTACAGGAACATTTACACCAGCTAACAGATTGGGCCAACAAATGGAGAATAAAAATTAATGGAGACAAATCTCTGCAAACCACATTTACCCTCAGACACAACACTTGTCCACCAGTTTACATTAACAACCAGCCCATTCCTGCATCCGACACTGTACGATATCTAGGACTTCATTTAGACAGACGTTTAACTTGGACAACTCATATCAGACTGAAACGCACAGACCTCAAAAGACGATTTGGACGACTGAAATCCATCATCGGACGACGATCGACATTATCGCTTGAAAACAAACTTCACATTTACAACACTATACTTAAACCCATCTGGACTTACGGCATCGAGATATGGGGATCAGCCAAAAAATCAAACATACAACGCCTTCAGTCAATACAATCCATCATACTACGCCACATTGCCAATGCACCATTTTACGTTTCCAACCTCACATTACATAATGACCTCAATATCCCATTTGTACCTTCTGTTATCAAGACACGATATCAAAATTTTCACGACAAACTCCATCATCACGCCAATCCACTTATACAAGAATTGTCTACAAACATTCTCCCCACAAATCCACCACGACGCCTCAAGCGGATATGGCAGAGGGACCTGCTCCAGGACTAGCCTGGACTCCTCTTCGGTCACGTACCTCAGCAGTACAGCCACGCACCTGACACTGCTCTATTTATCACAATTGCTAATGGCAAATGTTATTATGCCGTTGTAAATATATAAATAAAAAAAAAAAAAAAAAGTTACTCAAATTAAAGAAGTAAGAGATTCAACAGTCATTCGGCTAATACGTCCACCCTATCTACTTAGAAAACATAAGAATATTAAGCAAAAAATACATAAATGTATATATTAATCAAATAATATAATATAATAATTATATCTTCTAAGTTGAGGAACGCGGACATATTGTGGAATTTGTAATAAATAAATAAAACAAACTTATTTTTTGAAATATTGTCTATTCCACTAAAGATATTTATAAAAATATAACTACCGGTTTCGGCCTCACACCATCGCCGAAACCGGTAGTTGTATTTATATAAATATCTTTAGTGGAATAGACAATATTTCAAAAAATAAGTTTGTTTTATTTATTTAATAATTATATTATAAAATATATGCTACATGCTTCGAAGGATGAGAAATGCGATTTCAATCATATGGATCAAATAAAACATATTGTTCTGGTATTTAGTTTATTACAAATTGTATACAGAATCTTTTATAATAATTTAACAAGTCACAACAGAATTTTCTGATGAAAGATTTGAAAACAAATGCATGAATTGGAAACACTAATATGTAGTAAAGTTCGCTATTGGCTAGTTCATGTATGTGGAACTTATTCAAGAGCAGCAGCACCAGAAATAATTTCGATGAGTTCTCGTGTAATTACAGCTTGTCGAGTTCGATTAAATGTTAAAGTCAGTTTGTCTATCATTTCTCCAGCGTTCTTACTGGCATTATCCATTGCAGTCATACGTGAGGACTGTTCGCTGCAAGCACCCTCCTTCATACCATAGTAGAGTAGAGAAGCAATGGAAAATTCCATATAACTTTGTAGAACATCAGAATCAAGGGAATCATACACACTTAGCTTCGGCGCAGCACTGATAGCAGATTGACTAAAGAGTGGTATTTCAGTTGTTGAATATGAAACAACAGATTTGAATCTGTTAAAAATTATTTTACCTGAGGAAAAGCTGTGCTTGCTGGCTTCTTGTGCGATTCTGGAAGCATCTAAAAATGTTGGAGGTTTGCGTCCAATTTCATTGGCCACCATTAGAATATTCTTTCCAAACAATCTTTGAAGTATAGCTCGTGATTTGTCACCAACACAAATTACCTTAGTGTTCTCTGGATTCGTACAAAGTTCATTCCTGATATGACGTGAGACTTGAGTATGAACTGCCCCACATAGGCCTCGATCAGAAGTCAGTGCAATCAGAAGTCTTTCCGGTTTGTCTTCAACAGGAGCAACTTCAGCTCGTTCGTAAAACAATTTGGCACCCTCACCGTATGGTCTTGCTTGCTTCAAATCCCTTTCTGCTTTAGTGTATTTTGCAGCAGAAACCATTTTCATGGACTGCGTGATTTTCTGAATATTCTTCACAGATTTAAGCCGTAAAGAAATTGATTTAAGAGTGGCCATACCACGAACTTGTGGTTGATTTCCATAGTTGATAGCAATAACTCCAGCCCTGTTCCACATTTTTCTAAATTTCTAGCAAACCCAAGGACAAAAAGATCACTGAAAAACAGAGAAAAGATCAGCAAGAACAGCTGATGTCTCGAAATAAAATTTAACAGTTTAGCCAACTACCAGGGTATATGATAACTATTTATTTGTGTTAATTTCATATTATTCACTGTTGGTTTAACTGGTGATATACGTTTTATAAAAATTTTATTTATTATTTATTTCTCTTAAAGTTGAAGGAAATGCAAACTAATGACTAATAATGCCTTTCATTCATAAATAGAAATAACTTCTGCTCAGCAGAGTAAATGTTAATGCACAAAACAGTATTTTGTGTCTGTACACAATTAATTAAAAATTTGAAATACCGAATTAATTAGAAAGTGATGAATTTTTAAAGATATTTAAAAAAGGCAAACCCTCCCCCCCCCCCCCCTCCCCTAGTTGTTTCCATTTTTGACATTAATGTTTGTTATTTACTTTAAAAACGTTTTAGTTTCTATAAGAAGATTCAAGAAAAGTTGAAAAACATTTTCATACTGTGGAAATTTGTAATAAATAAATAAAACAAACTTCTTTCTTAAAGTATTGTCTATTCCTTAAAAAATGTTTATACTAAAACTACCGGTTTCGGCCTTACACCATCGTCAGGTTTACACATAAGTCTGAGAGTACTTACAGCTAAACCTGACGATGCTGCGATGACTGAAGTTTATGAATACAATTGTTTATATGTAATGTACACTATTTCAACGAATAAGTTTGTTTTATCCTCTTATGGGATGACCTGTAACCAATGGTTCCTGATTTCTTCCTACCACTTGAGTGAAATGCTATGCTTAGCAGATTTTTCGAACCTTATAATATATTTTTTCATAACTTCACCCTATTAATTGTTTTGCTTTATAAAAACTAGTAATTACAGATTCTTCTGGATGCACTCCCATCATCAGTATCTATAACTTTTCTATTCTTTATGTATATTTTTTTCTTTCACTGGAACAGAATATTTTTTTTATGGTACATATTTATTGAGTCGGCCTCTATATTCAAACACTAAGTCAAAACAGTTTTGATAAGCGATGCTGTGATAAATATATTACATATGAAATCAGAATTTCCTTACGCAACCCCCAAAAGTTGGTCGGATGCTTCATGTGTTCTAATTTTATTGGGTAGCACTATAGTTTACTTAATAAGATTTTTTTTTTTTTTTCTTGGTGTAGCAATTCATAGCTCAAATAATTACAAATGCTGTTTCATGAAAATGATTTAACAAATAAGAGAAATCATCCTTGAATGAGTCACATGAATGATCTAAGGATACAAGTGTTATAAGGACGATTAATGTAGGTATTGCTTCATCCTTGAAGACGTCACGTACGAAATACGAGGGGCCGGTAACTCAGAGGTAGCGTACTAGCCTTTTGAGCTCAAGATCGCGGGTTCGAAACCCGGCGGAGGCCGTTAGGATTTTTTTATCTGGGTGGTGAAAAATCTTGATAATGCCGTCCTTCGGATGGGACGTTACACGATCAGGTCTCGATCTGTACGATGTCAGTTACTCGTTAAAGACCCCTACCCTAGATGAATAAAAATTTAGGTTAGGCAGAATTTAGGACTTCCACAGTAGTCAGGCTCATGTCGACCAGAGTGACGAAAGAGCTTTCTGGTAGTAGGTGATATGACCTTGTAGTTAAAGCCCGATCATAATAACTAACTAACGTACGAAATACAAGATAGAATCGAAGAGGATAATTGTCTCACATAAAATAAATTATGTTCTGCTATAATATGTAGGAGTAAATCTGATTAGGTTTTTTTGGTATTAACTTAGTAAGAAGAAAACAAAAAAAACATTGCTGGTATTAGATCGATGTGTTCTCTGAACAATCGATGTTTCAGTTGGGAGGGAGTACTGTTCTTTCGTTGTCACAGGTAGAACTCCGTAATCAATAACTGTTATTTAGTTACTGATATAGTCAGGTGAAGTGGAGGTAGACCTTAGTGCTCGTCGGGATTTATCTCTGTAAACGTTCTTATTAACTGCTCTAGTCGAGTCGCCTATCATTTTATATAAACGCACTTTTTCCTACTGTTCTTATAATTTGTTCAAAATTGTTACTTCTCATAGTCACACATCTACGTACATTTATTTCACTGTATTTAACAATTAATATAGTTAATTTGCCTTGGTAGATTTATCTATAATGGTTATTAAAAAAATATGTTGTATTGGTGCTGGTTATGTTGGTGGTCCTACCTGTAGTGTTGTAGCTTTGAAATGCCCAGATATCATTGTCACTGTTGTTGACATGAACCATGACCGGATAGCTCAATGGAATTCGGAAAAATTGCCAATTTATGAGGTAAAAGTTTCTAACGTGTGACTACAATTGTTAGTAGATAATTGAATATAATAGAATTATTATTAATTTACCACTTCGAATGTTTTAGCCAGGTTTAGATGAAGTTGTCAAGAAATGTAGGGGCAGAAACTTATTTTTCTCTATAGATGTTGAGAGCGCTATTCAAGAAGCAGATTTAATATTCATATCAGTCAACACTCCTACCAAAACGTCCGGCAACGGCAAAGTAAGTTTGTGATTTTAAATATATACTCATGCTGGATCGCCACCGGGCGTCCTCTTCTCTAGAAGAATGACCAAACCGTAAGCAGTTTGCGAATGGTAATTTAATTTTTATAAATATTATTTTCCCTTTCGATGCATTAAGAATATTGCTGGTGATTATCCGGATTTTGGGTTTTAAAATCATCTCCGGAGCCGAACCCGGATTTGGATTTTAGACCAAATTTGAACTTAGATTTTTGGGAACCTTTTACAAATAGAACCCCGTTTATCTTTAATGCTGGAATTTTTCGGAAAATTTCTTCAATATTTATTTGAATAATCAAGGCCCTACAGTACTCTTCCCTACTTTCAATTATGAAATCGAACATAAAATAATGTTCTTAGATACCTCTTGGCGCAAAAAGGGCGGATATTATTTTTTCAATAAAAACCTAAATTATGATTTATATTTATAATTTTGTAGACTGTCAGACTTGAGTGGGCTGTCTTCATAAAAAACGAATAATTGAATGCTTATAACAAAATTGTTATTAGAGATTTATTTATATTTACAAAAAATGTTATTGAACGTATCTGTTATTTCATTTTTATAGTATTAAACAATTTTATTCCCATTCTTGTTCTAAACTACCTCCCTTACAAGGTTTTTTTGTACATTTACTTTATTCGGCATTAAATCGAAAATCCTTGAGAAGTTCCAAAATCCGGAATACGAAAGTACTGAATCCAGATTGGAATTTTAGCTGCAGATATCCGGACTTCCAGATTTTTCTTGATATACCCATGCTATTGTGATCCTTCAAAACATGAGTTAGTAGTTCCAATTACGCGGAGATCTGTTTCAGGCGCACTTCGTATGCATATTTTTATACATTGGCACCAGCTGGGTTTTCCCCAACCAAATTAATATTGGACTGGTTGAAAGGCCAACCGGAAATCTACCCAACCTATCGTTTCTGGAGTCAGAAAAGAAGGTGTTATCGTAATTGGACTGGTGGGCAAGATGTAGCCCTCATGGCCGTGGTCCCCGGTAACTTATGTTTGGATGTCAGATTTTTTATTTATTTTTTGCTAAGGGCCCCTGCTGCAGAAATCTTGGTTCGAGCGGAAAATCAAATAAAAAATATATATTACATTTTTTTCAGTATTTCATAACTGTTGCATATGTTTCATTCCAGTTATGTAATGTGTTTAAAAAAATAAACTTTTATTTGTTCTCAGGTGCTAAATTGAGATTTAGCTAATACCATAAAAACTGTTTTGCAATCTCTCTACAAGTATTGTACTTCCTTAACCCACGTAAAAAATGCATTTTTGTTTAATTTCTTTGCCTCGATTCGAATACAATTTGTGTAAGCTTTGCGTTTTTATTGAAGTTTAAGTCGATACTCCGAATCATTCTAGTCAATATGACGATGTTATTTGAAGTCAGCAGCTATCTTGATGTCTACACATCAGTTTATCTATCTATTAGGAAAGTGCAGTATAGGTACAGTAATGAGACCACACGAGACAGCCATGACTTCCGGTATATTGTGACCTGCCCATGCAGTGCCTTGGCAATCTTGTATTTTATTGAGTGCGAAGTAAATAAATAAAAAATAATCGTCGGTGAGTCAGTGGTAATGTACTTCCCCAGCACAAATTAGGTTTTCGCTATCCCCCCAAAACCAGTCGACCGTTTTGGGCTAAAATTCAATAGTTGACTTGCATAATGGCGTCTGAATCCTCGTACTTAATTTTGTGTTAGTACCGTTCTTATGGGGTTCATTCATTAGATGACTTACATAGGGGCTTCTGAATCCTTAAACTAATAAGTTTTGTGTCGATGCATTCGTTACATCAGCAGTTATTATTTTTTTTGAGTTGAACCCCCCGTACCTTTTGTCGATTCCACTGAAAATTAATAGGTGTCGTCCTTATGAAGTTCTGAATTTACATATGAAATGTCGCATCTGTACATACATTCTATCGGGAGTTATTGTGTTCACATGCACAGACCACAATATCGTTTTTTTCATTCACACGGGGTCGGAAAACATGGAAGTTCAGTGAAAACTCATCGAATTTCTGACAGATTAAATAACTTTTCCTATACTTCGTATTACTGGGGAAGTAATAAAATAATTTAAGTGAACGCTTAAAAAAATATAAATATGATTTAATTTTTTTAAGCGTTCACTTATAGAGATATAGATTTTTTACTGACATGATAATTTTTTTAGGGACGTGCAGCAGATCTGAAATATGTTGAAAATGTGTCCCGGAAGATCGCTGAAGTGGCAACAGGAGACAAAATAGTCGTGGAAAAGAGTACCGTACCGGTCAGAGCAGCCGAGAGCATTTTGAACATACTGAGGGCTAACCAAAAACCAGGTGTTAGCTATCAAGTAAGTTATAGTTGTGTGTTTATTTTTGTCGTTAGAAACAGAACGATTGATTCTTTCAATGTTTTCCTATCATGGATGGAAATTAATGTTATCCAGTATGATTTACTAAATTGCTTACTTTGATCCCCCACCCCTTCGTAAAAAATTAAAAGGTGTCGTCCTGAAGGAGTTTCAAATCAACGTATAAAATCGCATACATCATTCAATCATTACTCCGGCAGTTATTAGGGTTGCTGAGTTAAATCCCCCCTTCCCTGGGATCGATTTGTCTAAAAATCAATAGGTGTCATCCTTATGGGGATCCAGATACACATATGACATTTTATGTCGATATATTCATTCGATCGGTACTATCTCTAGAAGACACATGAATTGTCAGACATGAATTTTGTTTTTCATTTTGGATTCAGAGGGTCGGAAAACTTGTGCTGATGTTCTGATACTTAATCCAAAATGCAGCAAACATGTAAGTAGACACTTATTCGGCTTCATGCCTCGATAACTAAAAATGCATTTTCGCATGGTAGTTACTCAATCTGCACCCAAGACGTGGATTTCCCATCTCACCCGGTAATGAAATATTAATTCGTAGGAGTTCCTTACTTCTACCAACACTCATATTAATTTTTTGTGATTTTTTAAAATTTAATGGATGATGTTGTTACGTAACTTGATGAAAAAAGGTCTCAATAGAGATACATATAAATATGCAAATATATTGAGATATTGACTGCAGGCATATTTAATGAGGCTCAAATGTGTATTAATATAATACTTGACAGGAAACCTTTCCAGGAATTGCACAATTGTACCAAATGCATTTGTAATTATTATTAAAGCTAAAACAAAAAAAGGTAATTAATAGGAGAGAAGTGGTCTTGAATAAACAAAGATGTGAATAATTTTATCTGGAAATGTAATTTTTAAAAATAATAGTAAAATAAAAAATATTCTATAAAAAGAACGGCTGAATTATAATTGGTATGCGTGTAGAGGGAATAGGAAGGAAGAGAGATCAGGCTTTTGGTCGAAGAAAACAAACTTGTTGCAATCCTCTGCCATTTCACGGATGGTTAGTCGACGATTTGATCGCACGAGAAAGTTCACTCTGGCAACATGATCGTCGTCAGTAGAAATTGATGGGCTTCCTGGACGAGGATTGTCTTCTGACCATGTTCGGCCTTCTTTGAACCTCTTGTACCACTCATGACACCATGATCGACTCATACATTCATCCCTAAAAGCCTCTTGCAACATCTGAAAAGTTTTACCCAACTTCACACAAAACTTGACACAAACGCGTTGTTCTTTTTTCTGATTCATTTGACAAAATAGCAAACACGAAAAACTTGTTTCACAGAAACGTCTGTTATTTCACAACAAAGTAGGTAGTAGAGAATCTACAGAAACAGCTGAGCTCAGGAATTCACAACAACTAATGGTGCCAACCGTACCTCTCTCTGACGCTCCGTTGGCGCGTAATCCAAAATGTCATGGACCTTTTTGATCAACCCTCGTAATTTTCCATAGGAGAAAATAAATTTAAATATTGACCTTTCCAGGTGACAAAAATTTGTTGTGCGATTTGTGATTTATAATTATAATTATTTACTTCACTTACAGATTCTTTCAAATCCAGAATTTCTCTCAGAAGGTACAGCTATTGACAATCTTCTGAATGCAGATAGAATTCTGATTGGTGGAGAAGATACGCCAGAAGGACGAGCGGCAATCGAAGAACTTTGTTGGGTTTATGAGCATTGGATCCCAAGATCGAAAATTCTTACTACGAACACTTGGTCGTCAGAACTTTCAAAACTGGTAAGAAAACAACAAAGATCATCATTATTACTATTCCCAGTACCATATATTATATGTATTACACACAAACAGCTAACGTTTCACATATTAATTTTTCTCTTCACCGACTGTGAAGAAGCGTCAATACCGACTGCATTGAAGACAGAAACGTAAGCGTAACTATTTTTAAATAAACCATAATTATTCCAAAAATGTTTAAAACATGTTATTAACTATAGGTTTTTGTCCCCAATTTCAACTCTGAAGAAGAATAAAAATAATACTAAAAACGTTAAAAAAAAAAGAGAATAGTTGTTAAATTTTATGACTTTACCTGGAGGAGTTCCACCTCCACGTTTTTTTGTTTTGTTCTCTACCTTCCTGGGAAATATCAGCCATATTTCTATTTCTTATTATTTCTTCGATTTTTTTAGAAAACTCACCAACAATTCGAACTACATATATTTACAGTTTAGCGCTAACCTCCACCTCCAATTTAACTCATCACAGAGTTCTGAATTTTACTTAGAAGCTAAGTTATGAATTGAAAAGATTCCTTTAATGTGCTGAAATGTTTCTATCCTCAAATCTCAAATATCACCCCTCCCCCCTTGTGATGTGTCTTCAGGGCGATCATTTACTGATTGACTAAAATTTATAAAAATCTGGAAAATCAATTTCAGGAGCTAAAAATTGCTGAGTGACGTAGGCAATTTATAATTATGGCAATATTATTTGAATAGCTCTAAAATATACCCGCTTTTTTTTTTGGTTTTTTTTATTTATTCAAAACACAGGAACTGATGACATTGATTGGAACATTATAAACATTTTTTAAACTAGATTTTAATTGATCCGTGTTTAGTTGGTCATTGGGCGAAGTGGCATGTGTCTGTTTGAGAAGTGTTTTATTTGAGTATCGTTGTTTATTTTGGAGATGATTGCTTATTAATTTTTTTTTTTGAGATAAGATAGTTGAGACTTGTTCAAATCAATGATTGCAAAAGCATTTCAGATATTTTTGTTTTTTGATGTCTTTCTGATGGCCATTTTTTTATCATTATCGGTTAACTTCAAGTGAGGTTTGTGATTTAAACAAACAAAAAAGAGCAAATAACTTCCTCATGGATGATTATGAACATTTTTAACACAGAAATATCTAATATTTCAAAATTGATCAATTTTTTTTTTCGTAATTTTTCTTATTGGTGACCTTTTTCTCAGTCACATTATATGAAAGTTAACAGACAATCTCGATTTCTAATTGTATTAGACATTTGAACCAAATGCCTTTTCTCAACAAAATAAAAAAAATACTTTTGTTCCTCAATTTTTTTATTATTTTTCATATGTGTAGTTTCTTATGATTAAAATGCGTGAATTTTGTTATTATAGATTACCTACAGTTGAAAATACAAACGTTACCATATTTCTTATCTATTGTTTTATTGAGCATGAATTCCATTCATTTAACTAATAAAAATAAAAACAAGATTAAAGTATTGTTACTCATATTATTTATTAGTAATGAAGTTCAAATGTTAGTAGTATAAACGCAATATAATGTTTATATTGTTGGTTTAGAACTTGATGTTTTCAACTTCTCGCAATATAAACTTAATTTTTCCTTTAATTTGTATCTATCAGTAATTACGCTATTTAAAAATAGTCCACCGAAACGTTTTTTAATTCTTTAAGTGGCCGTCTGAGGTCGCTCCTGCGCATGCCTCTGTCATATTTTTGGCCTTAATTTAAAAATGGACATTTTTATTGTACATTTTTAATTACGTAAAAAATGTCAGTGTGAAATCATCTTAAAGATTCCACATACGTGTCCGTTTTTCTCGTTCAATTTTAATGATATTTAGTATCATTGCGGTTTTGGGCATGCTCGAAAATGCTACTCCCAAGGAATTCCACAAATTTAATTCTAAGAGGTGATGGACTGTTAAAGAATGTTTTGTAAAATTCCCGAATTTCGGAATGTTTATACCTCAAGTTCCACACAAACATTTTAAAATATTTTGAGTGAGCTTCAAGCTGCCTCTGGGGTCTCTTTTGACCGAGCTAGATTAAAATTGGAACATTACTGTAGTAGTGTTGCCCCGTGGAAGGAAATACTTTTTGAATTCTTCTACTTGGCAAATGATTGCCAATATCTACGACATACTTATTTGGGATAATAATTATGACGCATTTTGAAATTCATTATGAATTTATATTATTTTGTCCTTACAGGCTGCCAATGCGTTCCTAGCACAGAGGATCTCGAGTATAAATTCTTTGTCTGCCGTTTGTGAAATCACTGGTGCTGATGTCTCCGAGGTGGCACGAGCTGTCGGCATGGACTCACGTATTGGCAACAAGTTTTTGAATGCGTCTGTTGGTTAGTCCTCCACCGTATATTTTGACTTGATATTTATTTTATTTATTTATTTTTCTTACGAACTTATTAGGTAATGAATATAATTATTACAGTTATTGTAAAATCCGTGTCCTTGTGCACTTCCATCTAGGGCGTACGTTATTTTGTTTTTAACTTTTCCAAACATGCTGAAACTGCTTCCTATTTCCCAAATTCAAACAATTTCAATCAGCTACACCATTCAGATCGTGATTTAGCATTCTAGCATTATAAGTTCTGTGTAAACTGATTTAAATTATATTAAATGTGTAATCTTTATTAAAGTTATTTATGTACAGTTCTAAAAGTTATTTTCTTTTTGCTTTAGTTGTTCGCAAGTTTTAAACGCCTCTGAGAGCAATCGGCACTACACTGGTAATAGTCAATCTTATAAAATATGTGTTGGGTCACTGAGCCCACAGAAAATGATAGAAAGGGAGGTACTCGAAAATGTTTAGGAACTATTGAATTTGTATTGTTATCGACACTTATCTACTTTTTGTGTGATTGTGTAATTAATTTTCTTAGTTGATACTATGTTCCAATTTTTTAATATTTTTTTAAAAATTTTATTATGTAATTTAAGAGATGTATCATATAAATGTTGTAATTTTTAGGTTTTGGAGGAAGTTGCTTTCAAAAAGATATTTTGAACCTCGTTTACATTTGTCACTGTTTAAATTTACCTGAAGTAGCAGCTTATTGGCAAAAGGTATTTTTTTACTTCCTCAGCTAAACGCAGTTATGTAATCGGTCAGAAATTCGACGTTGATTCATCGGAATTTCATGTTTTTCAAAAATAAAAATAAAATAAAAAACCTCCCAGAACTCCATAAGGCAACACCTATTGATTTTCAGCTGATTTGGCAAAAGGAATGGGGGGATTAGGGAGGCTTAACACAAAAACTCCAATAACTGACGATGTAATAAATGTATTGAAACAAAAGTTTATATTTAAATGCTAAATCCCATAAGTATGACACCTATCAATTTTCATCAGCAAAAAAGAAGGGGGATTCAACTCAAAAACCTATATAATAAATATATCGATAACATTTTGTGTGAGGATTCATAAGTCTCTGAGTAAGACACCCATTGGTTCTCAACTAAAACGGTCATTTGTTTTTAAAGGGAGAGAGAAAACTTAGTTGATTAATTCTCGTTGGAGATTTACATTGCCGGTTATTCAACGACGACCTTTTTTATTTGTGTATTAAATTTCCATGACAGTTCTCTCTGATTTTTTTTTTACGTTTTCAGGTGATTGATTTTAATGAATATCAGAAATCACGATTTTCTGCGAAAGTTATTGAGTGTTTATTCAACACAGTGACAGATAAACAGATAGCAATATTAGGATTTGCATTTAAAAAAGATACTGGCGATACGAGAGAATCCCCAGCGATACATGTTGCGAAAACGCTATTGGATGAGGGTGCTAAATTACATATCTATGATCCAAAGGTAATTATTATTACTATTAATCATGGTAATTTAATTATTATTACTATTAATCACCAACAAATGGCATTTTCTCGCCATGGAAATTTTGCCATTGCAATATAGAACGAATTTCACTTCTCTGTCAACTTGTAAATGAAAGTTGACTTTTTTATTGAATTTCTCTTTAAATATATTTCACATATTGATTAATAAGCTATGATTATTGTCATTTGAACATCGCCAAAACAGTTTCTGTCTAAGCTATTCTCAAGTTAACCCTCTCCTGCTATGAACTCATTTATTTGCTTAAATTAATTAATATATTCCTACTTTGGCAAGAGAGGCGAGTTAACTGGAGAAATAGTGTGGTTCTCACATCAGAAACATAAAAACAAAAAATAACCCATTGCAGATATAAATTAAAGAGAATACTTCTATGTCGAATATTTAGACATCACTAATAAAAAGAAAAATGCTGGAGAGCTCTTACTTTGCGAATTTCTTCAGCTTTCAAAATAAATAACTGGAACGAGGCTGAATTATATAATTTTTTCATTATCATTTCGCCCAGAGGTCGGCAACCTTTTTGCACCTGGGCGCGACAAACCGTAGGTTCTCACGTGAGGGCCACGTATTGCATTAAGTTTTCTAGCGTTTGAGCCGCAAAACGTTTCTAAATAACACGAACATTTCATATATCGTAACATTTTGCTTTTGCCTCAACAGATTTTGTAAGTCTATCTATACACTCTATATATAATTAATTTTTAATAATTACCATTATTCCATATTTTATACCTTAGTTTTATTTCCTCTTTCTTGTTAACGTTGATGGTATTTCTTGTTTCAGGTTGAGCATAGTCAGATCTACAAAGACCTCATTTATGTTACTGACGATGAACAACATGTGAGGAAGTCTGTTTCAGTCTATAATGATGCCTATGCTGCCACTAAACGTACTCATGCCATTGTCATATGCACCGAGTGGGATGAATTCATTGTAAATATATTCTAATTTATAATTATGTAGCACCGTAAATATTTTTATGTGTCCACCACTTTTTGTTTTGTAAAATAAATTAGTTGGTCCTTCCTTAAAATCTGGATACTACAAAATTGAAATGCTACCTCTTAAGCAAGTCCTCTCAAAATCAGTAATCAGTAGCAAAAATCATACAAAAAATAGCATGACAGAAAGGTTGCTTTATTATAATATGTATTTCTTTTATTACAAACATGCGTAGAAATGGAAGTTATCAGTAATTTTAGAAATAAATGAATAAAAAACTCAATGCAAAAGCAAAAGTAAACAATAAATAAAAACTAGAGACTATAATGGATATCATGGGATAAAAGTGAAAAAAGAGACCTAGAAAACGTGTTGCGAAGAACCTCATGTAACATTTTGCTAATGATTTTTTTCTTTTTCGGACCCGCTGATTACGAATATCACTGTTGGCAGACTTGATTGTTTCTAAGTTCCATTTTCCAATATGGCAGCCAAAATTCAGTGTTTCTCAATTACCGTTGTTCGTAACAAAAAATCATCATGATATGAAATTATCTGTAACCGCTTTACCAGTTGATACTTCAGCTTCAGAAAAATAATAAATAGATAAGAAAGGCTAATATGAGGTGAATCATGTGCGAACTAAATTCAGATATTTCAGTTCCTTTTGTCAGCTGTGTTTGTGCGAACTGAACAATCGAAATTCCAACGAGTTGGAAGTCATGTTGATACCAGGAAAAATATTCACAAGTTCTTCATTCGTAGGTACAATACCTACCCTCTACGTTCGATTGTTGCTTATTCGCCAATGCATGTGAGAATACTCATCTCTTCGATGAACAGGTGCAAGTAATTTGGGGGGTTGTTGAGTCTGTCGTCTTTTTTTTTTAATGCTCGCTTATCTGATAATATTTCTGCTCAGAGAGGGCAAATTGTTACCTTCAAAAGGAGCCACCACGAATTTCTTGGATATCACTTACGAACGCCATTAACATCTCGGGTTCCAGCTTAGCAACTAGCTGTGGGGATTTCAACCTCGATATCTGAACGTCGTTCCACTCAGAAGCATTTATCGAAAGAAACTGAAGTAACGATGGCATAGTTGGGCTGTAAGATTACAATGGTGTAGTATTCGTCTGTTTCACCTTACATGCACTTCTCTAATCTTTAATATATATCTAATCATTTTTTTATTCCAAGAAAAAACTATTATTAACCAAAGCAATAAAAATAAAATAAATGGATTATTCTTAAATTTTTAACGAAAACCACGATATAATATATAATAACGAAAAGCAACATATGCGTTTTTCTCCGAAACGGTGGTCGCAGATCTTGTTGATTTTGCGGGACCTTATATGGGGGTTATTTTTTCCGGACATGAGCTGAAGTATAGTCTGACCATGACACGTTTTTTTTAGATATTGGAGTTTGAATTTCACCCATTTCTTTCTCATTTGCGCCCATAGAAACTTGGAAAAATGTGTTTATATTAATTCCTTTGATGATGTACAATATAACAATTGGTTGTGATATAGGCAGCTATCTCCTATTTCAACATTTCGTTGTTTTCGGTCCTACTCCATACTACTTGTGTGGAGTATGTCTGAACAGACTAGGATTTACACTATTTCAAGTTCCTAAAATGAGGTTTATTAAGTGGGGCCAAAAAGTGCAAACATGAGCACGCACACACTTGTACTCCTTTTTTTTAGTATAGATTTACTGAATACATTGTGTTATTATTTGCAGACTTTGGATTTTAGACGGATCTATGGGAGTATGATGAAGCCTGCGTACATATTCGACGGCCGAATGATTCTTAAAGAACAAGAACTAACAAAAATCGGTTTTCATGTACACACCATTGGTAAAAGAACTACAAGATCAGGTCTTAAAAGAGCCTGGGGTACTGTCGACTGTGCTTAATACTGTGCAATTTTTATTTATTTCTTATATAGGTGAAACATTTTATATTTATGAAAGTTAAACTTTAAAAAGATATAATATCAAGTCTATCCTTATATTTTAATTCTTTGTCCTCATTTGTTATGCATGAGAAGGAAGGATTCAAAAATTATTTTTTGTTATTTGACAAGTTGAGTCTATTACCTTAATCTAAAATGTCTTTAAGTTTTAATAAATATAATATTAGAATTGAGTTTTAGTTCAGAAAGTCTGTGCAACTTATGTTTAAAATCAAAATGTGTTTCATTTGGTGACAAAAAAGTTTTTATTTAAATGTACCAGGCTTCAATATGAGACTTTTACAATAGTCTTTTAATCTATGTATTATATAACTATAAAAATGAAATTTCAAACTTCTATAATTTAATAAAAGCCACGATGATTTTATGTCATGTATTTATTTTTTATAAGGAAATATCTTGTGAAACAAAAAAAAAAAAAAAAAAAAAAAAAAAAACGATTTATTGAATATTTGAACAAATCAGCTTAACTTATAGTGTGTTAATAGAAAGTTGACAGAAGAATTAAGCATACATTTTTTACTTGTTAGAAACATACTGTTTTGTCTTCTCTTCCCCCTTAAAACTTCATTTATTTGTCTAAGCCACGATTGAATCCTTGCTTTTCATATACTACTTAATTATTATAATATAATACAATACTATTTTATTTTATTATACCTATTACGTTATAATTAGAGATATTAATAGTTTCGCATTCTGTAATATTTTTTATAATTTTTAAAGTATTCAATGAAGAATGTATTTTTATATCTCAAAAAGGAGCCTAGAAAAAATATGGCATGTGTATAACAAATTGGTAGTTTGTAGTTATAATAATGAAATTTCATCCTTTCTACTAAATCCCGGAGATTGCACATGCACATTTAACGCTAACCTATTGTATTTTTCATAGATTCTCTACGGACTGATTTTATTGTATAATTTACTTTAGTTGTACTTCCTGGGAAGATGCCCGGGACTTAGACGGACGAAATTCAGAATTTTCGGCAGAGGCATTATCACAGAGAAGGAATTCAGAAGTTTGGATTGTCCTTGGATTTATTAAGGACTGGGAGGCTAGAAGTTTTTTTGGTATTCCGTTCCAAAAGGATCGAGAAGTCATGGTAAGGAGGAATTCTAGTGCTTCCAAAGAAGAGATAAGATCATTGGATTCCTAGGTCCCTAGCTATATACCATCTCACCCAATATATATTTAACTACAAATAAAGTATGTATATATATGTTTTGTTATCAGCTAATATATACTATAAAATACTATAACTGTCAAAGTATTATTACATCAAAGTGTATTATTATAATTTTTATTTTTTATAATTGTTAATATATTTTGAACTGAAAATTTTCTTCCTCCCCATTTTTTAAAATTATTTTATTATTAATTTACTTAGGACCAAGCTTTTCTGCCGCCCTAGGGAAACCCGGAAAATGCCTCTCTTTCTCAATGCGGTAAGATTAGATCAACATTTGTGATCTGTAAAGGGGAAAAAACCTCTCAAATTTATTTAAAATATATTAAAAAATGTTTATGCATTTATTTTTAAGAATGTGCTGAGTATAGATATTTTTTGAAGTACACATATTCAAAATAGGCCATAATATAAAGAAGGATATCATTAAAAAAATAGATTTTGTTTTTGCTGAAAATGTTATTGCAGCGCTTTGGTATGCCATAGGTCTACCCAGTTTTTTTTTTAAATCGGTAGGAGAGTAGGTATAGGTATTAAGCAAGTTCTAGCGGTAATTCCCTACAAACAATTCACATTGGATCCTTTTAAGAACTAATTTCACGGCGCTGTTCCTCCAGTGACCCAGGCCTCTTCAAACTTCCTTCGTCAAAATAAGTTTAAAAAGAATACCTACAATTTTTTTTTTTTTTTTTTGACATTACCAAATCAAGCATAAACTGCCGAAAAATATAGATCCATCTCCAAGCCATATAAAATTAAGGGGGCGGTAACATTTATTTTTTCTTCCTTTAGGGTGCATTTTGAGGGTGCAACATCACCCTGTCATATGTCCAGAGAGAGCTAGGAGTTGAGCCTGGACATTTTTTAGGCTGTGTTTATTAGCCATCAGCCGACCAGTCAGACGATCGGCGTCCTTCACAGCCCATAGTATGCTGCTTTCTTCTGCTCCAGCTAGGAGCCATCAAATCAGCTGAACAGATTAGCGGTCTCTGATACCAGCTATCGTAGGTCCAGTCTCAGGTAGGATCCTGTCCCGCGAATTAACTTCACCCTTAAATAGTGGTACAGACATTCGAAGACTATGTGTTCTGCAGTCTCGATGGCGCACGAACAGTTTGTGTTATTCTTACTCAAAAAGAGAAGAGATTATAGTAAGAATCACCGTGATCTGAAGTCTATGGAGGGTGGGGGGGCACAGGGTGGCAGTTATAGAGACAGTTCGATAGGCCCTTGTAACCCTTAAAAAGGCTGATCTCTGGGCTTGCATCTCAATCATGTGCTACCGTTCTGTAGAGTCTTGCCAGCAATCGCCATCAGCGTACCTAGCTTCAGAGCAGTCGATACTCTGACGATTGTCCTAAGTGCGGAGTTGCCGAGGCCCCACATCGCACGTGCCAGGTTTAGGGCGCCGTAGTGATTATTGTCCTTACCTTAATGGCAACAACGTGGGGCGTCACTTTCAAGCCCGGCGCGATCCTCATCCCAAGGAAAGTGATCACAACCGAGCTCTCATTGAGCCAAAACCGGGGTAAGTCGAGCACCGGGTCTGCCACTTCTCAAGTTATTCGAAGTTTCACTAGGTGAGAGGGTCAACTTCTTGGCACAGCAACAATTTCCTGCGTCATTGAGGCTGGTGCGCGAAGCGTCAGCGTGGCATGAACTTGCACCATGACCACGAGATCATCGATATAGGCTATTGCCTTTTATCGATGGTTCTCGAGGTCATAGAGCAGTCCGTCAAAGAGTATATTCAAGAGCGTCGGTCCGAGGACAGCCCCCTAGTGACGTCCATTGTAGCACGAGTATACACCAAGGCGGCAGGCTAAGGAAGCTAGAGATCAGTGCAAATACATTCCTAGGCAGTCATATGGGACAGCAGGCCATCAGGTGCAATAGAAGAAGACGCAGAGAATATATTTGCTCCTTGTTGATCTACGCTGCCTCTCGCCGGTTCTTCCCCTCGAAATGCCTGGGGAAGGTAACATGAAAAAATTTACATGAGGGCCGCCGGATAAGTGTATTTACTGAAAAATGATATGATTTCATTTTAGTACACAGTGAATACACTTATCCGGCGGCCCCTTGTAGATTTTTTTTTACCTTCCCCAGGCATTTCGAGGGGTAGAACTGATAAGAGCAAGCGTAGAAGAACAAGGAGCAAATATGTATTATATTATAATAAAATTGACTGAAATGGCTTTATAATCGCCGTTCCTCAGTAAAACTATAACCATGAGACGGCTTCTCTACACCTTCAATCATTGGTGTGTAAGTTTGTCCTTTAGGAGTTATAACTACAGTATCAATATTTTTAAAATATAACAAATTTCTTGGTCGTAGTTGTTTTTATAGGAAAGCCAAAGACTTAAATATTTCATGCAAATTGAACATTTTAGTAGATGTTTTAACATGCCATAACTCCATTACCATTGTTTCAATTTTAACCTAGCTCGAGCAAAAACGCCTCTGGGGTAGCTTGAAGTTCACTCAACCTTTCTTCCGTTCAGAGACAAGGCATAACTTCCAATATTTCAGTGCTAATTAAACTCCGTGAAAAAAACGGTCGCTCTATTCAACTTTGATCTCAATCCAAATTAATTCAAAAAGTTCATGGGAAATAGAAGAATAGAATGTATACATCCTCCCCTTCGGAGATAGGCTATGCTAACTGGAATTTTTTTTCATCGATGCCCGTCTCCCTCCAGGCCTTACATGTGAGTTTTACGAAAATCGATCATTGGGTAGGTGGTGTAAAATGTCAGAGTGGGACACACAGATGTCCGACACGACTTTTAATTTTTGTAATGATTCACGAATATGAAAGTATTTTTTCGATCCGATGTTTTTTTAGGATTAAGATTTAATGCAACAGTTCACCTATTACTTACGGGCAGTGAACCAAAAAAGGACATAATTACTTTTCATAACAGGAATTTGAGCATCACCGACGAGAACAAGAGAAGCATCTGATAGGGGCTTACGTTTTGCTTTATCACTTATTTAATTATTTTTGCATTTTTATCCAGTAAAAGTAGGTACAGTAAAAAAAAACAATAGTAATGTATCAATAAATATAAATATGTGACTCTGTGATTATCGCATGTAGTTTGAATACGTCTGAACATTAAAAAATAGAAATGGTTAAAAATAGGAATTTATTATTAAATTTAGTGGTTAATTGTCAAATTGAAATCAAAATCATAATTTTGCGAAAAATATTAGCAGCATCTTAAAAAAGGGGAAATGTAAAAGAGAAGGTGGGGGGGGGGGGGGTGCGGGGAGAATTCTTGCGCAGAAAATGGAATTTGTCTTAATACATATTGACCAATAGTGAGTGAGGGCGGAGGGTCTAGTCGTACAAGTGAATAATGGCGACATTTAACCAACATGGACATGCCATCAAAAAGAAATTGTCCATATTATATTATCACTTGTGACTCTTTTGTCTACCTCCAATTGTATAATAACTGTTTCGTGATGTAGTGAATTAGAAGTTACAATGTCTTCCTTTTTTTGCCTCTTGTCAACAATTACTGCTATTGTTTATCTTAAGGCTTCAGTTGAAGGTATGTTTTTTCTAATTAATATAGTTAAAGTTCATTATGATAAACTAGTTGTATGTAAATATTTGATTGTATTTTTTCCTTAAAAGTAATTGTTAGTTTATTACAAATCATAACCTTCAATGATCGAGATTCATTTTGATAAGCGTTCAGGAACTTATGATATTGATAATGAATGTATAATTTACTACCAAGTAATTTTTTCGTTTAATGATACTATTCGCATATAAGATGAAAATAGTGAAAGGGTTCAGATATGTGTATTTAGTACTGCTCCGCCAGAAATGCGTACTTATCAAAATACTTGACTGATAAAGTCGTTGTTTATTTTAATTTATGGTTTGTTTGTGAAAACTTAGTCAGTTGAACTAAATAGAGAATGGACATGGATGATCCTTCTTATCCGATTAAAAAGTACGTACGTCATTAAATACATGCATTTAAGTCTTTATTTGGTTGAGTAGGAGTCTTTTATTTCTCATTATGTAGTTTTCATAATAAGATAGATGACTGTTAACGTTTGAATGTTGTTTTGTATGTATCTTTTTAGATATTGTCAATAAAGTAATGTAGAGGTCTCCTTGAATATATTATTCTAAGTGACCTCCAAAACAAATTTATGTATTTTTTTCTTTTATTTTCTTTCTTTCGATATAATGTAAGAATGGAAATTTTTCCATTTAACATAACGTTTTTATTTATTTTTATTATAATTGTATCCATTTCTTATTTTTAGATTACATAATTTGTCGATATGATGCACGTATCAGTTTGTTATTGTATAAACAACATTATTTTATCAAAGAGTAAAAGCAATGAAATTTTATCTGGAGGCGTTCTTCAAAAATATTATCACGTTCTTCTTTAAAAACATTTTTGCAAAAGTATTTTATATTTTAATCTAAAAACAAAAGAAAGGTTTATTGGAATATGTATATTTTTTTTTAGTTTTATTGGTCTCAGATTCTTTTTCATTGCGTTTGTATTATAATTTCAATACAAACAATAAAATTATAATGCAATTGATCTCTTGAAATGGTGCTAGTAAGGTTAGTAATGATCTGATTGTTGAAGAGGTAGCAATCATTCTGTTTCGGGCCCTCTCTGTATATTTTTTCTTTATGATCTAAAGACCTACTAAGTAAAAGGAAGATCAAGTTTTTTTTAGACAAAAGGAGGAAATAGTGCGATTTTTTAAAATAATAAAATAAATCGGAGTCTCGCGCTTGTCGCTCGAATTTATTATTTTCGGCCAGAAACAGACTATACTTATAGGGTTTTCTTATTTGATGTGAGCTATAACGTTTGTCGAACGTTCATTTGAAGCGGAGGGCGTCTCACTTTTAAACGAAAAGTTTTTGTTGATTAGTAAAAGCTGAGTTTTGGATTTCCCGTCTTTGTATGTAGCCAATAAGACTCACCATGAAGAAGGAAAAAAAAAAGGTGAATACCTTCAATTGAAATCCACTAACTATGCAGCTTCTGCGTGTTTTTTCTCGTGTGATTTCACTAAGTAACCCTTTTATTCTTGACGGAATAAATATGTGTTTTTACATTAAGAAATAAAAACATTTTTTTGCATATCCTTTATTGGACATCATTAGGCACCACCAAGCTGCAAACTTAGACTGATCTTTGTGAAATGAATGTTACGAGTTTCATATGAAGGGTTAACATATCCAACGAAAGATATAAACTTGATGTCTTCGAATAGGCATTATCTTGGTGTAATTGTTTTTCGAGGAGTTAATAATGGCTGTGCGTCAGTTATTTAATGTTCTTATTTAATGTCATAATTATTTTTAGCAATAATTCGAGAAAATTAATCAAAATCTAGAGCTTAACAATTCTTCAGTTGATTACTTTTCCTATAATGGGTACCTCTGATCAATTAAAAAATAGAGACAGTTTACCACTACAATTCTTCGGATAAGAATTTGCTTGATTTGTCTTTACATCCCGTACATTTACTCGAAAACCTCCCAAAAGCTTCTATATTTGATTGGTTTATTGACTGTAAGTGAAATAAAAAATGCATTTGAGGTAAACGAAGGGATATGTGAACTTCCTGCTAAACATAATATAATTGTACAACTCCATATTTTAGTACTATCATTTTAGTGAACATTATTTTTTGTTGCAGGTTTACGGTGTCATTGTGACATATGTAGTCCGGAGAGTAACAAAACCTGTGAAACTGATGGCGTTTGTTTCACATCAGCCCAACGGACTGGCGATGAAGTCGTTTATTCCTTCAGGTATGTCTGTCTATGAGTAATAAGTTTAATATTTTAAATAATTCTTAAGTAATTACATTTATTTTTTTTCTTATAATGTTTTTCTCTCATTATTAATATAGAAATTTCCATCCCAGAATATTTGTACAATATACTTAATGCCTGTATATGGCTTTGTTATGCGTGTAGCGTTTTGTTAGTTTATTTTATACATTGTATGAATAGTGTGGATGGTTCAAAAAGTTTCCAGAAGAGGGCACTTTATATCCTAACTAGTAGGTAAGTTAGCAGAATGTTCACAATTTCATTAGATGATTGTTCAGATCGACACAACTTTGTCAGTGCGTCATTAGGACTTAAACATCTTGTAACTTAATGAACCATCCACTCAAATCATTTCAAATATAACAAATTGTATTTCATTTATAGTCACTTATAGTTGATAAAGAATCCATTAATTATGATGTGTATAAGGGTAGTTGTAATTTGTTTCTCGATAATACATTATTACAGACAATAGCTTTTGCGATTAGTTTCTGTTGTTTGTTTTTATATAGCCATATGCTAAGTTTAAGAGAATAACATTTTTTTATATACATTTTGTTTCATTCATTGACAACAGTGCTGGCCACAACAAAGATAGAAGACGATTATTTTTTGTTTATTTATTATTATTTTATTTTTTTTCACTTTAAATGCATATTATTATAATTGCTTGGGACTTTGAAGATAAGAGGTGGAAAACTGTAAACGGTAATTTTTTCTTGACTCCTATTATTTTTCTTTATTTGTTGACGTTCAGCAACAAGATCGAAAAAAGAAAAGAAAAAAAAAATTAAAAGCACAAAAACAAAATTTAATTATGATTTTCTTGTGTTGCCCAACACCATTACTATTGTCAATAATAATGTCTTCTTGCTAATTCAACATTATTTCGAAATTTATGGATTCCAATTGAAAGGATTGATTTAATAGAATATGAAAATACTTTTTTTTTTTTTTTTTTTTCATCTATTTTTGATGTACCTTCACTGGCTAATGCCGACAACTAGTGTACTAGCAAGAGGATGTGAAATAGGAAATATAAAGCTAAACACATAGGTTGGTATTGTTTAGATGATAGGCGCCAAAAAGAAGTGTAAAAATACTTATATACAAATATCCACTTCAGGCATTGTAAGAAAGAGAGACTGTCGGCTGCTCCATTAGGGGGCCCGTGAAATTAAAAGCTACGTATTTGCTATTTAGGAAAAAGGTGGTCATGTCAATGATGAACGCTATACTTCGCAGCGCACAGTGGGACGAATCAGGAAAAAGTAGCCACTAATATGATTTTTAGAGTTTTGCGTAATTTGTGTTTTATTTAGATAATGTGTTTTAAACATATGAAAATAAATTTGTTTTTTTAAATTGTACATTACGAATAACTTACTTCGACAAAAGTTAATGGATGTTACTTGGATAGGTCTCTAGCTGAAAAGAACCAACATTTTATCGGTTATTATTAACTGGGTTGATTCATGGATGCTAGACATAAATAAAGAAAATAGAAATGGAAAAAAAAATTAACAAAAAGATCACCTTAAGTTAGGAGAAAACTTTCAATAGTTAAAAAAAAGGCATATTAAAGTATGTATATATTCGGTATATAAACAGAATATTTATTTGGGGTATGTTTTTTTTCTTCAAATTTGAGATGAAGTCTACTTTTTTTCGTTTCGTCCCACTATGGCGCTTCGCTATTCGACTCTTCCACTATACACACTTGTATTGAAAAAAATGTGGTGATGTCGTTTGCCTCTACTCGCTTATATTCTCTGCAAACCTAGCCTATTGTCAGGTTTCTAGGTTTCATTATGATAAAACACCTTTAAGTAAAAGGCGAAGGTCATTCATTTAATTTTCATGTTCAAAGATGAACATTATAGTCACATTATTATTATTTTCCCTCGAATTATCCAGTTGGGTGTGTTGTTAGCAACCCAACTTGGGGTAGGGTGGGGTGGGTATTGCGGGAGGTTGATGCTAGATGGTGGCTTGGTAAGGTGTCTGGAAGGAGAGGGCCAGTTGTTCACCCTCGAGGTGCCAGTCCCCTGCCTCAAGGCCCGCCCTACTCCCGAGATTGCTCAGGCCTGCTGCACCTCAGCTGATTATTGCAACAAGGGCCTCTACCCAGCTCTTCTCCCCACCATTCCTCCAGGTAACCTCATCCCTCCTTGTCCTCCCGAGTGTCAATCCCGTTCTCCTGCTAACCGTTCTCAAAGGGTTCTTTCCCGTCTGTTTGAAGATGATTGTTTTTTGTTAATTTCACACAATGAGCTTTGTAACACATATTTAACTTGCATAGTGGTAATTAGCGTGTAAATATATATCAACATGAATATCATCGACAACAGGTATTAAACATAGTGTTTTTAGACTTTGATTTTTCTTTTGCTTGATTTTTTAAACTGCAGGGGTGTAAATATTAACCCATTTATAGCTATTCATGTAACTAGAAGGTAATCCAGTCAAGTCTTTCCCCGATTATCAAATAATTCAGAAGTTCCAGTTCTCGAGCTTTGTGCAACTTTGCCATGTCTATTAAGGCCTCTAGGCCACCTACTAAAGAATTATTATTCTTTTGTTTACTATTTTTATACTTTAGTCGTGACGTAAAAAGATTGATTTAGTTATGTTTTTCTTACGTAATGGATGGAATACCATTAGTACAATTGAAAAGTCATTGAACTTTCTTATAAGTGATTTAATTATCTGAAGAATAAGTGTTTTGTTTGTTTGGCTAGGTAGCTTCGATGCTATTGACCGTAATATTTTCTAACCAGGAATTTATGTACTTATGTAGTATTCATTCGAAAAAAAATATAGTGAAAACCTCATGTTGAAAAACCAATAATACCATTTTTTTTTTTGTTTGAATCGAATAAATATATTTTTTGGATGAAACTTTTTTTTTTTATCTTTTCAAGTCACTTTTATATAAAAATACGCCAGAAACTATACTTGAAATGAGTTTTTGAATACTTATCTTGTCTTATGAAGATGATCTAATGGGATATGTTGGATCGATTAGAAGTAAATAGTGGTGTAAAATGATTCTAATTTAAAATTAACGTGAATTGACTAATCATAAATATAACCATAATTTTTGTTTATGCCAAAAAAAAAATAAGAAAAAATTACCAACACAAGATAGTTCGAAATGATATGATTAAGAGGGACAGCCAGCAAGGAAAAAAACCAAAAGGAAATGCTAAAGAACGGGTGATCGAGATAATCCGATATAAGTCGTCTGGATTGCAAAACGTTTTCATATTTCAAAACGTTGCCTCTTCTTCATCAATTCTTATTATTGAAAACCTCCATTATCAGAAAAAAACAAAATACCTAACCTAACCTTTCTTGTTCTGTTTCTACCTCTCCGATCCCCTGGAGTTTGTTTTTTCGTGTTCATTTTGTGGTATAACTCACAAATCGACCTAATCCTATTTTGTTTGTTTTGTATTTTTTTTTTTTTTTTTTTCTCTTTCTCTTTTTGTGTGATGTCTAATGCAGAGCCCATTAGGTGCCTGGAGAAGTACGTTATTCATCCTCCAGAGAACCCGATCGTGTGCCATCACAACGACAAACGTACCGACTCCTTTGTGATAGGATGTTGTAAGGAGTACGACTTCTGTAATAAAGACAACATTCCCTTCCTCCACAAAAGTGGACGACAGCCAGGTAACCTCCATGCTCTCACAGTCAGTAGACAACACTTCCTTCACCATCTTCTACTTCTACAGCAACAAGCATGTTTCAGTAGTTTGGCATCTTTCCCTCAGTAATATTGCTCGTCCTTGCATTGATTTCTTCTTATTTTTATTTTTTTACTTTATTATTAATATTATTTTCTATTTATTTCTTACGCACTAAGCTTTGTATATACTCGGCGTATTTTTAATTGTTTTCCTTTTCAGAGTAGCCATGGTCACTTCCTCATCCAGTTTTAAACATCACTTGCACCAACGCTGCAATTTGAACACTAGATAGCAGGAATGTGTTGAGTTACGTTATGTACATTTTTGTGGAAACTGTTTATTATAATGAAAAAAAAAAACATTAAATATATATATTTTTTTAAATGTATTTTAACTATCACATATTAATGCATTAGAATATATTTTCAGGGAATATTAATTTTTTAATTACCTTTTTAAATAATTTAAACAGTCTCCTTAAAAATTCGCAACATATAACTTGACACAAATTTAGCCTGTGGTTTCTTCTTCATTTTTTTTTTTTTTTTGTTTTTAATTGAATTTCCTGAAATAAGAACAATATATTCTGTCAGGGACATAGTTGTTATAGCTGTGTGATCGAGGGATGATAAAAACAATATTTATCGAAATGTTTAAGCAGGGTTTCTTAGATAGAAAACCGAAAACGGAACCCCTTACCACGAGGTTTCTGAATAAGCAATACAGATGTATCAGTTCAAAGCTTTCTGTGTTGTTGGAATTTTTAATCCATCTTTCATACCTAACAATGCGTTCTTACGTGATTCAACAGATTCTTTTCTATTTAGAATACACCCGAAAGAGACTTGAATGCCAAAAAAGGAGTCTCTTTTATGAAACTTCACTTACTCAAATATCAGTTTTATCAACCCTGGAGAAATTCCCATTTGCAAACTTCTGTATTATCTTCCATATGATTGTCAGTAGGCTATATAATTGATTCCTTTTGTAAGTATGTATATACAGTATAACTAACAGTAAATATGGTTGTGAAATGGTACTAGGACGGTCAACTTGAGGAGGGTGCGCTCGAAAGTTGCCTAACAACATGAAAGCGCGCGGTATTCAACCTCCCGTCCAGTAATATTCAACAAAAATCGCTTGATTTTCCATTCGCCATTTCTGCAGGGTTGATTTGTTTTTATGTTTCATAATTTTTGGGTTGCAGTGCTGGTGTAAGTTTATGTTTAAATTGGATGGATTTAGAAGAAGCATGTTTGTATTTTTCTGTGACTTTTGTTTCTCATAATATTTCCCTTAGGTGTTTTAACCAATCGAAACACTTTCCTCAAGATGATCTCAACTTGTGGTGCTTAGCTTTTCAACCGTCGGAAAAGTATAAGATTTACTGCTGCACTGAAGATTATTGTAATAATGGAAATAACCTTGCAGGTAAGTTTAGGTAGGGAACTTGCCCTTCTAAATTAGAAAAAAAAAAAAAAAATCAGATTAATTTGATTAGTAAAATATTGTTGTCAATAAGAGCTGTTTTTGTGTTTGTTTCGAAATGTATTTTGTTGGTTTAATAAAACAGTGGCGGTTCCATTATCTTAAGAGGCTGTGCCTCCTATAAAATAATCACAATGGTTAATAAAATAATTAACAACCTTCTCAATCCAATTTGCTTCACTAATTTTCATTTGTCACATATTACATATCAAAGTTTTGTTTTTTACATATCAAAATAGTTTTTGGCCCTCAGGATCTAATGAATCCTGTAGTTCTGGTATATAAGATGCGAATAAAATAATTTAATGACAAAAATGAGCTCAAACAGGTTGTTAATTATTTTATTCCTTATAAATAGGTTTCTGTCCCAGTAAATAACTAAGTATAAATTACTGTGATAATTAAATTGGTGTTTGTGATTGTCCCTTTAATAATACGTCTTCTGTGGAAATATCAGTATGGTCGCGAAAATACCTCTCTTGTTCAGAATTTTGTACATACATTATTAGGATGGAAACACATTTGAAGATTTATCGTTTCAATATACGCTATTTTTTACGTTAGTCTTTTTGTTTTAAAGTTGTTTCTTTAAATTGTACTTTACATCTATGTGATTGTAGCAGACATTTAAACTGAACAACATATTTATTTTAATATTTTATAAAATTTATAATTATGATTAATTCCATGAAATTCTATAAAAGCCCATCGGAATAAAGGGGAGTTGCATTCATGCATCCTAGATTAGAATAATCCTCGAAATGATTACTCAACTTTAATATGATGCCTTCGAGCCGCCACTGTGTAAACAATTGTTTTTAATAACTAATGGGACATCATTTTACACAACAAATGAACATTTGGGGCTACAATTACTATTATGTGTGAATGAAAATTTGAAAGTAATAATGCACCACTAACATGACCAAGTGATGGCAAACTCAATGTTGCATGGAGGGAAAAATAAATAATGTTTCGTCGTTTTAGTTGATCCTATATTGGCAGTTCTAACTCCTCGCTTGCTTCGGTTGCAGTTTCCTGCCTCGCATATATGAGTCGTATTAAAAAGTGACTGCAATATATTAGTCCCTTATACAACAAGAAATCATATATGGCATTATAAAGGGTGGATTAATTTGAAGCTGCTGATGGGGACGAAGGTATTTGCCTGTTGAAGATGTACGTAGTGAAGAATCATTGAAGAAATGTACTCTGAGAGTTTGCTTACAGAATTTGAAAAAAGAAATCAGTTACCCAGAATTCGCGGGAGCATCTAGACTAGACTGCAGAACATATAGTCCTCGAAAGTTCGCTATACGACATGGTCAGAGTGGAGTTGATTCGTGGGAGCGGATGAAACCTGGGACTGGAATTGCGGCAGCTGGTGACTCTACCCAGTATTCAGCCGATTTGTCGGCTCATTATTTAAAAAAAGTAGAAATAGGTCCTAGTTACATTCAGAGTTTCATGATGATCAATCATTGAGAATAGGAAGTATAGAGATTCAAAAACGCGGGATTTTGGAAGAAACATTCTTTTATGTAAACCACCTCTTGAAATTAAATTTCTGAAAATACTTGGGGGAATTTTTTTTTTTTTTTAGAAGAGAAAAATTCACAAAATTTCATTCAAATTGGGCAATATTTTGTACTAGAAAAGTTGATATGTATGTTGGACCTTTAGAGGAGCTGAACATGGTGGTGAAAAAATTATCCTAAAGTGGCTTAAGCCTTTCTGAAAATGCCTTCAAACATTTTTATGGTGAATAGGAGGTATAAGGATTCCAAAATGTGAGATTTTGTAAAAAAAAAATTGTTTAAGCAAATCACTAGTAGTTACATTGTGAGTTTCGCTAAAATCGATGATAGAAAATCTGCATAAAGACTCCAAAATTCGGGTGAAAGAAACAATTTTTTAAGTAAACCACGAAATGACCACCTTAAAATGACATTTCTGAAAATGCTTGGCGTTAGTTTTTAGAAGATGACCATCCTCAGATGCAGAATTCTATTAAAATCGGACAATGTTTTCTACAAGAAAGGTTGATATTTATGTTAGTTCTTTAGGAGAGTATAACGTCTATACCATGGTTTATATGCTAATCTAACTTGGTCAGTAGATCATCCTAGTGTAGCTTAATTCTTTTTAAACATTTTTTAAAAAACATTAGTTGGGAATCTGCGTTTTTAAAATTAGGATATGCAAATTGGAAAAATGTTTTCATCAATGTTCCTTTTCCTCCAGGTTCTACTTACATTCAGTAGTTTCACGAAAATCAATCGTTGGGACGTGGACGTAAAATATTTCCAGATAACCGGCTCGTCTACTTTTCAGTTTTCGTAATCTCTAATTAGGGTAGGGAGAACTCATTAGTTTCACAGGTATAAGGAAAGATAGACATGAAACATAAAAGGAAGGAACAGAGAAAAAAAAATGGAAATGGCAAAACCCAACATCGAATTTGGTCATGAATGTAAGTAAAATATGTGATGAGAATACACAGCGTAATGAAGTCGTTATGGTGTAGATTATAAACTGTTGGTGGTTATCAGAAACATGTGGCAACTTTCTAAACAGTGAGCTAATTGGCTTCCTGCGCTAACTTGGACAACATTAAAGTGTTTAAATGAAGCGAATAAGGCATTTAAAGGAACTGAAACAATAAACAGTTGAGTCTGCTAGTAGAATTTTATTTCATCCAAAGAGTAAGTAATAGTTCCTTGCTGATTTTTTGTTTTTGTTTTGGTGTGGTGTATTCTTGACTTTTTTTAAAATTAATAGTGTTAACAGTAATAACCCAGTGGATCGGTCAAACGTCAGGAACTCCCAATTCTTCTTTATACCACAGTACGTATAATTGTTTATAAGTGACTATTACCTTGTACGCCGTAGTATAGTAGAAAGATGCATGAAGCTCTTCAAAAAACATCTTCTCTACTGATTATTACTATTATTCTTTTTACTATATTAGTCTTGCGATTGGTATGCTCATCGTGTAATTGGTAAACTTTTTTATAAATGGTGATACTGTAGAATTGCACATTATTGGTAGATTGACGGCATGTATGTACTGCACGTTGCATGTTTCCTTAATACACTAACATTAATATAAATTGGATTATTTCTATTATTTAAGATATTTTAAAAATAAATTTACCTGAAATTTAAGAATTTATTTTTATGTTTTGTTGTGAACGTATTATCTTGACCGGCTGTCATAGCATTATTTGACAAGGGGTAACTCGACCATTGTTGACACCACTGAAACGTGAATTAAGTTTTGGGGGCAACTTCCACTCGTGTCATCAGATAGTAATTCAGTATTTCTGTTAATGTTATTTCACCATTTCAAGAAAATAAATAACAATAAATATTGCGTTTAGTGCTTTCTGTTGAAATTTAATTCAATATTCACTCTAAATTTCCCGTTTCATTTGGATTGACAGGCTGAGTCAAGCCCTACCTAACAAAGAATAAAAACCACAATTTCTCGCCCCCCCCCCCCCCCCTCTTTCATAAAGAAATAAGATTAAATTTTTTGGCTCCCCTCACAACTCCTCTCTTTCCAGTTCTAAATTTTCAGATGGAAAATTTTTTACGTGGTCTTTGTTTGAACCAAGCTTATAAGGATGCTTCAATTGAAAAATCCGTTCCATTGTTGAAGAGCCTAGCGCTCAACATTTTATTTATTGGCCCGCCCAATCGAGTTTTTGAAATACCACACTCAAAATTTGAGTCGGACCACCCCCGAAATACATTCCAAGTATCGTGAAAATACGTACAACCATTTTTTCGTATTGCTTGGACAATCAAGACAGAAAAACAGACAGACACATAATTTTAATTACATTTATAAGATATAAATTATATTATGGTTTATCTTAGTGGATGTTGGAAATGTGTATCACAATATTGTATATGCCAAGACTAACTTTCCGACATCCACTAAGGTTTTTTCGATTTACTTCTACTTGAGGAGGAGATGCTTTTAGCCAGAAAATGGTCAAACATTGCTTGGTTTGAAAGGACTCGAAAAAAACATTTTAAACATATTAATTTTCTTCAGAATTTATTTATTGCCTTACAAATCTTGTCTCAATATATTTTTTTGATGTGATGAGTTGCGCCTGAGATGTTTGCTAACCGGATTTCTTGAGGTTTTTTGACAAAAAAATCTTCAAGGGAGCATTTGCGAAACGATGTTCATAGGAACCTTTTTCTATCAGAATTTTAGTTCAACCATCCTGCATAGTGAGAATAGTATAGTATTGCTGTGAATTAGTGAAGATTAACTAACAGTAGTCCTTGAAGCCATAGTTGAAGCCCTAAGGTAATGAACATTATCAGGTTATGACTTAGGTTGTGTTGTTATTAGAAGGGTTCTGGATGCCAGGTGGGGGTGGCGGGGAGGCTGGTGGCCTAGACAGCTGGGAGCTGGCCCTTCTGATAGCCGGCCCTATCTGCATGGTCTGTCTGTTCATCATGCTGGGGCTAAGTGTGTGGGGCCAACACAAGCGGGCACGCTACCACTGTCCCGAGGCTCCTGATGGGCCCGAGCAACCCATCCTTGGCGCTGTATCTCTTCGTGACATGATCGACATGACCACCTCAGGATCTGGATCTGGTAAGTTAGTTTTATCAATGTTTTACACATCATTTTACCGATTCAATCGCTCTCATCTTTATCATTGGTATAGTCGAGCTAAGAAGAAAAAATGGGTGGGGAAGTGGAACCCGCGCTTGTGGCTGCCCCTCGCCTCATCACCAAGGGTGAGATTGGGGTAAGATAATGTAAATCATGACCAAATTCAATAGATTTGATTATATAATCGTTGCTCGAGGATTCCAACTCCGATAATGGTAATTTAATTACATTTCGCAGGCATTGACAATTATCCATCCATTAAGACTTGTTTGAATGGGAGAATCCATATTAAAATTTAATTGTGTGTAGATAATAATGTAAATAAAGCCAAATGAAAGATACTTAACATTTTTTTGCAGAGATATTGTGAAACACTTAATAAAAAAAAATGTATGTTTTAAAAAAGTATTGTCTATTTCACAAAATATATATAATGTGGGAGTACTTTCGGTATTGCTACCATCTTGAGCCACGACTTAACAAATACTAAATGGAAGTTCAACCAGTTTACAATCCAAACGGTACCCTTTTTTCCCCTACGGGGTTTTCCCCCTGTCTCTCCTGTACAGTTGAGTCTTAAAATTTGAAAAACAAGAAATCAAATTTTGTCTCAAATTGAAATCTAGATAAAAGAAAAAATTTGAAATGTTTTCCATATTTTAAGACTTAACTCTAAAGGAGCGAAAGGGGGAAAATCCCTTAGGGGAAAAAAGGGTACCGTTTGGATTGTAAACTGGTTGAACTTCCATTTAGTATTTGTTAAGTCGTGGCTGAAGATGACAGCAATATCGAAAGTACTCCCACATTATATATATTTTGTGAAATAGACAATAATTCTTTTAAAACATACGTTTTTTCTTTATTTTTCAAATGAAAGATGTCAATAAATAATTTTAAAGTAGGAATTTGAATTTGGCGGGTGTTGTGATGTAAACGGTAACACTATGATTTCATAAAATGATTATTGAGACAAATAAATTATTTCATTAAAAGATGCAACTAGAATCATGTAATCATTTTAAAAATAAGTGTACTTTAACCAGGAGGAAGAATCTTTTGTTATTCATTGAATCACCCACCAGTGAATTGTCTGATATCATCAAATTTTACGTTTTTGCGATAATTTGACTAAGTAAAGATCATTGATTAGTTTGTTGGAGTTAATATTTTCATGTAATCAGTGATTCGATCACAGAGGATGCTATCAATCTTCGAAATTTTAATATTTCGCGTTTTTTATTTTTTTCAATTTCCGCTATTTCAAAAGTTGAAGTGTAAATTTCAAATCATTATCTCTTTTGGTTTATTACTTATAGCCATGTGCAATGGACCTATTCCAATATGCATTATTGTATTTTCTGCCGTATCGATAGTGTTGCTCACAAATGTTGTGAGTACAATATTTGGGAAAGTTATTTCCTAGGTTGTTTTTCATTCTGCACAAATGCGATAAGTTTAGTGCTATGAGCGACACTCATACACAATGATAAACAACCTAAGAAATAACTTCGAAAGTATTTAACTAATTTTTGCTAACAATTGTACTTACAATGTACCATCGATATAATAATTTTAGGATGTTGTCGCAATTCTTTAACCTAACCTATTTTACTTTGTGTTCCTCTAGGCTTGCCACTTCTGGTTCAGAGGAGTATTGCCCGCCAGATCCAGTTGGTCGAAACGATTGGGAAGGGCAGATTTGGCGAAGTGTGGCGAGGACGATGGAGAGGAGAGAACGTGGCTGTTAAAATATTTTCTTCACGAGAAGAAAGATCTTGGTTTAGAGAAGCAGAAATTTATCAGACCGTCATGCTCCGGCATGATAACATTCTTGGATTTATTGCAGCTGACAATAAAGGTAAAGTTTCAAATTTTTTTTCTTTACCATCTAAAGAAAATGGATTGGAGATACACTTCTATATCTCAAGATTTTTGATAAATTATTGGCGCGTCTAAGCGGACTCGATGAACCTTTTCTATTGAGTATGAAGAGATGATTAATTATGTAATTATTTAAATGAATATTTCTCAAAAACATTTTAAAAAAATGTTTTTTCACATTCGTTGGATTAGTTAGAGTTATTGTGACTCATGCCCGGACTTCAACTACGATATTATATCGCCTTCTACCAGAGCGCTCTTTCGTCGTTTTTTATTTTTTATTCACTTAGGGTAGAGATCTTAAACGAGTGCCTACCTGACATGGCACAGGCTCGGAACCATTGGTTAACGTCCCATCCGAGAGACGGCATGCTCAAGGTTTTTACCTCCCAGATAAGAAACCTCAAGGGCCTCGGCCGGGTTTATATTGTTTTTGCCTTAAAAAAAATTGTTCATATTGGTCCTATCTCAAGTCTAACAGCATCTTCTTGAGAAACATTTTCTGTAAAGACTGATTTTTCGATAGGACTAACCATTTTCGCGCAAATCGAGGAGATGTCTAAATAATTGGTTTTCGAAAAGTTAATTGATTAATTCTTTCTAGGGAAGTTCATTTCCAGTGTTTCATCGACGACTTTTATTTAAGTCGGCTCAGTAGAAGCTAGAACAGAGAGGTGACTCACGTTTGCCCCATCTGCAGTATGTACAATATTCTAAGGAGTGTCTGGCAATATGCCCTATTCTAACAATTAGTACTGGGGTCAGCAACCTTTTTGCATTTTACCCTGGTACTCAAGTGCGATCTGCAACTCGAAATAAAATCAATTGAACAGACACTGAGCTAAGCACAAACGACAAGAACATTTCGTATATCGTATCAGTTAGTTTTTATTCAGCAACTTGGTCACACTGTGTATCCGTAACGTTTCTTGCAGATTAAATCGATTTTTGGCGCAAAAAAAAAATAAATGTAGGCCGCGATTTGCCGACCGCTGGTTTAGGATTATAGGGTAATGGGAAGACCAGTTTGGCCTACGATATATTTGCTGACGTTCTGACTGCATCGTCGGTTGTATTTACGCTGGTTTAAAGGAGATGAATACAGGATTTCGTTAAAAAATTTTTATTTCTTATTACTCAATTTGTTGTATCTGATTTGTAGACAATGGGACCTGGACGCAGTTGTGGTTAATCACCGATTATCATGAAAACGGTTCTCTTTTTGACTATTTAAACCGAACTACCGTTGATGTTCCTGGAATGATCAAGATGGCTCACTCCATTTCTACAGGTCTGGCGCATCTTCACATGGAGATTGTTGGAACACAAGGTAAATTTAATTTTAGTTAATAAAATCTGTTTCTTAATAGACAAAACAAAAATGTTGTAGTCATTTAAAAAATGATAAAATAAGTTTATCTTCCATTTTCTCAGGAAAACCAGCAATAGCTCATCGAGATTTGAAATCGAAAAATATACTTGTGAAAGGAAATGGAACATGCGCTATTGGAGATCTTGGACTTGCTGTACGGCATGACGTTGCTACTGACACTGTGGACATTCCACTCAACAATAGGGTGGGAACCAAAAGATATATGGCTCCAGAGGTAATTTGACATTTGGCTAATTAGTAAGGAACCTAAGATCATTATTGTTCTAGCACGTATCTTGTACTTGTAGTTATTGTTATCACGATCGATAAGTGATGTTGATTGAGCCTTCCTGGTCCTTTAACCGTCAAATCCCAACTTACGAAAAACAATCTATTCTATGATATTGATTTTTTTTAAATTTACTTCTAAAAAAATGCATGCAATATAAAAATATTTTAAAGTCTACAGGCTAAAGCCTGAAGCGACCTTCACTCTTAAGATTATAAAAAATAAACAAGTGTCTTGTCGGAGCTATTATAAAATAAAATTAAAAATGATCTCTTTAGAGTAAGTTAAATTACAGCGAATATTCATTGAAAACATATCCAATTCAGTTTGTAAACTATTGTGTAAAGATCAAATATAAAGGAGAACTCTGTTGTTGGTTTGAATTACAGTTAGCAATTAGAAACAGTTTTAGTTTGCGAGTGAACTGGGTCTGGGTGAGTATAAAACGGTAGTAAGAAAAGATACTAAAAATTATTTTATTATACATCATTACATTTAAAAACTAATAATTTAGTATTCTTTCCATTTATCAGGGAAAGTCTAGAGTTTTTGTACATAATTTGAGTATTAATTGATGAGTTTCACTAATAAGTCCGAAAAATATGCAGGTATCCTATCTGTTCAATGTCCGAGTACATTCTGTGACGATATAGCGGAAAACTAATAAAATAAATAAAAACAAAGTCTTGTTTAACTTTTAGATTGTTTAATTTAAAAACATATATATATATATATATATATATATATATATATATATATATATATATATATATAATGTCTGTATTTTTGTGGAATTAGACAATATAAAATCGACCAGATTTCCTGAAGAAAGTCACATACTATTTCTACGTAGGGCTCTCCAATGAGCCTTGAGGCTCACACCTTGGCTCTACCAAGATTTATTTCCATTATATATTCATTCATTGCTTTATGTGAGTTGAGTACCTTGCGTTTTTTTTTTTTTTCAAATAGTATGTATATATTTTTTTATATTACAAACTCTGACTAATGGTTTGTTTTGTTACAGGTGTTGGATGAATCAATGAATATGAACCAGTTTGACTCGTTCAAAAGAGCGGATGTATATGCATTTGGTTTGATTCTGTGGGAGATCGGTCGTCGGTGTAACGTTGGTGGTATTTACGACGAGTACCAGTTACCCTTCTTCGACGCGGTGCCCTCAGATCCGACCATTGACGAGATGAGACGGGTGGTGTGTCTCGACCGGCAGCGGCCCTCTATTCCCAACCGGTGGCAGGCTTGTTCTGTGAGTGGCAACTTTTTTCATTCTGAATTATACAATCAGGAGGAATGGGTTAGTCCCCCCCCCCCCCCCCCCCCCCCCCCCCCCCCCAACGAATAATACCTTGGTTTTTCTTTTATAATTATTATTATTATTTTGAGGTTGAAGAAGAATATCCTTGGATTGAGACCAGTATAATGATAATGTTCACTTGATGAATGTGGTTTGAAACAAACAACAGATTTTCCTTCGGTCTCCCCATATATATTATTATTTTTTCACAAGAGTTTTGATAATGCCTTAATGGCGAAACGTTAAGAAAAATGAAATAAATATATTTTGAAGTGAACTGTAGTTTGTTTCAAACCACCTTCATCAATTGATTATTATTAATATGATAGATTAATAATAGGGAAACGAATCAATTTACAGATAAAAATAAACATTTAAAACGGTATATAGTTACATTTTTGCAAATTACATTTTGAAATTTGTTAAAACTAACTAGCAAAAGAAGCGAAACGTGCGGCTCTGTGAATGCCCTGACTTCATGCTAGGTTCCCAGCTATCCTTCCAGCGACAAGATAAAGTGAAGGTTATTGTAGAAGTGCGACAGTTATTGCTTGAAAATTTTCAATATTATTTTTCTGTGCCGATCGGAAATAGATAATAGATAAGGGGTTGATTGAGACAGTTGCTGCTCCTTGCTATTATCTGTGGGCTCTCCGGAGCTCTCGTACTTCTCATCAATGTGCTTCTCACTTGCCAAATGACTCTCGTCTCGTCTTGGCATACTGCACCTGCTGTTTCCATATTTGTCAAGAGGACAGATAATACGTATCTGTCCCCTTGACATGCTCTCTCAGCCAGCAGCAGAGTCTAATGAATAGCCCCTTTACCATTCTTATCAGAATTCTATTCATTCTGGTTTTTGTTCTGCGAATGTGAAGGCAAAATTCCTTGCCAGTCTCTGCTCTGGGACTCTGTCCCATTGATCCACCCGTCTGCAATACATTTAGAGATGTATTTAGAAAGTTAACTTCTTATTTGTTTTTGTTCCTAACTTCTTCTTGTTTATACTTATTATATCTTTTGTACAATATACTTTTTCTTTTAGGCCTTGCAGACTATGTCGAAGGTAATGAAGGAATGTTGGTACCATAACGCGGCGGCTCGGCTAACTGCCCTTAGAATCAAGAAGACTTTAGCCAATTTGGCTGCCTCAGAAATACTAAAAATGTAATACGAAGAATTATAAATTTTAAAAGAAAAGAGAATAGAAGATTTTAAAAAGTGAAAGGACAACCTACCTCAGAAAAAAACTCAGATGTACATATGTAGTTAGTTACGTATTGATTTGATCTGATTTGATTTATGACTCATGCCGCGCTTCAACTACGAGGTTGTATCACCCTAAAACTGTGGGAGTCCTAAATTTTGGTTCCCGAAATTGCACAGGCTCGGGAACATCGCTTAACATCCCATCCGAAGGAAGATCTAGCGTAAGGACCCCAGCGAGGATCGAACTCGCGATCTTTTGCACAGCAGACCAGCACGCTACTTGCGTGCTACCTACCGGCGCCCCCGTATTGAGTTGGCGGTACGTGTTTTGACTGAAACAAAATAATGACTCGACGGAAGTGTTGAAAACATTTCATCTTGTATATATAGTGCTATAATACGAACGATGCTCATTTAATGATATATATATATATATATATATATATATATATATATATATATATATATATATATATATAATTGTATATAGTTGATATATATATACTTATATATTATGAAGAAAAAAGAAGTTATTAAAGAATTATTTCACCAACTCTCTGAGGTTGGAAGAAAAAAAAATATGCATAATTTCTTTTTTGGGAGGAGGAGGGGAGCATGTTTTATTTTAAATTTTCTTATGTACATGAACATATACTCAGGTTATGTTACTTGACGAAAAATTTATTAAATTTTATTTATTTGTTATCAATCAATTTTATCATTATTTTATTTTATTTTATTTGTTATCATCAATCAATTTTAAGAAATATTAATTTTTATTTTTTATTTTTAGAATTATATGTTTTTGTTGAACGAGTTGAATTGAAATTGGATTGTTTTTAAAAATAAATCATTTTTGTGAATTAGAAAACAGTAAATTATTTATTTATCAGAAACACAAACTTTTTACCCTAATGAAGTTTGTTATGACACAATGACTTATGTTAGCCGTGAAATCCATTTCTTTATAAATGCCATTATTTCGTTAAGAATTATTTTACGATAGCTTAACTGTAAGATCTTTATGTATGTTCTAACCAACCTCATTAAAATATTTAATAAAAACAGAGATAAATACATAAAGAATATATATTATGCTGGGTGAAAAAACAATCTTTGACCCCGGAGAATTTCTTCTAGGGCTAGACAACTGGGAGGATACAAACGGTGTCAATACCTGTTACGTACCTGAGGTCGCAAAAACTGACTTTTGCTCCGGGAACATTTTGACGATTTTAATAGATGCGGAAACTAATTTATCCATATTATATGCCATCGTTTTGATATTAACTCTTTTTCAAGTATACAATGAATTTTTCGTAAATTAGTTTTTACAATGAATTTTTAAATGTCAGACGAATTATTTAGTATTAATTTTAGTATTGATATTTCGCCAGTCATCCGGACCGCGGCTTCAATAAATTCGCATATGACCTTAACTATAGCGTATAAAATACTTTGAAATGATGAATTTAATATCAGACACTGAAAGGGGAACTTGTCCTGAGCATCCACGGAACTTTCTAAGTACATATATTTTTATTACTACCTTGTATTGTATCCAATTCAAATTTATGTTTAGAAAATATTTTTAAAACTCAACAACACTGTGTTCATGTATAGTTCATAATGATTGGATATTATTGCACATATTAAACCATGTTAGACTTAGATGTTTTTTTTTTTTTGTTTCAACTAGAAATTTAAGTGAATTTTAAGTTACTGTGATATGTACCTTATAATGATAAAGTTAGTTTTAAAAGAAAACGTGTTAGAGTGGCCTTCAGATATTTTGTTTTGTATTACTATTTTTTCTATTTGTCATTTACCCTTATATATGTGAATATGTTATGTTTATTTTTTAATTGACAGAATTTTATTCAAAATGTATTTCCGTGAAACATTGCTTCGAAATTAAATTACTAGTTACATGTACATATTCACATACATACATATGTACATATAATTAACACTAAAAATAATGCTTCTAGCCAAAGGCTTAATTTCAAAACGTGGTTATAGTTCTGTTTGCAACTTTTTTAAATAACAATAACATTTTTTATCATAGTCGTTTCATTTGAACTTGAACTCTGTTGATAGTTTATTTACCAGTACTTATAAGAATCCCTGTACTTGATAATTCCGTTACCTCCATTGTAGCAGTCACCAGTTTTTTCACACTAGTGTACATTATATAAAAATATATTTATATTTTTAACATTTAATGTTTTAAGTTATAGTTACCACTAATAATCAATTATAACTATTATTGTTTTCATTGTATTGTTATTACTTCTATTTTACACAAGTTTAATCAAATACTGTCTATACCAGCGGTTCCTAAACCTTTTATCGACACTACAAACAATTCAATAGTCTGAAAGACAAGTAACTTCTGATATATTTATTTCTACAACATACCGCAAAAGCGCCCATACACATACGTCAACACACCCAGTTGTACATGTATATATGCCCCCGGGTAATGATTTGGTAGCGGTATCTCGGATAAAGAAAAATCTGAGGCTAAAGTAAACATGAATGATTTTCTGTAGAAATACTCTTACTGGAAACTTGCTCCACTTTGTTCTCCTCAATCCTTGGATTTAGGATTCCCTTGATTTAATTTTTTCTCTGCTTCATTGTAATTTTTACATGGTTAGTACAAATACAAAGAAGAAAAAGAATTGGACAAATTTCCCGCATGCCATCGGGAATTGGGGCACCGCTGGTCTCTACCAAGTTGCTACCCTCAGCAATTTTGGGGTCTGTATCCCATCTGCGACGGGACCTTGGGGAACCTCTGTAAAAAAATTTTGTTGCTTCATTTTTTTTTTCCATTCGCATTCAGGGTTGGAGTTAAGTTTTTATACGAGATCCGTTTGATGTTTCAATCAATTCATTTACTCAACAATTTTTAAAACATATATTTTCGTTTATTTTCTTCCAATTATTTTCATCTGTTAATTACAAGCAAATTACTGGACATTTCTTCAACTTGAGTTGTCGCTCGTTCATTTTAAATTGATTGCAGGGAGGACGTCACCGGCAATTGTCTATTGGGGTAGGGGAGGTCTAAAAACCAGAGGTCTGCAATCTCTTCGCACTTGCAGGCCGCTATGCCCTTGGTACTCAAGTGAGGGCCGCATGATCCACTAGGCTTTACATATAGGCTCCGCATATCTATGTATAACGTTATTTTAATAGACACTAAAGTGTTTAAAAATTACAAATTAAAATTCGTACATCGTAATAGTTCGTTTTCATCTAACAACTTGTCTCCGCCACACTATAGGGTAATCGTGGGGTTGTTTCATCGGAGAATTGGCAAGTATATGACAGCTAAATATAGTCCATTTGGTGCGCTTCCTCGGGCGGGTGGTCCTTTCACACCGCCTCTTACCACATCTCTGTCAAACGCTCATCTGAAAGACCATGGAGTTATCCTTCGGTACTCAATCAAGGTGACAGTAAATATTATTTATGGGGGGCGGGATGTGCACCCTTGTCCCCCCCCCCCCCCCCCCCCCCCCCCCCCCCCACCCCCTTGAGAAGCTCATGCTTCCAATAGTAGTTAATATTCTATTATACAATTAAATTTATTTTTCCATAATATTTCAAAAAGCTTATTATTTGAAAGGGACCAATTTATTAATTTGTTTATGCATATTAGGTATAAATAATTATGTGTTATATATATCTAAAACATTGTTTCGAAGTGTAAGTACAAAAAGAGAGGTCTTCATTGTCTCGTTCCTTTGAAATTGCTGTTATACGAATGGAAAATAAATAAATGACCTTTTAGATCAAAATTGACCAACATTTTCGAAAAAGTATTTAAATAATATAGATAAAATTATTATCATTATTTCCTGTTATTCATGTACATTCTCAGTTTCTGTTTGCATATATTCACTGATCTGCTCCCTTTCATTCAGTGATTAATGTCTTATAATCTTATTTATTGATAATCTGAAGAAGTCACAATGTACATACATTACTAAATATATATTATTTTGTTTTATTCTTAAAAAAATAGCTATCTCACTAGTGACTTGGAACTTCACACTAAAGAGCTTAAAAAGCATAATTGCGCCGATGAACCTGTTGATTTGTAATATCGAGTTCGTTATTTTCAAGCATATTATTCAAGACTAGTTTGGTTTGGTTTTATGACTCATGCCCGGGCTTTAACTACGAGGTCATATCGCCTACTACCAGAGCGCTCTTTCGTCACTCTGGTGGACATGAGCCCGACTCTACTGTGGGAGTCCTAAATTTTGCCTACCCTAAATTTTTTATTCATCTAGGGTAGGGGTCTTTAACGAGTACCTGACATCGTACAGGCTCGGGACCATCGCTTAACGTCCCATCCGAAGGACGGCGTGCTTAAGTTTATTTTACCTCCCAGATAAAATAAACTAAGGGCCTCGGTCGGGCTACGAACCCACGACCTTGAGCTCAGAAGTCAAGCACGCATACCACTGAGCTACTGGCGCCCCTTGTTCAAGACTAGCACGACACACTTAGTTACCACTCTAAACAGGGGTTGTAATGGAATTGTCGTTAATGTCTCTACAGCATGCCAATTATTTTATTGTAAACCCATTTGGAAAATCTTTTTATTTGAAAATAAGAATTATTTATTGGAATTTTCGGCAATCTGTAATGCTACGGTTTTCATCATGAATGAGATAAAAATACTGTTCTGTTCTATGACTGGCCTAAAAAAACATTTTATAAAATTTTAATATCTTTTTCTCCCCCCTATTTTGGAATATTTTTCGAAATACTAATAATTTTAGTTTCTATTAGAACATAATTTGACTGTTTATAATTTGTATAGTCTTATCATAAGTTCTATAATTTATATTAAGACAAGTATATATATATAATAAATAATATGTACTATATATTAAAGTATATAGGATTGTTGCAGCTTTTGTATTTTATCGTTGCACATAGTGTATATGAAATAAACAGAAAAGAGCTTTTAATTGTTTTGTCATTGTACAATTTATTTTTATTGGACCTTTTGATGGCTCATATTGCCTTTGAACTTTGTGTGCATTTTTTAATTTAGGTGCCAAAAACAAAAATCTCATATTCCTAACATGTATCGAGTCTATAAAACATCGCAAATATTATTTGTACATTTTTTTTTTATAAATATCTAAATAGAATATCATTAAAATACTATGTTATATAAATGTCATGTTTCACATACCATCCCTAAATCTAAAGTTATTATTTATGTTTATGCATTCTCTAATGTTGGAATTATAATATAATTCCATATTATGGTTATAATTTTTTTATCTTATGACTGAAACTTACTTTTATTGAAAAATTTACATTCTAAACGTAAATTATAATATTTAAAAAAAGCATCCTTCGGGTAAGAAAAAAAAATTGCTATTTCGTTTTTTTAATAAGCCTGTGTTGCTAATTAATTGACATCGAATCCATGAGCCCGACTCATAAATATGGGAGTCATAAATGTTGCCTTCTCTAAATGCTTATTCATCGAGGGTAGGGGTTTTTGAACGAGTACCTGATATCGTACAGGCTCGGGACCATCGCTTAACGTCCGAAGGACTGCATGATCAAGGTTTTTTTCACCCCCCAGATAAAAAACGTAATTACGTCTGCCGTGTTTGGAACCCGCCATCTTGAGCTCAATACGCTACTTCTGAGCTACCAGCGCCCTCCCGCAAGCTGTTAGATAACTCCAGCAAAGATAACTCCTTAAAAAAACTTGATACGTTTTAGGAGGCCATGTGACTTTAATTAAAATGTATAAAATATAATAAATTACGGAAAAATCAAATATTACTCAAAAAGGCAATTTAAAAAAACAAAAAAGAATGGAAGATATAATAGTATGTGGTATCTAACTAAAGGTAGCGAAACACCAAATCTGCGAAGAGGACGTTGGGAGAATTTACAGCAACATACTTAACATTGAATTTATACATAGACCGACGACCATGGACGTAGCAAGTATTTTTATAATTTTTGAACAAATGAATGGGAGTCTTATATTGCAGTAAATTGCTCCGATGAACTGTATGGTGATAAATAAAACATTATAGTAATCATGGGAGTGTGCAAAAAAGGAGGTGAGTAGATGTATTAGATACTTAATAGTTGAAAGAATGAAATTTTACATTTGACTCTGTTAATAACGCTAATAGTCTGCACCCCTTACGTGCGCAATGGCGGATCCCCACATAGGCGCATGAAGCAAGGCCCTAACTTCAGCGTGATTCAGAGCCTTTTATTTATAAAATATTTTTTTTAAGGATGGTAAAATAAAATTCACTAATTGCAAACTGCAACGTTTATTCTTTTTCAGTAGAAAAATAACGCACATTTTACTTACAAAGAATTATATATTCGTGTTGTTTGCAGGCACGCAACGCTACCGAGACATTAAATTATACAATACCGAGACATTAATCCGTAATATTTGTAATATAAAAAGAAAATGAAATAGTTCTTGTTGGTAGGGTCTCCACCTGAAGTAAACATCTCTTATCTGTACTAGCTCGTCCTCCAGGTATTTCGATTTTACCCCTGCAGGTGAACAATAAAAGGAATCAAAAATGAAATAATAAATAAGTTACCATAATACAAGCTTCATTTAAAATGTAATAGATAAGTATATTAATAAACATCTTAAAATTCTAGAACTTAATTTAGTGAAATATATGGGTGACAATATTGTTCAACATCTCATAAGCTTGCACAATATTCAAAAATGCCTGATGTGGTTGATTGTAGTCTTCAATAAAATATTATTATTATTATCTCCAAAGCGTCTGGGAGACAATAATTGAAAAAAGGTACAATAAATGAATTATTGCTCTTCACTCATAGATTGACTCGGGACGACCAAAACTAAGTAGTACAACACCTTGTCAAAAGGCAGCACCCATAGATTATTTATATAGAAGATTTATTCTGTGGTTCGGATTAAGAGGGAGGAGGTAACGTTATTTCCTCGTGGTGGACTCTAGTAGATTCCATAGTAACTAATCTCCCTAAGGGCTGCTTCCACATAAAATGCGCGATTATAAAATAGGCACTCCTGCCAGAAGCATGTAACTATAATCCTTAATATGTTATATTTTATCAATGGACAATACATTATTAATAGTAATTTAGAAAACTTAAATGGTGATCCGTCGTTGAACAGGCAAAGTAGGCATTATATTAGTTTGATATTTCCTTCTTCTGATGTACATATCAATCATTCTTTTGAATATAAATCTCACTTAAAAGTTTTTATAATTTTTTTAAACGTTATACTCGAGAAAACATTCTAAAAAATTAAATAAATGAAGTAAGTTTATAAAAATTTAAATTTTCATTATACACAACAAAGATAAAGTGTATTTATGTCTAGATAAAATGATGAATTGCCACTAATCCTCGGTTTCGATAAGGACCTGACAATCAGTTTAGGATGTCAATAAAAGGCTGATGTCTCTGACCCTTATTTCTTTCTGATAGATTTTACTGATAGTTCTCTCAGCCGGTAAGATTGTAAATATGTAAAATGTTAATATTATAAACAAGAATCGTCGAATCACTGCATTTGCAAAATACCTAGTATTATTATAATTTTACAATAAATAAATCGGAAAAGAAGATATATTAAGTGAATTATTTTGAATTTGGCATTCTAATTCTTGAATACATAAGGCCAATAAACGAACAGATCGATATAATTTTAATTAAATCATAAGTTATCGCTACATTGTACAGTTTGCCTTACCTATCTGAAATTAGAAACAATTTGGATGTGGTAAGTTATAGCGTAGAGAATCGCAAACCCGCTATGATTAAACATTTGTTTTTGCAGTCATTTTCTGTTTACAATATTTGTAACCGGTTAATAACATTTACAAAAATTATTTTTATTATTAATTACCAACATTTTATTATTAGTTTGTGAGAATTATCGTCCGATTACTTAATATTATTTATTTAAACAAATTTATTTAAAAGTCTTTGATTTTTATGTTTATTCTTTTATTTGAAATTTCAGAAATGTTGCTATTCTCAGTCATTGTCCTTATTTTTGTAACTATTGGAGATTGTCAGAGAAATAAACTACATCTTTATGAACCTGAAGTGTTAACGTTTCGCAGCCTTCCTAAAGAACAATGGTTCGTACAGAAGTTGGATCATTTCAAACCATCAGACACTCGAACATGGAAACAAGTGAGTCCCGAAACTGATATAATATTTTAAATATTATAATATATATATATATATATATATATAATATATAATATCTAATAATATATATATATATATATATATATAATATATAATATCTTTATAATATATATATATATATATATATATATATATATATATATATATATATATATATATATATATATATATATATATATTCATGTATATGCTTTGTTGGGGGATATAAATTCAGAAATTTATGTACCCGATTTTACCCCGTTTTTTTTTGTACATATTGCTTTTAAATGAAACGTTTATGGACGTTATAGGCAATATTCGCAGACATTTATGACTGCAGTAGGCGTATTTTTACGAATATGTGATATTTTATAACTAACTAATCTAATTGTTGTTAATGTTTGTAGAGATTCTTTGTCAATGAAACTTTTTTTAAAGCATCAACAAATTCTCCAGTGTTTTTAATGATTGGAGGTGAAGGAGAGGCTAGTTCAAAATGGATGGTTGCAGGAGCGTGGATAGAATATGCCCAGGAGTTCGGTGCTCTGTGCTTTCAATTAGAACATAGGTACTACGGTATGAGCAGACCAACAAAGTAAGTACCCATATATAACAGCGGTACATCTAAAGTGGAGTAGTTAATTGAGCGATCTGGTCGTTATCTTGTGTCACCTGGATTTTAAATACAGGATAAATATATTTCCTTTCATTTAAAAAAAATGAACGTTGCTTATCTATTTTCATGCTCTTATAGTTTTCCCTAGGTTCTCTAGATTACTATCAATACGAGCTATAAAGTTCTAAATGTTGTCTACTCTAGTTTAGTTACCTTACACATGGCACAGGCTCGAGACCATCCCCTAACGTCCCATTCGACGAAAGACGTTCTCAAGGTTATTTTACCTTCAGGATGTATACCTTACGATAGATCAGATCTTAGTTGACTTAATTCTTTCATATCCAATATATTTTTCTATTTGTTTGGGACAATTCAGTTCATGATTGAGAATATGCCGTCATAAGGGATCGGAAATCCCACCGACATTTTGTGTCTGATTCAGGTCATTTATGATCCGAAGGTACTTTTACTCTTCGACTTGTTTACCTAGCTATACGAAGTCTAGGAAAGTTACGAAATCAGTTGAATGTTCTAAGTTTTGTTTTCCCCATAATTCCATTTTTTATTTCAGTCTGTCAATTATCGTGGACACGATAAGTCTCGATGAATATATCGAGGCGAAATTTTGTAAGTAACCAAAACCCAATGAGGACGAAACTTATTCATGTTTAGTCAAATTGAAAGAGGAGAAAGGTTTGGTTATGCAAAAACTTAGTTGATTACAAATAATAAGGGCTGGGGCAGTGCATTGACGGTGATTCACCGATGGAACTTTTCGAGTTGTTATTGGCTTCATAAGAAATAACATAGTAAACTCTATTTATTAAATAAATAAAACAAACTTAGTTTTTTAAATATTGTATATTCCACAAGAAATATATATAAACTAGGTATCGGTTTTGGTATTATACAAACGTCAGGATTAGTTGTAACCAGGTGTTTTGGAATAGACAACATTTCAAAAAACGAAATTTGTCTGTTTTTTTGTTTTCTCAATATGCCCGCGTTTCTCAACCTAAAAACTTTATTGTTGTTTATTTCATTGTGGTCTATGTATTTATTGATTGCTCTTGTTTCATATTTTTTTTCTTCCAGGAATATGAGTACTGAAAACCTGCAATATCTTAACAGTGAACAAGCCTTGGCAGACTTGGCCTCCTTTATTTCTTCAATAAATAATGATTTTAATTTGACTCCGGATAATAAATGGATTGCTTTTGGAGGTAGTTACCCTGGATCCCTGGCTGCTTGGCTCAGATATAAGTATCCACATCTGATCCATGCTGCCATCTCTTCCAGTGGGCCTCTCTTAGCCAAGGCTGACTTTAAAGGTATTCTCCTAATTTAGTCCCCAGTTTTGGGTTATCGAAAATAGGTGCATGACATTTTTTGAACGTTTTGGATATACCATACCTAATTAACAATTAATTATGAAAAATTAAACACATAAATATTGCATAGTAATATAAAATGTTGGCCTCTATAAATCAAATGATATCCATTATTCTCGTCTCTTGCTTTGTAAACACTCCATCTTTTTCATTTTTATTCAAATTAATTATTTTATTTTATCCCATTTTTATATGACAAAATATATAAAAAGAAAAACATCATTTGGTTATCTTATACTTTATAAGTATTTCTTCTTATTCCATCCATATCTCTAAATTATTTTTGATTCAATTTGGTTGTTTCTTTTAGTCACTGCTTTGACAGCTTAATTTTGTATTTATTTACCTATGAACAGAAAATGCCCGTACACAGAACACCTTTTTGGGTCATTCTGTCTTTTTATTGCAGTGATTAAAAATAATATACATTTTTTTGGTTTTGTAAATTAATGTATGTATGTAATTATTATAATTAATATGTACAGAAATGTCAAAATGAAAAAAAAAAAAAAAAATGGGATTCAGCCGGTTTGTTAAATTTTGGGTTCGTCCAGCAGGTCGTGGACCCTATCAGTCATACATCACCTCTCTGATAGTCACTAAGTTTATTTGTGACTTTCTGTCGAATGTTGACGCATAAGCGAGGAGTCTGCGATAAGGCATTAAATAATTTAAGTGCAAACATTATTTTGGTGTGGAAGGGGAGGGAGAAACGGGAAGAATGTTTGAATCTCATCCTACTTACTGGCTTCTGATCGTATAGAACTCGTGGAATTGTCTAACCAATGAAACTTTTGTTTCTTATTATTGGGTTAATGGCTCAAAAAATTTATGTATACCCTAATCTTTTTTTTTTTTCTTTCTTTAGAGTACAATGAAGTTGTTAGAAATTCACTTAATACATTTGGACATGGTTGTGCAACTCAAGTAAAATTAGCTAATAAACATCTCACCAAGCTATTAACAGATCCTGCAGGGTCTAAGATTATAACCAACAAGTTCAGGTAAAACTTAGTTAAAATGGGGAAACTCTGTTCATAAAGTGGTCCGAAATGGCGGTAACATCTCTTATCCCTTATGGATGATTATTTTCAAGTTATTATTCTGAGTTGGAACATAAGCTCACCAAAAATATAATTATTAGGCTGTGTTGGGTGCCATTTTTCATTTGTCATATCTGTTGTGAAGCAACTTACGCAGTAGATAGAGACGGAGGTATCACCATTTTGGATAATTTGGAAAATGCCTGATGTGAATGGCATATGGTGATTATTCATCTCAGGATGCACCTGCTCTACGTTGGCTGTATTGTAGCTGTCTTCTAGCAATCTGAGTATGGCTTTTCCAGCAGGATAATGGGTGGAAATAATATTGCAAGAGCTGGGTATTTCGAACAGAACTAATCGGACAAATTGAAATATTTATACATTTCCTAACAGCTTCTGAGTGCATGGATTTCATTTTTTCTCTTTAAGTTTTTTTCTGCACATCAATGCTAGAATTATATTTATTATTCTAATTTATGTTTAGGCTGTGTAATCCAATAAATGTTGATAACAAAAACGATACTGCAAATTTAGCCCAAAATTTGGCGGATAATATAGCAGGAGTGGTGCAGTACAATAAGGACAATCGTATGACTTCAAGCCCTTTATCTAACATTACTATAGATGATCTTTGCACAATTATGATCAATGAAACTATTGGAACTCCCTTAGACAGGTAAAATATAATGCAACCTAACTTTTATTTTATTCTTTTAAATTGTTTAATATAATTTCATAAGCTGGGAGGGATAAACGTAAATCTATTGTTAGTATTAAATTAATAAAATAGCATCTAGGCATTGAATGAATCTCAAGATACTTTTGTTATGGCTTCTTAGGTGTCACTACATATCTGTACATACAGTTCTTAGGTTGATTTTTTTTTCACAATTCTGAATTGAAATGTATCTTAACAGGTATGCAGCCATAAATGATATGATGATGCGTTTATCAAATACATCTTGTAAAGAATATGAATACAAAAAAGAGATGGAGGAAATGCAGAATATAACATGGAGTGAAGGTCCTAGTGAGGCTGGTAATTAAAAATATTATTTATACGTATATTTACAATTTCAATGAATAGTTGAAAGTTTAGTTTCTGTTATTTTTTATCGGGGATAAACCTAATCAAAAAAAATATTACAGGCAAGGGTCTTCATTGCGAAACACATTAAAGGGTTCCGTAGGTTTCATTTCTACAACAGCCTATGTTTATATACTATTATTTTAGAGATATACTGCAAATTTCAATAATCAATAATAATATAACTCAACGTGAAGGTTGAAGTTGTTGGTCCCCCAAATTGATTGTACCTTGGCCATACCGCCGTATTGAATATAAAAAAATTTCGAAAAAAATGTATTTATAAATCTACTTGCAATGATCGTTGTTGATACGACATCCTGTTCGGTTCGCTCAAAAAGTATTTCCCTTTTGTGGTTCTCAATCGTCACCACGGGGTGAGGAAAAATTCTGGTGAAGGCGCTTATAATTTTCTCCTGTCTATATTTCGGAAAAATCCGCAACTTTCTAGATCATACTGATTTGTCTCTAGACAGATGAGCAGACATACATAGCGGCCCTTTCAAATCCACTACGGATCCCTAAAAATTAACAATTTATTAAGATTTATGGATTATAAGAGCTAATTTTTAAAGCTGATATTTCTTCCTTCATCCTTCTAGACCCATGACAAAATACACAAAATTAAAAAAAAAAATTGTTTCCAGGAAGGCAGTGGTTCTACCAAACGTGTGTTGAATTTGGTTTTTACCAAACCTCAACTTCAGACGACGAGTTGTTTGGACCTAACTTCCCTCTGAAGTTTTATACACAACAATGTTCTGACGCCTACGGTGAAGGGTAAATCTATCTGATCTTTTAATTAATGTAAAGTTCTTGTAATCAATTTCTTCAGTTCAATTTTTTAGCAAATAGTTGTATGGAATAATTTTCAAATCCGCATCTTTCAAATACTTGGAAAGTTACTTGGTAGGTGTTTCATTTCAAAAAGAAATACCTACTTCTTTCTAATTAAATAACTTATCCATTTGCCTCATGTAGTAAATTTAGCGGGGTTTGTGTAACAATTTAGCTTAGGTAACAATTCAAGATAAAAAAAATTATTTTTACTATTTTCACGTTATTGTTACGGTGAGTTCATTGTCATTTCACTGACATTATCAAATCGGTTCCTTTTCACTTAATGTCTTTTTTTTTATGAAGATATCTATTTTAGAGTATACATATATTTTTAATATCGCGATGAATAAATCAATCTCATTTTAAACTTTTGTCAACTCATACATAGAAGTCTTAATATATATTTTTTAAATTCTGTTTACAGTTACAATGAAAATCTGCTGACAGCAAGCATCAATCGAACGAATATATATTATGGCGATTTACATTTAAAAGTATCAAGAGTGGTTTTTGTTCATGGAAGTATTGATCCCTGGCATGCTTTAGGGATAACAAGCTCAAAATATTTATCGAATCCTGTTATTTTTATCAAAGGTATTCTAAAATATATCAATTTATGTTTGTTGATTTCTATAAAGATAAACAAAGGTAATGTTTTTGGTCTTGTAGATCCTACTCTACATTTTGCTTAGCAATAAATTATTATTTAACTTAAGCATTTTTATTTCTATTATGATCGAAACTTAATCAGTTTTTGCATCAAAATATTTTATCATTTACATTGGAATACTTTATTCTTACATAATTAAGAAAATTTCCCATTTAGCTACTTATGTAGTGAAATTAACTTCCTCTTTGACTATAGTTAAAAGCTAAAGTTTTTAGTAAATTCAGACATTAACGGAGGTATATCTAATTAATTTTTACTATCATGGTTTACCTGTCAAAGAGATGAAAAAAAATGCAGTAAGGTATAATAACAAACAATAATCATCTAACTTCTTAGGACTACTCAAAGGTGATATGGTAGATGACCACCGCAAGCAAACCTCTTTTGATCACTTTTGTGTCTTGCACTTCTGCATTGACTCAATATAGCATTATACGATACCGAGTTATTACGGTCATATCTTTTTTGCTATTTTGATTGCTTATAATTGTTATGAAATGGTTTATTAGAATATTCTTGTTTTTATAGTTATTATGAGTCGTGCCCGAGCCTTATTAATGACAAGGTCATATCGTCTACTACCAGAGCGCTCTTTCATCACTCTGGTGGACATGATCTCGACTCTTCTATGGGAGTCCTCAATTTTGCCTACTCTAAATTTTTATTCACCTAGGATAGGGGTCTTTAACGAGTACCTGACTTTGTACAGGCTCGGGACCATCGCTTAACGCCCAGTCCGAAGGACGGCGTGCTTTAGTTTATTTAACCTCCCAGATAAAATAAACTAAGGGCCTCGGCTGGGTTTCGAACCCGCGAACTTGAGCTCAGTAAGCAAGCATGCATACCACTGCAATTTTTATACATAAACTTGTTGAATTTGAAAAAAGTATCTAATTATAAATGCTTAAGATTACTCAAATCTAAAAAATAATCTTGCTTTCAGGAACTGCTCATTGCGCCAATATGTATCCTAGTAAAGAGACCGATCCTGCTGAGCTCAAAGCAGCCCGAACACAGATCAAACAGTACATTAGCAAGTGGCTAGATATTACTGATTAATACCTTAACATAAGTTTAATATTTTATTTGTTTTTAATTATGTAATTCTGTACTTATGTAAATAAAGAATTATTAATTTAAATTATTATATATTTTTTTCTTAAATGTTTTTCATTCACCAGATCAGCGCAACATTACACATGATACGGTGAATTTATGTTCAAAATCAGAAATAACTTTAATAATGGTGGATTTCTTGACGTTATGTGTAAAAAGGGTGTTCCGTTTTCTACTTTTCTTCCTTTACACTGTCATACTAGGTAATGTTTTCATTTCCTCTCATATTTCAATCCGTTCAACTAATTTTATATAATTAGTGTCGTTATGACTTGTTATGTTTGTTTTTTAATTTAAAACTTTCAAAAATCATTAGTTTCTTTAAGCAGGAGTAAAGAAGACAAGATGTTCTCCGAGGGGAGGAAACGAGATTAATAGAAACGTCTAACATTTTTTTCTCAGTAGAATGGACGTTGGCAGGATTATTTCCCAAATTGACAAAAAATGTCGGGGGATTGTAAAATCGGAAGTATATTTAATTAATGATCGGAGGTTCAGCAAAAATTGATTGTATTTTGGGCAAAATTTAAGTTGAATATTCTTTGGCATTGTTGCCATCCGAAGTATTTATGTGCACAATAATCCAAAGTCAGGCATTAAATCATCGTGAAGAAAACTCTTTTTATTTTCTATCCAATTCTAATTACACTACTGTAATTCTTATTTCTCTCCAATTCCAAGAAATTCAATTTTTTTTTTTTTCGTATATATGATGCATATTAGCCATGTCTCTCTCTATAACGGTGTTGTTATTTATTTATTTACAACATCCATGGCCCCCATTCTATCTACAAAAAAATAAAACTCTCTCTCGGACGGGATTCGAACCCGCAACCATGGTGGAGACCATGCGACCAAAGCCCTACGCTCTGGCCCACACGGCCATCATGGTCCCAATTCAAAAGTTATGTTATTTGTTACGTGATGGAATGAAAACATGCCAATTTACAGTCCTTGTTACGAAATACTAAAACATGTGTTTTCGGCTGATGGAATATAAAATATTTTTTTCTTTGTCCTCTTTATTCTTTATTACAATTATTGATATAAATTGTACAAAAAGTGTAATATGCAGATGCAGATAAAAAGAGTTAATGTAAATTAATTTATAAACTTTCTTATGTGTTATTTGTAATTTGTTACTTTGTTTTACTTAACCTCAACATTCAAGAACAGTTCAGGTATTTTGAAATTTAAGTAAAACTATTTGTAGGAATAGTATATATGGATTAGGACTGGAGAGATAGGAAAAAAAGTTGCTGGATTAGTCATTTTTATATTCAGAAATTTCAAATTCAAAAAACAATGTATATGTTCTCTGTCATCCTAACAGTGGTAACTATTGGAGAATGTGGAAGGAAAAAGTTACATCTTCATGATCCTCCAATAGTGACATACCAAATACTTCCGAAGGAGAGATGGTTCGTCCAAAAATTAAATCATTTTAAACCTTCAGACGATCGATTATGGCACCAGGTGAGTTCCACTGAATTTATAGAATATTAAAAGCAAGGGCATAGCAAGCAATTATTATTATTTTTTTTTGAGAGAGGGGTGTTAACCCCTAAGATATTCAATTTTACCCTGATGCGAATGGCTCGTACGACCTATAGGCCAGGCTGCAAGGTTGATCTGGGTCATATTTTGATGTTCATTGAAAATTCTCACAGGGGAAAAAACACTTGTTTGAGATAAAGACATAGAAATTGTAACTGGTCTTGCTCGGGCGGATATTTTATTGCAGTCTTCTCTTGCTCACAATTGAATCGGTTCTCACAGAAAAGGATTCGCCATGGAAAATTAGTGAAAAAAATTGTTTTCTTTATAAATTCTGTATTGTTAAAGAAAGTTGCAAAAGTCTAGGTAAAACATTACTAATATAAAGTGATAGGGTAAATTAGTTATATATTGTGCTTCCTTTGAGTTTAATAAATATGATTTATCCCCTTCCATATATAACAGATTTTTGTAAAATAGCCTATGATACTGGTTGATACTGAAAGAAAAGTTATTGTCGAGTTCTCACATATTAACATCTCTCGGGTTACCATATTCTCTAGAGACGATCTTTTCCTCAGTATAATATCCTTGCCTTAGTAACGTCAAGTATGGAATTATTATTATTTCTCTCCACCCATTACTCCTGTGAGGGAGACTCTATTATTTTTACATGAGCCATGCCCAGCATATAACATGCAGCTATTATTGTATCATATTTAGTTTTTTGCCTACACCTTTAATTGACACTAAAAAATGTTTATATTTATAGAGATATTATGTTAATGAGACTTTCTTCAAAACCGATTCTCCGGTGTTTTTAATGATTGGAGGAGAAGGAGAGGCATCCCCGAAATGGATGGTTGCAGGGGCGTGGATGGAATATGCCCAGGAATTCAGGGCTCAGTGCTTTTTGTTGGAACATAGATATTATGGCATGAGCAGACCAACAAAGTAAATGTCTAATCATTATTTATAATTTGCTTGATGAAATAATTATTTTTGATATAACTTTCATTAAGACTTATGTATTTTCCTGAGACTCAAAAACAACTTCCATTGACCCTATTACACCAATCTCCCACCTATTACTAAGTAAAAATGTTTGTTTGCATTGTTGGTGAAGTATGCCCGGGGTTTGAATTGTAAGATCATATCGCATACTACCTGTGGCCTATTCCGTCGCTGGTGAACATGTGCTCGACATCTGTGGGAGTTCTACATTTTCCATATTGAGATTTAATTAGGATGGGGATCTTTAACAAGTACCTATGAGGCTCGGTTCGGGACCATCGCTTAACGTTTCATCCGGAGGACGGCCTATTGAAGATTTCTGAATAAAAATGTATTCGGGTGCAACAAATAAGTAACGGATGTAAATATTCACACTAATGATTCATTCATACCCAACTTTGTTAGGTTTAGTTCTGGGCTGGAATTATTGTCTAGGCCTTTGGGTTTTTTACTTGGGAGGTAAGAAACCCTGAGCATTTCGACCTTAGAAGGGGAAAATCAACAACGGTCCAGGGCCTGTGCAATGTCAGGTCCTCGTTAAAGACCCCCTATGCTAATCGTACCTGGGTCGGCAAAATGTAGGACTCCCATAGTAGAGTCGGGCACATGTCCGCCAGAGCATAGTTCCCTAACAAAACAAAAAAAGGGTAAAAGGTCAATAAGAACTGCAATACCTTATTGGATTACTGTTTATTCTAAGGTTGTGTGGATTTATGATTATGCCATAGTTTTAGTACCTATTTTGTATTGTAATGTTTCAGAAATATGAGTGCTGAAAACCTTCAGTATCTCAACAGTGTACTAGTTTTGGCAGACCTGGCCAATTTTGTTTCCTCAATGAATATCAGATATAATTTCACTTCAAAAAATAAGTGGGTTGCTTTTGGAGGTAGTTACTCTGGAGCTCTGGCTGCTTGGTTCAGATATAAATATCCTCATCTCGTCCATGCTGCCGTCTCCTCCAGTGGGCCTCTTTTAGCAAAGGCTGACTTTAGAGGTACTCATAACGTATTTCAAAGTCTAATATGAGAAGGGAATAATTTTTCAATGAAATGAAAAAATGTATGATTCCCATTCTCTAAAACTAATGTAATTTGAGAAAGTAAATATTACCGTTCTTGAGATGAAAGTTCGTCCTTGGGTTGGACGGTGAAGAGGTCAAAGCACTCGATTACAAATGTACAGATTTATTTTCTTGTACGAAGTTTTTGAAATAAACTAAAGAAATTCATCCTCTTCACAACCTACCTCTAGGACGGTTTTTCAGCATAAAGATCATAAATATGCCTTAAATTTTCCTTTAAACTGTAAACATATTTTTCTTCAGAATATCATAAAGTTGTTGGATATTCACTGAACACGTTTGGACCAGATTGTGCTCTTCAAGTACAGTTAGCGAATCAAGCTTTTACACATCTGTTGACTGATCCTAAAGGAGGAAACATTTTAACTAAGAAATTCAGGTAGAACAATAATATGATACTATGAGTTCTGTGTCTAACCATGAGGTCCACCTCTTCGACTCCCGGCTTCTTTCGCTCTCATTCTTCTGTGTTTCTATAGAAGTTTTTTTTTTTATATTGCTGCATTATATTGTGATTGCATGGTTAGGGTCGTTTTAAATTCCTGGACTCTTTGGAATAACTATTTTCAGTTCCCTGAAACTTCATTTCTTCACTACACCAGCTAAAGAGGCACCCATGGCTTCATATTTATGAAATACAAAAATAATTGAAAATTTAATAACGGGAAGACAATTCTTTGTCTTTGGCCATAATCAGCTTCAGGTAAAGTAATATTACGCAAGAGCTACTCCCCGGGTAACGCCGGGAAGCCTGCTAGTAAATATTATACATTTTTCATTTTATTTTTAGGCTCTGCCATCCGATTAAATTTAAAAATAAAAAAGATCACTCCAATTTAGCAGAAATTCTGGCAGATAATATAGCAGAGGTAGTACAGTACAATATGGTTAATCGGATGGCTCAAAATCCTTTATCTAATCTCACCATAGACCACATTTGTACTATTATGGTCAACGAATCTATTGGAGTCCCTTTGGACAGGTAAACGAATTTCCAGGATTGTATCATTAGAATATTCAGTGTAGTCTATTCTAAGAGTATATCCTATTTAAGTAGGGCATATCATGTACAATATCCAGTTTTATTTAAAAATCTACCCGTACAATTGCTGCCAGAGGCCTTCAAAACATGCAGAAATACAGGGCTGACCCTAGCTTTTCTGTCACCATTGGTAAACTCCGAAAATGCAGAATGAAAAAATAACAAATAGGGTGGAGGAGCCCCCCATTTTGAAGATTTACCTTGACCGAACACTTAATTGAAATAAATAAAAACAAAGAACTGTATAACGTATATAACAGTGAAGGCGCCAGTAGCTCAGATAGCCTTAGCCTACTGAGCTCAAAATCGTGGGTTCGAAACCCGACCGAGCCCTTAGGTTTTTTTGGGGGAGGGGGGGGGGGGGTGAAAAAACATTGAGCACGTCGTTCCTCGGATTGGACGTTAAGTGATGGTCCTGAGCCTGTGCACTGTCAGGTACTCGTTAAATGCCCCTATCCTAGGTGAATAAACCTAGTTAGGTATAATTTAGGACTCCAACAGTAGAGTCGGGCTCATGTCCAACAGAGTGACGAAAGAGGGCTCTGATATTAGGCGAAAAAACAATTTAAAAAATCATAATACGAGGGAAAAAAACTAAAAATAATCTTAATAAATGGTATCCATAGAATATTACATAGTACATAATATGTAGGTATACTAAATCAATGAAATAATGGCAGTATAAAATAATATCGTTGTAGTAAAAGCGAAAACAAGAAGAAAATAAAATAAAACAATATTCATAATAAATACGCAATATAATATATTGAAGAAAACTTACAAAAAAAAAAAAAAATGTAGACACAAACATATATATATATAGAGAGAGAGAGAGAGAGAGTGTGTGAAACGTGGAATAAAATGCTGCATGTTTGTAACTATTGGGTTAGTTTGATGAAGGATGACTAACGGTGTCGCAAATCGTAGGATTTCATTATGCTTCGGATTTAATATTTTTAACTTTAGGACTATAAAATTCAGCTCATCCCCACCCATTTCTAACATTAATTATATTTTTTCAAGGACGGTATACACACAATGGTTTACTCTTGTGTTGGTGTCGTTAAATAAAATACAAATGTCGTTGACTTAATGATGCCGAAAGATTATTTTTGGTTTTAGTGGTCAGAATATTGTTTTCTATATTTTTCAAAAGAGGGGATTGATTAAAACTCATTGCGAGACAAGGGAGGTTTAATGGATCTACAATGAAACGACGTCAGAACCGATTTCCGATTGATTCCTGACTTAATACCGATCCAAAACAATCCGTTAGATGAACAACACCAAATAAGTCCAATAAAGCGATGAAAAATGGCAGGTTCAAACATCAAGGCATTAAAACGGAACCTGTCTCAGGTCATTCTGGATCAACAAGACATACATGAAATGAAAAAAAAAAAATTATTCAGATCGTAGCAATATTAATTATTATATTTCGCAATTGAAGCTATTTTCATGATTAATAAATACTCCGCTATTTACTGCATAACAACTAATTTCGAAATACATTTTTCTAGGTATGCAGCTCTAAATGCTATGATGATGAATTTGCTCCATACGAGCTGTAAGCAATACGAATACTCTAAAGATGTCAAATATCTGCAGAATATAACTTGGGATTACCAATCTGATTTTGGTGGTAATAGATATAATATTATTATGCATAACAATTCCTCCTTTAACCAACAACACATCTTTCTAGTATACGATATACACTGAAGAAAGTTGGTTTCTCTAATAACACTGTTTAGATATTTGAAGATTACGTTTTTGACTTGTTCAATACTTAGCTTATATTATTTTCTTCAATATGAATCATACATTAAAATCACCTTTCTTAATGGTGTTTTAGAGCAAGAGGCGACTAAGTCCATCTTTAAAGTAGTTCATTTTGAGTTAGCAGGTGGAGGAAGTACTCCCTTCCTAAGGTCATTCTCACTACTGTGGGAGTCCTACATTTTTGCTATCTAGGTTTAGTATCCTAAGTTAGGGGTCTTTAACGAGGGTAGAACATAGTACAGGCTCGGGACAATCGCTTAACGTCCCATCCGAAGGACGACTCCTCAAGGTTTTTCACCTCCCAGATAAAAAAACATAAGGACCTCGGCCGGGTTTCGAACCGCGATTTTGTGCTCAGACAAGCACGCTACTTTAGAACCACCAGCGCCCTCTCATCCTCGTTCTAGTGATAACCTCACCTTTTAGTTTAAAATGTTCCACTTGTGTATTTGGAAATTAATTAAGGAGGGGCTTGAGGAAAACTCTTCACTATAGTATTGTAGGCACATCGTTTTAAATGTATCGACGAGCAGATTTCATGATTTTTTTTTTCATAGAAAAGGGAAGGGGAATACAACTGCTTCTGGAAAGATAAAACATTCACCTTAGACATTCAAGGAATATAGAAGTGTAAGTTTCATTAAGGTTTCCCTAGGCAGCACCGCTAGTGTGCTATGAAATCCAGTTGTTGCTCGTATTTCGAAATAACAACATAATACATCATCTAGTGGGAACTTCATGAAAATTACTGATTTTTGCTCTGAACAGAGTTGCTCTTAGTGAACATTTAAGTAACTAAAAAATCAAATTTACTCTATTGATTTGTTTTCCCAGAATCCTGAAATGCAATTACTGTTTTTTTTTTTTTTTTTAGATAGACAGTGGTTTTACCAAACTTGTGTCGAGTTTGGTTTTTACCAAACATCAACTACAGACGAGGAGTTGTTTGGACCTAACTTCCCATTACATTTTTTTACACAAGAATGTTCTGATGTTTATGGAAAAAGGTAACAATCTTCTATTTTAATCATTTGACCAATATAAGGCACGACACACATGAGCTTGAGATGGACGTACATCCCTTCGCTTTAGAAACACATTGTTTTGTATTGAGCAGTTACCTATCCTGCAAGCCAATTCATCAAATCATTTAATGCTTAAACGAAAACAATTGGACAAACAGGAAAGGGGGAAGTATCAAACGAAACAGAGGGGAAAGAATGAGCACTGACGCTACACATGAATTGCTATGATTTCGCACAAGGACGCTGGTCAGCATCGGGCCTGACCTATCATTGTTTCGATGTCACATTTTTCATCAAACTGTAATTCACGAAAACCCTAGGTGGTCCATCGAATTGCTTCTAGACTATCCAAAAATGTACGTTTTCTGTTGTTTTTCTTCTCGTCGAGGAGGAACATTTCAAATAGAAAATCATAGAATGATTTACTAACTCTCAGGAGTTAGTCTGACCGCCTTCCTCGCTTGACATTCAGCGTCTACTGTATGAAAATGTCTAGCAATATTGCATGCTTGACAGGGACTGAGTCGAGATCAGAGCTTGTAGCAAACATCAACTAAAATAGAGAAATCGATATTATATAATCTAAATTAAAAATCCCATTATCTTCTCGCATGTAGTAAGGAAGTATAGGAGAGCAAATTGTGTTTCTAGTTATAACGAAGCCTTGCTGAGAGCAGGTGTCAACCAAACCAACACTATGTACGGGGACGTCCATCTGATGGGGTCCAGGATCGTTTTCGTCCACGGCAGTATAGATCCTTGGCATGCTCTCGGACTCACATCAACTACTCCCTCCTTGCCTGTAGTGTTTATCCAAGGTATTTTCACATCATTGCTTTTGTTTTCATTAAGCCGCTGAAAAAAGTGCACTATAAAAACTTATTCAAACGTTCAATTACAAATTAACTGGGAAAATTATCTATGTTTATAAAAATTGAAAGTATACGCTTTTTCAGACTTCAAAAACATCGTATCTCCAATTATATTGCGTCAAAAATTAAGTGTATTGGTCGCCTATCTGTTTGTAAAAAAAACAGCGTCAAAACCAAAAATGCCATGGATTTTTTTTTGTTTTTTATAGCATCCGGTTAACGGAACCTCCGGACCTCTATGATATTCTGTTTGTTGTTAGTGCTTAATTTTTCTGAATCTCCTTATGAATCAAACCAGTAGGATAACATACACTAAATGTTATACTGCGTATTTGAGCATATTTAGCAAGTTAGGAATTTTTTTATAATTATTAAATTATTTTTATTTATTTTGCGCATTTGAATGAACTCGGAAATTCCAATTATTTTCATGGTGTAACTCTGTGTTTCCCAAAAGGGTCGCTAGCGTCCCCTAGAGGACAAGGAGGGCTGGAAGGCAAGGGGCGGTAGGGGAATGTTGAAAGGCTTTCAAGGTAGGTTTGTGAACTTTAATCTGTGGCTCCTAACTTTAAATATGGGCAGGCTCATCACTCAGTCTCTTCTAGTCGCAATGACTCAGATACTCTAGAAATCCATATTATTAAAACTATAACCAATTATTTGTTTTCAGGAACTGCGCACTGCGCAGATGTATACCCAAGTAAAACGACTGATCCTCCTCAGTTGAAGGCAGCCAGAACCAAAATCAAACACTATATTAAGGAGTGGTTAGCCATTAGTGAATAATAATATGAGATCGGTTGTAAATAAAATAGTGTGGGGAAAGCAAAATATATAATTTTAAAAAAAGGTTACTTTTTATGGAGTAAGTTCATAACATTTGGAGAAACCACTTGCTAAATACTGCCTGCATTCCGTAAATACAGAAATACTTTTTTTTTTTTTTTTAACTGAAACCTTTTAAATAAGGCGGATCCCCTCTTAAAAAAATTAAAAGCACCCACAATTTAAACAGCATATTGAATATATTTCTGTTTTCTTGGAATTAAGTACCTTTTTAATACCTTATTTAAAATCTTTTTGTGGATATTTCTGATGTTCTAATATTATTCATATTCACCTGACATGTACTGACGAAGATAGGCTCAAAATCCAATTGTATATGATGTACCAAAGGTTGATAATAGTTTTGTTGGTAGATGATCACTTTGTCATAGCCAGTATTCTGGCAAAAAATTTATATTATTCGATCTATTGGTGGGTTTTGGAAATGTGACACCCCCGATCTATTACTTCTGAGGTACTGATATTCAAGTGTAAATTATTAATTAAAATTAGTATGCACATAAATGAATGGGCAAGTTTCGTCTGATCGATTAAAAATATATGTTTTGTTTAAAACTCGGAAATAAGAGACTAATTGAAATTGGAAAGTAAGGGTCATTTCAAATTCTGCGAAGCTGAACGGGAAGGTTTTTCTGAAGTCACTGTTGCGACTTGCCCACCAACACAACAGACTACTTTCTGTGTGGATTGTATTCTGTTGATATAATGGCTTCTGTAGAATCTAGATACTTTCGTGCCGATTCCACCAACCTTCGGAGAGTGGGTTCAGTTCTGGTGTTTGATTACTTGCAGATTGATCCAGGGTTCAAAGCTCACAAATAGGATTTTCCCCTCCTGTTGTTCCCTAAACCTTACCGTACCCAAGTAGGGTCCACTGCAAGTTTCGATTACAGGAGTGTTCCCCCTCTTCCCCTCGTTTTTTGAAGTATGATTCCGAAATATTGGTCTTTATCATTTTCCTCTTTAGTTTTATTCTAAATCCTATCTGTGTCACAAACTTCAAGACTCTAGCTCCACTGGAAGTAGCCTATAATTTTAGATTACCGCAGCATATGTTGAAAGGCAATCACATATACTTTTCACGTAAAAAAAAAAGGAAACTTGCCCCTACTTCTACGTTTAGAAATATAGAATGTTTTGCACAACGAAGTTCTAATTCCTAATAAATTTAAACCCTAATAGATATGGTACGTATATTGCACTTAGGGGGCAAAAAAACTGAAAATTAAAAAATATGTTTATTATCATTTTCATTCGGCAATAAAAAGAATTAGAAAAGTTCAAAACTTCATTACAGCAATATTCATGCGCAAATTAATAATTTATAAGTGTTGACTGTAGTTTTAGTCAAGACTAAGTAAGAAAACTAGCAAAAATTACATTAAAATTATTTACAAAAAAAAAAAAAAAAGTAAAAACATAAAAATTTTGAATACATTATATCATTTAAAATAATTATTGAAATGAAAAGAATACATTAAATATTAACTACAGTCTTACATTAAGCGAACGTCATGGAGCTCAATAAACTCCTCTTGATAAATTTTATAATACCATTTGCTTCTTCGATTAAAAAAAAATACACATTTTAAATTCATGTTCCGAAATGTAAAACTTGCCAATAGCTTGAAGAGGAAGGGCCCTATGTAAAATTAACAATATATTTGAAAAAATAAATAAATAAACAATAACATTGTTAAAAATCTGCCTTTTTTTACCACTCCTTTCTTTATTCTTGTTCTTGTTTTTGGATGGTATGCAATACCTTTCCTCAAAGAAGCACGATTCTCCATCTTGGCAGATGGATGGTGATGTAACAAAGAACAAATGAACATGGTTGACTAGAATGCTATTATTCGTCAGTGTCCTTGGAGTCCTCGTCATGTCCCTGCTCGTGGGTGACGTACTTGTAGCCGATAGCAAGATAAATGAATAGAACCATCACCACCGACATCAGACCAGCAAATAAAAACATTTCATACGCCTGAAACATAATAAACAAATCATAAATATGACGCAGTCAGCCAAACTCTAAAGTAAGTCCTAGGTAAAAATAATTACAGATATTTATGTTTTTAGCTTTCTCAAATGAGAAAAAGTATCTTTACAACAGAAAAAAAAACTCAGCATTTAATAAACACAATGCTTATTTATATAGGAGATAGGAGAAAAATAAATATGGACTATTCCATGCAAAAAATCTTCGACTTGGGTTATGAATTTTTGGAGTAATGTAGAACTCCATAAGATGCAATTTTGCGCAAAAGATTTCACCGAAATCTTCCAAACTCTCCAAATTACGTAATTGTCACTGTAAATTGTTACTAAAATATTCATATCTTCTTCATTATTGGTCACAGTTTTATGATCAATACGTCGTTAGGTTTTAAAGAGTTTTACTATTCTATATAAAACATTTCGTAAGTTAATAATAATCATTACTAATATCTCATATTTGAAATATGTATTTTTTGCAAATTTTGCTAGTTTAAACAAAAAAACTTTTTTTTACAGATGTTTATTTAATAATCTTTAAAATGGTACAGAAACTAAAGGCACTTCTCGTGATTGAGGAAATATGACGTTTTTAGTTTTGCAACATTGTGTTACTGATGTCTTTCCAGTGCACAATTGAACAGTGTTGTCATTTTCTGCCCAACCAAAATCAGTTTCTACCTTATTAAGTAACTAGATTTTTTTTTAGATAGAATATACATTTTTGAGCTCTTGTGATTTTATCTAATCGTGAGTTTATCTAATTCATTATTACCTGTGTTATATTTAATTTATCGTTGGCTTGCTTCATTTTATTATTTGACTCTTCATTAGTAACGTGCTGAGGTGACAGCTATTTGGTTTCCCGGAACCAGAGAACGCCTTTTTCCAAGTCTATCAATTTTCGAGTGGCCCCATGTTGTTTTGTTTTCCTCTGATTGCGTTGTATCAAACCACGTTTGGCAAATAGACAATCTGAATAGTTCTACTGTAGTTTGAACAGGTAGCTAAGTAGTTATGTAGTAAAATAAGGGAAAACAGCTGGATACCATGCCAACTGAGCAAAGCACTTAGAACAAGAGGAGAGGGCGCCGGTAGCTCAGTGGTATGCGTGCTTGGCTTCGGAGCTCAAGAACGTGGGTTCGTAACCCGACCGAGGCCCTTAGTTTCTTTATCTGGGAGGTAAAATAAACTTAAGCACGCCGTCCTTCGGATGGGACGTTAAGCGATGGTCCCGAGCCTGTACGATGTCAAGTACTCGTTAAAGACCCCTACACTAGGTGAATAAAAAATTTAGGGTAGGCAAAATTTAGGACTCCCACAGTAGAGTCGGGCTCATGTCCACCAGAGTGACGAAAGAGCGCTCTGGTAGTAGGCGATATGACCTCTTAGTTAAAGCCTGGGCATGAGTCATAAAACCCAAAACCTAACCTAGAACAAGAGGGAACAAATAGCAGTCGAAAGATTTTGTTTATTTTATTCTTATTACAATAACTGGAGTATCGTTTTTTTTTTTGTTTAGGCCTAATCATTTAGTTTTTTGGTATCGATGTCCATGGCAGAATGTTTTTATTTAGAACGTATTTCCCCTTCTCTCATTACTAGCTTCCATTAAGGAAATATTTACATTTTAAATTAAATATTTCATTTGAACTTGAAAGAAATAAAACTTGTTTATTTATGATATTGTCTAATTTCACCAACTATATTTACATGGGAGTACTTTCGATATTTCTACCATCCTCAGCCAAAAGCATAAGAGATAAGACTAAGTTAATATTACAGAATGTCAGCCTCTCGAGGAACCCCTTACCCTCCCTCCTGGTGTTCCCCATGACGTCAGACATTCCTACCTAAGCTAAATTGTCAAGCTATGAGATATTTTATGACAAGGCGTTCCCCATATTTCAAATGTGTGACCCCTTCTAAGATCTAGATAATATTGTAGACAATAAAGCATTAACAATATCATTAATAAACAAGTTTTATTTATTTCAAGTTCATTTGAATTATTTCACACTACCTCTGCAATAATGTCAGTTTTCAAATATTTCATTGTTTTAGCTCATTAAATCAACATTTTAATAAACACAAATGGATTTATACCTGGTTTGACATTTTAAAACCGGCTATGACCAGAACGATAATATTTCCCATTGAGTCTGTGAGGAGCCATAAGGAAGAGATGACAGACTTCATACTGACTGGGCTCTGAAAAACAATGCAATTCCATAAAACATTTTATTGAACATTTATATATTTTTTATTTTAATTAAAATAATTAGCACATGGATGTGGGTCGGTCAAAAACAAATAGAGTGAAATATGTGTTACTATAAAAACAAATCACTACCATTTTCATGCCATCTATGTTGTTAGGAAAGGTGTCAGTACGAATACAACGAGAAAGTATGCCTTAACTGACTTACCCCTTTTAATGGGGTTTCTCAATTTCGCCACGGACTTTTAAAATTGAAGCAAAATATTATTTGTTGTCCGAGTGAATACTGCTTACAATGTTATTATTACCTGGCTGTAAGAAAATTCAAGGCCGGTGACGGAGAACATAATTTCAGCAGAAGTCATGATGAAGTACTGAGGTAACTGCCACAACATACTAACTGAATTTGGATGAGTTAGAATGATTTCGCGAATCACCTGAAAAATAAAGTACAATTAAGTAATATAAACTGAATGTTAATTTGTGTGTGATAAAATGAAGAAAAGATTGAACATAGATGAGAAGAATATATCACTCTTTTGTCAAAATGTTCAGTATCCTTTATTTATTTTTAATGTTGAAGAACATAGAGTATTCTTTCCAAGGCAGGGTGCACAAAATATATTTAATACATTTTAACAGTTTTGTCTAAGAGTGTGAAAATAGGGTGTCATTCTCTATTGGTATACTAGGGGGTCGGCAACCTATTTGCACTTGCGTTATGCCTTTAGTGCTCAAATGGAGGCCGTATGATCCAATAAGTTTTCTAACGCGGGCCGCATATCGAAATAAAATATGTTAAAAAGGCACTGAAAGATGCAACATGACAAAAAAAATCATATATGCATGTGCTCACAGTTTGTTTCGGCTTATGTATTCCAAACGTTTTCTCTGATTAATCGATAAAAAAAAAATCTGACATATGTTGGATAATTTTCACACTTTAAAGCCCTGTTCATAAAGAGATCCAGATGTATCATTCAAAGAGTGAGGTGCCATGAATGAAGAGACTAAATAAACTGATCCATAATGGTGACATCTCTGACTCCATTTACTGTGTAAGCATCTTCACCTCACGTTGTCCATAAAATAGATTTATGACAACAAACCGCCTTATACAATACAATTGTATAAATAGTATTGCAAATAAAATATATTGTGCTAGGAGGGACCAGGAACCATCATATAATATAAGCCAGCTGGATGAGTAGCCTGACGGCGAGTGAGGACCATACTTGTACGAATCTCAGGTAGACCTACCTGTAATCTAGCTGGCTCCCTTTTCTGGATGTTGGTATTTATTTAGTAGAATTAAGTATGATTAGTTAACAGAAACTTTAGAACATTGTGACATTATTGCTTATTCTATAAATGATTAATACATTTAAGATTGTTGATTAAATTTTGTTTTTTCCCTACAGCCTCCCCTTCTCCTGCCCCTCTCCCGAATATTTACAATAGTAACAGTATAGTTTTGAAGCATAAATATATAATAAATAACCTTTCATAACGAGATCGCACTGCCATTTCGGGTCGGCGGACTGAATCACATTAAAAGCAGGCATATTGCCTCATAAATTAAACAATAAATAACCAATCTCAAAGATATGAGGAAAAATTTGATTAAAAGAAAAAATAGTTTACCATTTTCCCAGAACTTTCACCCAACAAAACTGAATAAACACCTCCTGATCGTAACTCTACTTGGCTATCTAGTTTCTGACCATCCACAGTAACTGAGTATCTAGACAGAAATATAATTTCATGAAAGAATGAAAAGAGATAAAATGAATAGTATGCTAATAATACACACTAAAATGCACAATGAATTGCGATATTACTTACTTTCCAGGAACGGGAACATCTTTAAGTTCAGACTGATGTTTTCCAGCATCAATGGAGACAGTTGTTGGTGTACCGTCTAAAGCCACTTTGATATTATTCATTCCTGAGTATATAAATCTGAAGAGAAAAAAGTTTATTAAACGGGTTATTTTTCATGAAAACTTCCGGATATAGCAATATATATTTTTCTTACTATTAAATTCGAATAGTGAAGAAAAGTAAAATATGGTCGAATTCATGAAACCTCTTGAAGCTTTCTCAGTAGAACCAGAGATGTTCCATTTTTCATCTATATAAATAAAATTCAGACTTTTTTTGTTTGTTCACTAATAACGCAAAAACGTCACAACGTATATTCACGAAAATCGCAACGTATTTAAAGGATAGCCAACAGAATACAGACCATTTGTCATCTCAGAATTTTCAATGAACAGTAGGTTGTGGGTGTGGCCAAAACCTGAGTGCTACCTTCTTAACGGTTGATAAAATGTTCTTGAAATTTCACATGTAGCATCCATGTAAACAAAATTCAAAAATAAACCATGTATATAATTTTTAATTATACCGAGGATGGCGGGTATGTGACATCCACTTCTACTAGGTACCTCAAACCATTGAACATTTCAACAAACTGGACAGATACCTTTACTAACTTGCTTAAAGATACTAACCGAGCAACGCCGGGTAGAAGCAGCTAGTTAAAAAAAATGTATTTTCTCACATCTCGAAATTTCAGGATCACGAATTTTGTTGGGAGTGGAAAATGGATGAGAGGTCAGAATTAAGGTGTTTAGTGTTTTTAAATGTATTTGCAGTAAATGCCAAAACGTCAATTTTTAGGGTTTTTTAGTTGGAAACAATTTTTTCCATAGTTTAATCAACTACATACTTATATGAAATATTAGATATTCCCCGTGTATAAATATGTAAAAATAAACAAAATATAATTACTTGATTTTTGGAACATTACTTGAACTTTTTTCTATTTCAGATTTTCCTGTTGCGTTTAGCAAATACAAGGACAATGATCCACTGGTTTCTTTCAATAGCAGGTAAGACGAAATCTGAAAAGAAAAAAATTATAATAAAAATAAATTTCAAAGAAGTGGACCCTAAGAGTATAAATATTGAAGCAACACAAGCTAAGGGGAGGGGGGGGGGGAGGGGGAGGGGAAAAATACAAGAACATACCTCTGCGTCAACTAGGTTAACAGAGCCAGTGTAGCTGCCACAAGTAGTATTTATGGCTAATTGTGCTTGCTTGGGGGACAAATCCTGTAGGTACAAAGAGCTGAGAGGTGGGAGGTCAGCAGTGACTAGATCAGTTATATGGCCAGGACAGTCAAGTCCGCTGTAGAGACGAAGTCCGGACTGGCCACTAGACGGCAACACAGGGTTCTCACTCTAGAACAGAACATAGTTAAATAAAAGATAGACGTATAAGTACAAATAACTCAACTGAGATAAATACCTGGCTATTTGGGAGATGTTCCGATAGATGTCTCTCAGCAACAGACACATCTCCACAACTTACTAATAGTCATTTTTTTATTAATATCAGTATTGTATTTTTTCAATTTGGAATCAGGTTATTGTATATTATTTTAGTATGAGGAAATCACTATTGTTTTGCTGCTTTGTTTTTTTCTAGTTTAGTCCTTACTATTTACTTACTTCCTTCCAAAAATGTACATGTAATCCTAGTTTTTAGAAAATTGATGATGACAGATGTAATATATTAAAAATATCATAATGATGACGATAGATGTAATATATTGAAAATATAATTATATTGCCCAGGTAAGTGGACATATCTGCAAAACTAAAAATGCTGAGATATCCTCAAACTAAATATGCAATACCATTAATAACAAAATGTTAAAAAAACTAGAGTCCTAAAATATTCAGTTTCGACATTCTGAGCAATGACGAAATCTGTAGTGAATAACTTTGAAAAAGTAACATTCATAATAATCTGTAAACTTACATCTTAAACAGGATAGTATAAAAGAACTGTATGTAAAAAGCTTAATAGATGAATCACTGAATCCCCACAAAAATATACCATTGGAGAAAGAATTATATCTACCTGAATTTTTAATTGCAAGATTCCAGATACAAAAAATGCCAAAGCTGCCAGGAGGCCTCCGGCACAAAGTTTCTGTAGTGGAGTTCTCACAATCCTCAGCTTGGCCAGAAGAGGATAGAGAACACTCTCGAACAGAGGGATGAACACAAGACAGAGGACCGGGTTGAGAGTTTGCATCTGATCCGGTTGGATCACGAACCACCCGATGTCACCATCCATCCGGTTAGCCTGGAAGGTCCATCTTGAACCCTGCAAACAGCCATAAATAAACACATAAAAATGATAAACCTGCAAACGACCATCAATAAGCACAAGTACTTCCGACATAAAATCTCTGAAATAATTTCTCTTTCACTACTTTATACCATACCATTAAAAAATAAATCGATCAAGTGCGAGTCGAGCCTCATACGATAAGGACTCACAATTTTTTCCATACTACACATTTGTGTTAGAACAACGAAACTAATTGTTCAGCTGACTATTGCTCGCAGATAGCTTGCAGTAACAACCCCTGTCGGGATATAGTGAGACATTACATTAGTAAAATACCTTCAAAGAAAAAAAAACAGATAGCGCTGCAAACCGTGAAAGAAAAATATTATTGAAGCTATGTCTGCGGGCATAGTCTTAGTCGTCTTTATTACAGATCAATAGATTTGTTCTATAGTCAACCTTGGGCACTAAAAATAATTAAGTAAATATTAGTATTTTTTCAAAACAAAATAGAGGTCAGGGTGAAGGTTATTTAATTTTCCCGGGTTAGTAATCAGAGACTGAATATCATTTTTCACAGGAAAATTTCTATCATGGGAAATTGAAATGTTTAAAATTTAATAAGTAGTATATCTTCGTATATGATCTAACTACATGTCAAATTTTTCCATCGATGACTTAAGATCTCGATATTGACTTAGAATTCTGAACAAAATTTAACGAATAGTTGGAAAACAACTAAAGGAATTTTGCGACATATTAACCAATCAAATCAATATTTTGATATCTGAGTCAGATGGAAGGGTTCATAAAAATTTCGAATTGAATACGATATATTGAATGAGTTTCTGAATTTTGTTTGACAAATTAAAACAACGATTAAAATTAACAGCTTCAAACCCTCCTTCGATTCAAGGGACCTTGAAATTTTTATGCAGGGTATCAAATAATAAAGTAATGAAATTATTGCATTGATACTAAATCCTCTTAGAGTATAAACAGAACTGCGTCAAAGCACAATTGCGTAACAGGTTACTTTATTTTCACTTTATCTGTATCTACACATTATGTACTGAAACTCTCAAGACGATATATTTCATGGAACGAAGAGGTATGTGACTAATAAATAAGCAATAAATGTTCCACAAACTTACCTGTTGTTCAAAAAGTGCCCAGAATACGACAGTGGGAGCGAATAGATATATGAGACTCATGAGTACTTTGACATCTTCCACCAATTTGGGGCTGTACTTGTCATCAGCGTAATCCAGCCAATGGTCCCGCTTGTGCTTCATACCCACTTTGCGTACTACGGCCCGCTAGTGAAGAAAGAGAAAAATTAGCAACAGTGATAATTCTGGTGAATAACTTGTTTTCAAGTATATATATATATATATATATATATATATATATATATATATATATATATATATATAAATACTCACACTTATACACCCACAAACGTCGAGGGCGATATTCCCTTCCGGTTTCTTCATCTTGTACAGTGGGCTTCCTAACACGAAGAGAACTGCAAAACAAAATATAAACATTTATATTAGTAATATAAATATTATTTATTTCAATGAATAAATCTAGTTCTATGGGCAGTTCGCGAAACATATTAAGGATGATAAAAAAAAAGGTAAACAGAACAATAAGTAGGTTCCTGAGGCGTCAACGGGTGTACGAATCCCTCATAGACCAGGAACCATGAACTGCAAATGGTCGGTTAATCTGCTTATAACGAGAAAGCAGTTGATGCTTTAGGAAGAGACTGAAAAATATCACCTTATTCATCCTTGCAAATCGAGAACTAACTTATCCTAACAACGAGCTTATACCTTACACACTATAATGATGGAATCGTCTATGAAAGTCGTGGGTTCTCCTTAAGTACCCCCTAACTCAAAAATATGAAGATTATCGAATTCATTTAAATATTTATAATAGACACCAGGATCAATAAAAAATATAGTACCAGTAAGTAGTGCATAATAATATAATTCGGCACACCTAAACCATGCAGGTCAGATATAAGTGTCAACAGTGTTTAGGCAACTTCTTACTCAGTTTAATTACACCAAAATTTACATGTACACACCCGAACTCACATTGCAAAGATGTTCCTTCTACCATCTTTTTATCTTCAAATCCTAGCTGCTTTTGTTCGGTTCTAAAATATCATTAAAATAGCATTTAAGACATTACAAACGCCTGACAAAACAGAGTTAAGATATCTTGAAACTTGGCAAGAGTGTAGTTCGAGACTTGATTTTAAATACGCACTTGGTGGAATGAGTTTTCCAGCCTTATTCCTCAATTAATTAATAGCATTTTTTTGAGCAAGCGTGTTCGGCAGACACCAGACGGTCCGAAGGAATAAAGTTTTATGCAGTTTCTATCAGGAATTTGCGAGCATGAAAAATTACAAACCTAATGCGACCACCATGAGGACGGCGGGGAGACCGAAGGCGAGAGGGTAGCAGTCCTCTTCACTGCCGAGACACTTGACCTCGCGGAGGATGGGGGTGAGGAAGGTGGAGAGGACACTGCCGGCATTGATGGAGAAGTAGAAGACAGAGAAGAATTGCTGGAGCTGCCTCTGCTGTTGGGGAACCACGAACTGGTCCCCCCCGAACGAGGAGACACACGGCTTGATACCCCCCGTGCCGATGGCTATCAGCAGCAGACCCAGCAGCGACATCTCTCTAATACCAACAGGAAAAACGAATTATCATGAAAAAAGTTAAGCTAATTTGTTAACTTACTTTCCCTAGAGAAATTACGACGGTCACTGTTATAAAAAGTTGGAGGTTATCGTCCCCTTACTGGTTGAACCTCATGAATCCAACTTTCGGGACTAAAAAAAATAGAAAAGGATTACATAGGTATCTAATTACAGAAACTCGATTAAATATTTTTTTATATGATTTTACAAAGGTATGTAATAAGAATGCACGTTGAAGGTTTGTATAGGTGAAATTAAACATAATAAAACAATTTTAGGGGAAAACATATATCAAGTATCATTAATAAAAAAATAGAAAAAAGAGTATTCTAGCGTTTCTGACCAGTACCGCAATGAACCAAAGTTCACATTGAGACTAATGGTTCAACTTCAATAATACGCTCATTTTGTGATAAATTATTTTATTTTTATGCGCTAATGGTATCATTATTATATAATTTTGCAACTTTTTTTAAAAATTTCTGCAAGATATTTTCAATAGTTTCGAACTTATCACTAGAGGACAGATTAAGACTTGTCATACACTCATTACTGGGATATTCGTATATGATCTTCGAACAAAGACATCGTAAATTGTAGCAAAAGGACGTAATAGTATAACGTCTCCTTAAAGCGCAAAACGTGGGTGAGGAGAGCAGAGAACGAGCAATAGGTAAAGCTTCAACAGCTTTAAACTGGCTTTACACCGATGTAACCTTGACTCCTGTTCTCTGTCGTCGGCGACCTTCCTACATAACATGTGTGTTATAATGTGTTCCTTCCCGTCGCCATTGGGACGAAGGGAACACCGTACATCTTGGCTTATTTCCTCTGGGTTCGTGCAATGATGCTATGGAGCTAATTTGCTCAAGATATAGTAAAAATCAATAGCACTCATTTTTGTAAAGTTGTAGAAAAAGAGCTCCATCATCTGCGTCCAATTAGGACAAGAAATTTTGTTGTCATAAATATTGTCTTAGAAACAGTTGACTGTTCCATCACTTCCTTCGTTTCGTCTCATTCTTCACCTTTACGGCAAGAATGAGATAAGCCGCTCCTACAGTTATTCGCGAGGGCATTTTCGCAGCACACTGACAACACATTCAATTTTAAAAAATAAATAAAAACGTATGTTTTTATAAATATTGTCTATTTCACAAAATATATATAATATATGGGAGTACTTTGCTAATATGTTCAGCCACGACTTAACAAATAGCGAAAATATTTCCATATATTTTGTGATTAAAAAATTTAAAAAAAAAGTTTTTCTTTATTTTTTATTAAGTGTTTCACAATATCTCTGCAGAAAATGTTAAGTAACACTTAATTTTGTTGTTTTTGTGTAGATAGATGATTTGTAGCTTGCTGGAGGACAGCGCTCTCCGACAGACAACAGCCTATAGCAAGCTACCTGTTGCCTCGGTGTAAAGCCGGCTTTACCTCTATGAGTTGATTTTTACAATTTTTGTCAATTATACCAGTATAAATAACTTAGACTCCGACGAAGCACGAGCAATCTGTCACAGGTGCCATACGAAATTCAACCAATGAAACTGAATTTTATGGAACAAACTGAAATAATTATACTAATTATTATTAATCCTTAAATTGTGACCGATATTGACTGTCGGAATAGATCAGTGGGACTGAACCTCACCATCCCCAGTCATTCTATTAGAGTATACCTGTGTGGTATGTCGAAAACATGGATGGAGGCGAGGGACAGCACGACGTTGCCAGCCGCGTACACCATAGAGACATACAGAATAGTTCTAAAACAGAAATAGAAAAATAAAGAAAATTACAAAAAATAATAAGTGTAAATAACTCATTTTGCGAAGATAAATAACTTACTTAAATTTGCCGAGCCAAGCATCAGCCATTATGCCACCAAAGAGAGGTGTGAAGTAGCAGAGCATGATGAAGAAGTGGTAAACTATAGTTGACATGTCTTCACTGTAGCCCAGGGTGGTGAGGTATAGGGCCAGTACCGCTGAGGAACATTTCCATAATTATAAAAGAAGATAAAGCGAAATTTGCTCCGTAGATGTTTTTTTTAACTTCGGAAAGCTTTGTCTAATCGAGGGTTAGAAAAATTTAAATAAATGAGAAGATGCGCGGAACAACGAGCTAACTCCAAATTCAGCAAGCCTATGTATGCATTGACTTTGGAACACCATTATCTCGTTTCGCATGTAGTAAAAAATGGTATGTTTATATAATGTGGGTCTGGATACTGAAGACTTCACTTATAAAAGTAAGTCATTTAAACTAAATGTTCAGATCTGATTTGCACAACACACTCAATATTCTAGATAGAGCACTGAAACTTTGTCAACACATTATAATGGAGTTCAAAAAACAAAATACCAAACTTCTCAAATACGAAATGTTTTATCTTCAATTTAAGCTGTACGATACAAAGACTATTCTAGGAATGGTGTTTTGAGGGTTTGCTTATCCTGAAATTTGAAGGATTATAATGTGTAGTTCGTGTCCTGCCTGTTCTGCGATTTGATTTGTCTTCTCTACAATCAAAGATGTTCAACAGCAGGGCTATATATACCCAAAATAGCAAGAATATCCTAAAGGTTGACCCATACTAGACCGGCCCGAAAGAAATCGGATCGGAGGGATGAGTGCGTTTCCCCTTCAATCATTCCACTGCAATCTTTGCTGAAATATAACAGTGTAAATCATGAAACCAAGCAAAATCAACGAAATGTTTATGCGTCTTCTTTCTGAAGTGAAATAATTGAAAAGAGAAAAAGAATCTAGTGGTTTCATCAAACAAACCAACGACGGGAGTTAAGTAAAAAAAAAACTCCAATATGACGATTTTTAATTATTTTAATTTTTTGCATTATGATTCGGAACTTTTTTTTCGATTCGGGCTGCTCTAGTTGGGTCAACCTTAAGTGGTAAAATGAAACAATGAAAATGAGGAAATTAAAGAAAAAATTAAACATGAAAAAAATCATTTGTAAATTATGAAAAAGATACTTCTAATCATTTTTTTCTTTTTTAATTTTTATATTAAAACGTCACAAGATAGGCAAATAAGTAATGCCTAATAAATAATCTGATGTTATTTTAATATATATATATATATATATATATATATATATATATATATATATATAATTATATATATTTATTATAGGTTAGGTTTAGGTTTTGAATCTGGCGCTCAACAACATGGTCATAAGCGCTATATTTATTATATATATAAATATATTTTGCTTTATGAATATAGAAAATTAAGTGGACTAGTACAGATGAGACTTACTTCGCATGCCATAGTAAGAAAACCTTTCGCAGAATTCATTACTAATGATGAAAAAAACGGACTTCGGATATGGAAGTTTCTGTAAACAGAAAGACAAAGATCAAAATGCGACAGGTACAAGGCGACATATAAAATACAGTTAAAATGGTATCATTAGTTTAAAATGATCTGTTATATACATAAAATTGCAAGGTATTTTCATTGTAGAATTTTCCTAGAATGAGGATTGATCTCACCTATGAATTTGTCTTGGGCTATAGGCCCCGTGCCGGAGTGAATTCTTCGCTAGGGCTCTGTGTGATGACATTTTGCAACAGTTGGAAGATAGGTTCTGTTTAGGCACGGCTTGTTTGTTTTGATATCAGTTTGCTAAGATTCTCAAAGTTATAGTAGTGACTCTATTTTCTGGATTGCGGATTCCAAAATGATGATAGAAAGTAAACTTGTTTTTAAGGTGGGGAAAAAAATAATATTGAATTTCTAACTACAGGCAAAGTAATATGGAAGACTTAAATTAATAGTACTCGAATAAAATTGAACTGAAGGTTCAATTACCTGAACAAGGACGTTGTAATAAAGCAATTTTCCAATTGATCTCATGTAAAAGGGTTAAATAAGGGAAAACCTATTATAGTTTTCGAGATAACTGCATTCAATGGTTAGAAAAATAAACCAAAAATCTTCGTCACACAGCTGGAATACTGGCCGTTTCCCAGCATATACCCAATAATCAGCTTGAAAATGTCTTCAAAACTCAAAAAGACATACCGAGAAATGGGGGGTAAAGCCAGTGGCTCTCCTGTACATCTTGATAGAGAAAACTCGTAGATCGATGCGGCTTTCAGCATTATCTTTCGATTTAAACATCGAGAAACAACCTCACTTACCGGTAAAGTAATATAATATAAAGTTACTAACCGAGCAGAATACCTTAACAACCTGCTAATATTTATTTCCGTTAACGCTGGGCAACGCCGGGTAACCTGAGAGTTCTATAAATGTATCTTTAAAAAATATATTTTTCACCAGTTACTTAAAAAAATTACACATAATTAAAATTAATATGACAGTGATGAAGGATAAATGATATTTCCCGTCGGAAGGCGGCCCTGTGAGGCTGAATGGTTAGATAGGTCAACGTGTGGATTCAGCTGAATAGTTGGAAAACTAATTACCTTTAACAATAATAATAATATTTATTTCCCTTAAACAGTTAAAAGGTAATTATAATTAATATAAATATAAAATATAAAAGGTAATCTATACAATTTTGTACATTAAAAAAGATTATAAATTATATACTAATAAATAATAGAAGAAAAATAAATATAAAATGCCTAATATTAACAAATACAAATAAGTACAGAGTTCCGTTTGCTCCATCTGTGAGAATGTAACATAAGGATGATGTCAAGAGTATTTTATTTTAAATTGTATGCATCTTCCTTTCACCACCCAAGAACCTAACACAGATAGTTCTCTCCCTTTAGTTCTCTCAACAGACCTTCTTAGCAGGAGCAGTTTCAGTGAGGGATGAGTGGAAGTGAAAAACAGGCTGTGGACGACCCCGATAGTCGCGATGTGGTCGGCGGGTGCCTTGAGTGTAACTCTGGAGTGTCACCAATGATGATTTCGAACATCAACCAATGATGACGAACATGAACTCATAGACACTTTTAATACTTCATATTTGCTTGTAGTATATTATTAGTGTACAGTTGTAAATTGTTTAAAATATCTACTTTAAATGTAATTTTAAAAAAAATTGTATTATTAATACCATCCTACCCTCATGAATTATAGTCAATATGTCTGAACAAGTAGCTCATTTATTATTAATTTTTAAACAAATTTATACGAAGCTTGATCCAGTACCGGGGACGCCAGTTAGCGGACCACGCAAAATTGCCGCCTTCCACCAAAGGGCGTGAGATATGACGGAGGCCATCTCTCTGGACCCGGGAGAGGCTGGCCATCTATCATGTCAACTACCGGGGTACGCTCTGTCTTCAAGGAGCTGCGGAGGAGGATCACCGTGTCACCACCAACAGTGGCCCGGGGTGCACAAGGCTAGTGGGCTCTCAGCTTCAGGATCCCCCGATTAGGAGGCTGCTCCAGGCGAGAGGGAGTAGCCCCCCAACCATCACCACCTCTATCAGTAAAGATATGTCTATTCGTTTCTCGTTCAGTGAAATTTCCAGTTCGTTTTTATGTTGTAGGCAGCAGTCTTTCATTGGTCCATAGTGATATTGTCAAGGAACCACGGTAAAGTATATCACCAGCCGGTCATAGTTTCCAGTAAATGACTTCCTTATGTGTGAGTTGTGTAAAGTGATTGTAGCATAGCTGAATTGAGGGATGGGTGAAACTGGTAGTGATTGTGATGGTTGGGAGCCTAAAATATGTTTGAAAACGTAATAACGTAAAACAAAATGAATGAGTATATTTATAGAAAGGCCTTAGATAATCCTCCAAAAAGGTAAGTTTTGTGTGTCAGCCTTTTACGGGTCTGGTGAGTGTGTGTGGATGCAAGTGGGCAGTGTCCAAATGACTCAGAAAGTGACTGAAATATAATTAGATGCATGTGGATTGAGGTGTGAGAATATGAACAAATGTTGTGAGATGACGTAACAAATGAACATATTTCATGAATACATTGTTGCTGATATGAACTCGTTCGGGAGTTCGTAAAAATTCGAAATAGCGAAATCGATAAGAATGGTCTGAATACGAGTAATGACTCAAGAATGAATGAGGCGCATGGTATAATACAGCATAGCAACAAGACCCGATGACCGTCTGCTACAACAGCTTGAATATGATCTCAAACGTTGTTTTGTTCCGTGAAATAACATCCTAATTCTATTTAAGTAACAGGACGCTACAGAGAGACAAGGACAAAGACATGTCTTCGTATCCATGACAAACTTGACGAATAGAGCCGTCCTAGAATATACACACATACTCGTACATCCCAAAACCACCCACAGTTTCGTTCTGTGGAAATATCACTGGATGTATCCTCTCTCACAGGTCTATAATACCATTTTTATTATACATGTCTTATTCACATTAACTAAGTGTGTACATGTTGGACAGTTACAAATAAAAAATCAAAGTAATAATAAAAAATAATTTGAATATAATAATCAAAATCCATATATGAAGAACTAATCAGAAGTTAAAGTAAAACATGCTCTAGAGAATCTTAGGGTTACCTACTACGATCGATATAACTGTGGCTACGCACACGATTTTTTTTTAGCTACGTCTAAATAATAGTTACTCTGTGAATAGAAACACTACATTTAATTTCATACCTTTTCATTGCCAATGTTCATCTGAGAGCGTAGTCCATTTTCCATTTTCGCTCCGGGGCTTGAGTCTGAAACCAAGTAAAAACATTCTGTGAGTTAAAAGGGTAAATCGTAAACTAGGATGATGCGATTATTATTAATTATTCTCAGTATTATTGATCCTAAGTGCAACAACTAGTGAATTAATTAAAAAATATATATGTTTTGTTCTGTATATTACAAAATTTAAAAGTTATGAATATATTAATTAGGAGATAAATACAATTTCTAGTAGCAAAAGAGGCGAGAGTTAGCGAGATGGGGAGGGAGGGTGGCGGAAGGGAAAGAAAAAGAAGATGAAAGTTCAAATAAAAACTGTAAAGAATTCAAAGAATTATAGCAATGTAATCAGTTATAGTCAATACCTACCCTACACTAATATTACTACAGGATTTATGATTTAATTCAAATAGAGTTTCTTCAAACAAACCTAAGGCAAAGTAATATGCCTTAGTATTTTTTTGCAAATAAATATCTAAAAAATCTTGACTTAATGTTTTAAGATAGGGGATGACTATTACGAGGCCTGCAGTAGACCTAAGATCAAGAACGGGCATCCCCGGCATAAGACCTTGGCCAGGCCATGCTTCCAAGCATGAAGCAAAGGTTATAATTCTATTATTTCAAAAATAAAAACAATATTTCTCCTTTATTTACCTTAAATGCTGTGACGTTACATTGTGGGACATTTCCAAATTAAAAAAAAAAAAAAAAAAAAAACTGTTTAGTTGATATTAAACATAACTCTTATTATTATTTTATATATATATATATATATATATATATATATATATAGAGAGAGAGAGAGAGAGAGAGAGAGAGAGAGAGTTATGTTTAATATCAACTAAACAGTTTTTTTTTTCATTTTTGAAATGTCCCACAATGTAACGTCACTGCATTTAAGGCAAATAAATAAATAAATAAATAAATATATATATATATATATATATATATATATATATATATATATATATATATATATATATATATATATACACTTGGAATTTCAATTTGTAATAAATTACTACCAACTTATCCGACCCGCAGACATTTCAGAGAACATTTATCCGATCCGCGGTTGTCCATGCCTGCCGTAATTTTTCGATTGTAGAAATAAAAATAAATAATATATCATTTTGCATTGAAGTGACTTAATAATACGTAATTTTAGTTGTCAGTGAACCCATATTTTAGCCGAACCCAAGAAGGTACTCATTCGTTATGTTCCTCATGTAAAATACGTTTCTGTTTAGGTAAATAATTAATATTTGTAGTGGACAGTGGTCCAAAGCTCTAAGTGAACTGAACGAAATTAATTTAGTAACACAAATTAATCGAATGACAATTGAGCTTGTCAATCTTATTTTTATAAATGTAGGTAATGAATATTTTTGCAAAAAAATTCAAGGTAGCTACTGGAAAATGCCTTCTCATTCAGATATATGATAAAAAATGATGAATAGGTTTTAAATCCCATCACTAAGTGAAAAATAATAAATTTGGAGTGCTGATGTTCAGATATGATAAAATCGGTATTGATAAAAGCCTTACTACATGCCACCATTATATTATCTGAGTACTAGCAGGTTGATCCGACGTTGCCAGGGTGTGAAGAGTCTTCCTTCTTAAAACATTTGCTAAATACAAGAAACTTTTGAACCCTTCTTCAAAATGATATACCACAATGTTTTACTTCAAAAACAACTCTGTCCTTTAGCCCCTGTAGTATTGCTATTTCTTGTGTTGGGTGCACCTTGCTGATGTGCAACATCACCCGTCGTGACTGTAGTGGAAGCTCGGCATCTGACTAGTGCTTTAAGTGAGGTTATGGTGGGCCTTCAGCCCTGCCCCTCAACATCTACGGGGACACGGAGTTGCCTCTTAAACGGTATTATCTATTAAAAATATGAGTAGTTGTCTCCGCAATTTTGCATCATCTCGTCAATTGTGCGAAAATTACAACCGCCTGTCTCTAAACTTAATAAACATCTTAAAAACGAACACACATAATATAAAGAAAAAAGAATGAATGAGGCTATTAAAGATTATATAATATATATAAATAAATTTATAAATTAATTAATAAATTATAAATATAAATATAAATAAATAATATATATGAACAGGAGAAAGAAAAAAATTATATTTGTAGAGAAAAAAAAGTTTGTAAACTTCTTTTGGTAAAACCTGGAAGCCGTTCCTTTGGTTTTATTACAGAGATCCTGAATGTATCAACGCGAACACACACCCTCCTATTTATAGACCCGATCCTGAATATATTATTATTGTTTTATTTTCACATTTTATTTTTCCTTTCGACTGTTTAATATTATTCGATGATCGAAAAGTTCTCAAATTAAAGTTACAAATATGAAATTTTGTTTTTGGAATAGTTTTTTAACCAGAATAATTTCTTTATACAAGTTAAAAAAAAAAAATCAGTGATGTAGTAAAATGGAAATCTCTGATGATAAACATTATTCAATGATCGAATTTACTCTCCTTTTTCTCGCAAAATCCTATTAATAAATTTCCATCCCAAATGAGCTTCAAATCCTTGTCACTCCACCAAAGAAGAAAAATAGCACAAATAAGTAATGTTTGTGAATGAGGGAAAATTTTCCGTTCTCAGAAATTTCATTGCTGCGGCGTTTGGCGAGTGAAAGGAAAAAAAACCGATATGTTTGTAGGTATGTATTCAAATAAGACTAACCAGCTGGATTCTTAGTGGACTAACCAGCGTAGTTCTTAGGGTTAAAAACCATGATCTAAATCCTTATTTTTTTCTCTTTTCCCTACCTGTCTTTTTACATTATTTGTTAATCTTTACCCCTATAGTAAATCGTACACAACGTTTCTTTCAATCTCATTAAGCAACTTTAACGTCGACGTTCTCTGGGAAGTACTTTTACATGTAGATAAATTCGAGACTTGTATAAAGAATGTACAAATCTGTAAAGTATTTTCATCGTCGACTGTAATGAATTCACCAACCTTTCCTCCTATGAGTCAGGGTACGACACCATATTGAAATTAGGATTTTCGCGATTATCTCATTAAGCGTTAATTATTCAAGATGATATTCGCTATATATATAAAAAAAGAGGACATCTTTCGTAAAATGAAGCCTTTCCCAGTTATATGTAAGCTGATATGCAAAGATATTTTCATATATGCCCGCTCCTCTACATTCTGAACTTTACAAAAATTTATCATTGCGAAGATAGTTTAAATCGTTGTCAATGAGAGTGACAGACAGATGTCCGGCTGTGGATACATAATAGGTGGTGGAAAAAAATATATCACATACAAAGGGGGAAAAATAAAATATATCTGGATCGTCATGATTTCTCTGTCAAGGATAGATGGGGGAAATGTTCAACAATTTGAAACTTTTAGGGATCAACACCAACTTGTGTATAGGAGAGTGGAGGACTTGTCAGGATTGGAGCGGCACGGAGTGTTACCCTGGATTATATTATAGCTGCTTGATCTCGGGTGTGAAGAAATCCTTGGAGACAGCAAGGTGTGCTAGTGTGATCACCGCAGAAGCACCGTGCACACCCGCACTCTCTGTCTTTCAAAACCCGGAAACCACAGAAGAAAGACAAACGTTTATGGATCGGTACTAACTTTTTTTAAAAACTGCACCGGTCCTCAAAAAAAGAACCAGGGACTTGGCTTGAAGAGAAAGGGCTTCACTCACAACTTCATACTCTCGTCTAAACAAGAAGAGAGCCCTCAAAAGGGTATTCTTCGTTCCCATTGAAGGAGGTGCGTGGCCGATTGGGCTGAAGATCTCAGCTGGGCTGAACGAACGAAAGGCGAACAATTTGTTATTTTCATCAAATGATATAGCTCTAGCAGTGTTAGGGAAGTGGTCCACGAAGACAGAGGGCTACATAAAAAGGGTTCCACATTTACTTCTTCTTACTGAATCAAAACTTAGTGACCAAACTAAATGTTGAACCAGCTTTAATTTTGAAGTATATTTTGTAAAGTTTTCGCTGTTATCACTAGTAAATACATAACAATGCCAATTCCATTTGAATCTTTGAAATTATAGTTTTTCAACAAAATTTTCCACTTGATGGATAGTTTGGTGGTTTTGAGCCTCGTCACAGTATAAATACCTGATTTGATGGAGGGACAGCCACTTCCGGCACACAACCAACACGATTTAAATAGTCTATGGGGATTACCCACTAAGAACCTGGACAGGATAAATCCAAAAATATTCAAATTTCATTATTTTTGTGTCGTACATCAACTCAGAACCTTTATTACCACTGTTGGTGAGTCTACAAAAGTTTGGGAAATATTGATGTTTCTTTAGACGAAGTAGTGCAACAAACGTGCCCATATCTCCCGGCTCACAACCGGCTCATGCTCGGCATTGTTAGTTAACATACTTAAATGTTATAATACTAAATTTGTAATATTAAGCAGATTAACAACAATCTTATAATACTAAGAACAGTGAGAAATCTTGAGCACATCGTCCTTCGGATGGGACGTTAAGCGATGGTCTGGTGGAAAGCTCGGGCGTGAGTCACAATAACTAACTACTAAATTTGTATTTATTCACATTACGTATAATTTTTTACTATTATCTAAATGTCCTTTTCAGATATGTATTAGTTATTAATAAAAGTCAATACATTATTTTGTATTATTATTAATTGAAATTGAACAAGGATATCCGGCCCTCGAATATTTCGGAAACTGCTTGTATTACTCGAGAGACTACATGTTCTGCCCATGGTTCAGAGAAGGTCCATGCGAGGTGTAAACAGTAAGAGCAACTTACCAGACGATGCACCAGTGACTCCTGGAGGTCGAGTGACCACTTGCCTCGCATCACAACCCCTCCCTCCTCCCGTCACATCCCCCCTTCAACCTTCCTCCTAACCGCGATTTTCAATTCATATTGCCTTCATCGACACCACTTAATGTATTAGAACGAGAAATCAAATGTTGATACTGATGAGCCTTCGTTGTCCTTCATAAATACAAACATATTATTTATTCTTCTTTCTACATCCCTCATACCGAGGTAGGGACCTACGATGCACGTACCTCTTCAGTCTACCCTGTTCAGGTCTGTTGTCGTCCACCATCATTTTAAGGTGTTCCTCAGATGAAATATCATATTTCATCAATCTCTTTTCCTTGCTCCGGTTGCCTGGTTTCATGCCTATTTATGATAAGATATAAGGTTAAGCTATTTTCTCCCTTCAGGTCTACTAATATCAAAATTAAGTCGTGACCTCTGATCCACTTCTCTCAGTCCAGGAGAATCCCGTGTAGAATTGTGCCCACAGTATTTTGTTTCCAAGCGGGCAAAGCATACTGGCAGGGGGTGTTACACACTGAAATTTCAGTGAAAATTGGGTCTATTTTGAGTCAAATCTAATAGAAAGATAAAATCTTTTATTAACATTTTTTTCAACTCAAGATTTGCGTGATGTATGAGTGAGATACTTCGATAGGTGCCTCCCTCCCCCCCCCCCCCCCCCCCCCCCTCGCTACCTCCGGACGCCCTTGCTCTGATTGCATCTCTTTTTACGTTCAGAGGCTTCGCTTCTTATCAGTTCGGGATGTGCCCTAAACTCGACTATAGTTAGTTTAGTTATTATGACCTGTACCTAAGCTTTAACTACAAGGTGATATCGCCTACTACCAGAGGACATTTCGTCACTCATGGTGAACGTGAGCCCAACTCTACTATGAGAGTCCTAAATTTTTATTTACTTAGGGTAGAAGTTCTTAACGAGTACCAGACATCGTACCATAATACCGAAGGACGGCGCGCTTAAGTTTATTTTACATCCCAGATAAAATAAACCAAGGGCCTCGGCCGGGTTTCGAACTCGCGATCTTGAGCTCAATAAGCAAGCGCGCTTACCACTGAGCTACCGGCGCCCTACACTCGACTATATACTCTTATATATGAGATATGTTTTTCAAGTGCGTTCAATAACAATAACTAACAATGAATGACAACCTTATAGGTGTCTCAGAGTTAAATTGGGACATCCTGCACATAAATGCATAAGAATTTGAACACACCCCTCCAAATTCTGTTCAGGGGGGCGTGTTTGATGAAAATCTGATGCTAGTTTCCGTAGGTCTGATTTCTACAACATCCGTTACAAGCATATAAATAAACCAAATCCTATACTTTAATAATATAAATAATTCTTTCAATTCATTTTAAGTAATTAATATTTTTTTTTTCTATTTATGACAGTCTTAATAATTTGATAAGGAGTTCAAACATTTATCTTGTCTAATCCACGTGGAAAAAAAAAAAATATTTGCCTTGAAATTTTTTATGACGACCTTTTTGGTCATCATAACAAAAGCGTTTTTTAAACAAATATTTTGTATTGAAAGGTTTTCTTATAACGATATGATTACAAGAAGAATATTTATATATTTATTTTCAGTATATTTATTTTAGTGGTGACTTTGGCTCGGATTTGGACCAAATAGTAGTCGCCGAGATATTTTATGCTGCAGCAACCCACAAGAAATGCATGGGCGAAATGGCGGTAATAGTAACCAGGATTACCAGCAGTTTTTAAATACATAAAGTTGGTTCGATGAACGTAACTATTCAAGTTATTTTTACTGACATTTTGAATGTTGATTTTTTTTTAAAGATCATTATTTAAAAAAAAATGTTAACCATGATTCCAAGGGGCTGAATATATCTAATTGGTAATGAGTAGAAAATCTGATTCAAATGAGAGTACTAGTCGCGACCACTTTATTAGAATGATTTAACGTGGACTGATCCAGGTAATTTTACACATGGATGCCCACAGTTATTTGTCGAAGTACAGTTTGTGCAACCGTGGACATTAAAGTTATTAAAATCTGATTTTGAGTAATATAAACATTATGTAATACTTTAGATGACAAAATGTTGAATAAAATGTTTTTTCCAAATTCTACTCACAATCAGAGAATTGTAAATTTTCGCCTCATTCAATACAACCTCACAAACCACTATTAATTTCCGCCCCCTCCTCTCCCTTGGAATGTGTTGCCCCTCTGGAAATATGGAGAAATAGACAATAATAGGTATTTATGACATTAATCCTACCGAAGACTCGGCTCTATTATCTCCTGAAAGATTATTGTTATCTCGACTGAGTGATTATGTCAAAGTACTCACCATACATAGCCACACATGAAAAAAAAAAATAAAAATCAGATAACCCAAAAAAAAAGACGCTGGCATATTGATTTTATGTTTACAAATGGCCCGAAAAACAGAACGAAAGAGTATTGATGCAAGTAAATTATCCATTAACATAGATAGTTATCGTGCCCGGGCTTTAACTACAAGGTGATTATCGCCTACTACCAGAGAGCTATTTCGTCGCTCTGGTGGCTCTGGAGATGAATCCGACTCTACTATGGGAGTCCTGAATTTTACCTGCCCTAAATTGTTATCCACCTAAGATAGGGGTGTTAAACGAGTATCTGACATCTCACAGGTTCGGTATGATCGCTTAACGTTCCATCTCCGAAGGAAGGCAGGCTCAAGGTGTTTTCGCCTCCCAGATAAAAAACCTAAGGCCGGGTTTCGTACCCGCGATCTTGAGCTCAGAAGGCAAGCATGCTACTTCTGAGCTATCGGCGCCCTCACTAACGTAATATAATATATACATTATATTATAATGTATCTAATGTTTTTTTTTACAACTTATACCTGAATTTTGATAAATGGGCGCTCATACTCTTGACTAAATGTTGCCTCCGATGTTTGGATAGGTAAAACAACTTATTTAATGTATATATATCAGTGGCACATTGCAATAACCAGTTAACTGACACGAACCTGATTTCGAGATATTCATGTTTAAAGTATATGACATATAATTTATTGTAATATTTGATATATAAATGTTCAAGTTGATGTACAGAAATTCGTTTATAATATAAATGTTCGTTTATAATATTCGTTTATAATATAATATATGACAGTTAACTGGTTATTACAAAATAATTCCAGTTAACTGATTCGGTTTTCCTGAAATCACAGTCATAAATATCAATTTAAACAATGGACTCATGTGGGAAATGAAAATTTAGATCAAAATACACATTTTTCTCAGAAAATCTCATTTTTTTAAAAAATGTCCCTTAACTGGTTATTGCAATTTACCACAGATATATATATATATATATATATATATATATATATATATATATATATATATATATATATATATATATATATATATTCCTTCCCTGTTGGAACCAGTCTTTGGGATGCCGTATTTTCACATCAAACACTTTAATCATAAAATCATAATTTATTTTTAAAATAATGTAATATTACACTGTGTTTGAGAAAGCGCCTAAAATGTTCGTATTAGACGGGACAGCCCTTAAACCATTTCTTTTAATTGTTTCTATAAATAAAGAAATAGCTTATCTTATATTTTTTTAAATTTATTTATAAATTGTAATTGTATTTAAAATTGATAGTCGAATATGTTAAGCCTACTGAAATGTTAAATGTGAATTTGGGGATTGGGAGCGGGCAGATGCTTTTGCCATCTCAGGGTACGACCACTGTCCTAAGGCGAGAAGGGAGCTTTGGTGCTGAACAAAATGCCAAATTAATTCTAAAAAAATTCTAAAATTTACACATCGACAAGTTCTTTAGTTTGGGATAGAAATAACCAACTTAGGCTATGTTAACAATTGCGCGGTCACATCACAACTCGGATATTTTTTCTTAAAAGGGCTCCCTAAAAAATAATGTCCGGGTGCCCTGTGTTTTCTAGTTACGCCATTGGGTATGACGTTTCATTGTCCTCAACGACTTCTAATGATATCTCTCCCTCTGAATAATAAATTATATTATTATAAGAAAATGTTATGTTGTGGTACCATTATTATTATTTTTTTTTATGGATGATAAAATAGTAAAAAGTATTTAGCATCTTACGTTAAAACAACTGCTGAGTCTGGAGTTGTTCGAACAACTAAAAGCTCTTAGGTTTGTGAATTAAACATAAAACAACTAAAAGAACCTTGAAAAGTGAAAACAATTACCTATGAATTGTGTTTCAAAATAAGCATGGTAGTTGTCTAACTGCACTGAATGGAGCATATCTTCTCATCTAATGTCATAATTTATTGTTCACTCATAGAAGATAATCTATTAGGAAATGATAACTAGTGAAAGCTTTTATTTATGAAACCTCAAATCATTATAGATGTTTCTAGTGTTTTGTAAGTTGAAAATCGAAAAAGCGGAACTCTTACAAGTAACAGTTGGTATATGTTTGCCCTCTGTAGAGATCAAACTACTAGAGATAGACAGTTTTTTTTTTTTTTTAAATATACAAAAATACGATTTGGGAGCGATAGGGTTTTAAAGCTTTTGAAGGTTTTAGGTAGGAAGTCCTTTTACTTCCGACGAGAGTAGGAAGAAACACTTTAAGAACCTACGAAACAATATAATTTTCCTGCAGTAACTCAAGCTAGGGAATTTCTAAGCAAAAGGAAGTAGTATATTCAAGTTTTCTTTACTACGGTCTTGAAAAATGCCACCATAATGAATATAAAATTTAGAAAAAAGTATATTTGATACCCATTAGCAGTAAGCTTTCAAACAGAACACATCATAAGTCAGGGGCAAGCCGTCCAAGTCAATCACTGTCAGACTGGCAAGACCGCTTCATGCTAGAGTTAGAGGTTTGTGTGGTGCATTCATTGAGAAATATAGGTTTTTTATTTGCACAAAAATAGTTTATTGCTTGTGTTTATTTCAGCGAATATACATTTTCTTTTAGTCCAGGGCCTAAAAATTGCAAACATCTCAAACTTTAGGCCGGAATCTCGGGGGGTGTGGGTCAGAAGATCATCCCATGGAAGATGTGATAGCGAAAATTTAAGTACTGCTCTGGGAGAATATTGTCAACCGCCTGCCTATCTATTAACGTTGAGCTGGTGACCAAAACATCTTGTGAATTACTACATTTATTTTTAGAATCAGCTCATATCGTAGCATAATACATATATGTCCAAATCCAGAACTTAAGATTAATTCTCATTTTATTTTCTTATTCAATTCAAAGATACAATTAGGTAAGATGAGTGGGAAGTGTGTAGTTGTGATGACCTCGAAGCAAGAAAGGACGCTAGTATAGCACTTTCACATTCACCACAGAACCTGTTTCTGAAAGTTGGATTGGCATGGATCCAGCAACACATCATAAGTCAGGGTAAGCCGTCCAAGTCAATCACTGTAAGAACGGCAAGGCCGTTTCAACCCAGATAAGGGGCCTGGTGCGATGCATTCATTAAGAAATATAATTAGAAGGAAAACTGAAGAAAAATAAGTCAGGCACTGAATGGCCAAACGAAAGCTGAAGCTCATTTTTTTCGAATAGAATTAAATTTCAAGTATTCACTCAAAAGTAGAATAGGTTGTAACCAGTACCCCGATGAAAGCAGGTCCATTAAAAGGTAGCTAGAGGTAGGTGTCAGCTATCATCCAGACTCTTGGCACCCAATACTCACCCCCGGGTAGCGTTAGATTGACTGCTTCCACGCAGGGTGTTTCTATAGTTAATAGCTGCACGTAAAAAAAAAAAAAAAAAAAAAAAAAAAAATGCATTTTGAACGCTCTAATAAGGCACGTTCGATAGTTGATAGCTCAGAATGGTGGAAGAATCCTATCCGGACTTCTGGTTATCGCCCCCTTCAAAATGCCAATCATGATGCCATACATCCAGCGAAGCTCAAAAAGTTAATTTTGGGCTAACTTCCCTATCCTAAGTAGCAGACTTCGAGCTTAACTTCAAGAATATAATAAATTCAAGTGAATAAATGTTGAGAAAGGCAACAATAGATTTCAAGGAGATTCGTGCCGATTTACTCACAGAAGTCAGGTATATTTCGCCAAGGCCATTCAAGGAAGCGAAACAAAGCTACCTCATCACGAACAAGGGACAGCCAGTGAGTGCATGGGTACAACGAACCCGAATCGGGGGGCCCCAGGCCCCAAAATGTTTTTTTTTCTTTCTATTTTTTAGACCCAGGGACTCGTAAAGTCAATTTTATCCGAGACTTAGGATCTTAATTAATAACTCAAGACAAACTTGACTGATTATCAAAAATGGATCCCAATCCGTAAATATGTTTAACCAAGATAGATCGGTTTAAAGGGGTTACATTCCCAGAGGTTTATGGGTTTGTTTTGGACATGTTCTTTATAATAAACGAAATTGGTTGCTCTCTCAGAATAGTAGCGCAAACCATTCAATATCACTAAAGCCTCTCTAGGTTAATAATACTAACCACTCTCACTTAAGCCCCCCCCCCCCCCTCTAAAAACGTTTTTCAACTTCATATTTTTAAACTCTAGTCAGGACCTTTCAAAGAATAAAAGGATATGCTGTGTTATATGGCAGAGCACTTTTTCGTCTGTTGTAAAGGTGTATCCTATATATTAAACGTCATACCTACTTTGAATAGACTGACATTAATTAAATAAAAAATTATTGTTTTAATTTTATTTATTTTTAGTTTATTTTGTAATTATTGGCTATTGATTTAATTTTTGAACATTAGAAATAGGTTATTCTAATCCACAGTGAAGGCAAAACATATCGGGAGACACCGACTGAAATTGACAAGGGCGTTTTTAAACGGTCAGGTCGCCCAAGCATTGAAACCACCTCTCGTCAATGAACATCAATAATTTTATGTTCTGTTTTTGAAAATTAATAAGGTGGCAATTCTCTGTTAATGAACATGAAAACAAACAAAGTCGTGAACCACCAGCAATATACTTCTTTAACTTATTATATTTGTAATCAAATATATTTTTAAAGCAACGGAACAGATCAAGGGTATAAATTTTGTTATAGCACAAAACACTCAAGGAATAAACTGAAAGTGTTATCATAGTTCTTACATTTTAGTGTCATTTGAAGGCCATTTATAGGAGCAGTAATGTGATTAATTTTTTTTTTTCAACTGAATTCTGATTTATGCAGCCTTAATATACACAATTCCTGGGAGGGCTAGGAGTGAGGAAATGAGGGAGACCGATTGTTGTTATTGGAAAGACAAGGAATCCTGGAGCTATGTCAGTTTCCAAAGTTTTTATTTGGCGTACCTTGATCTGAACGAGACCCATCTTTCAGAGATTTACTTTCCCGCATGATTTCATTTCTCATTTTTATAAACCACTGAATCGATTTCAACGAAATTTAGTTTGCGCTTATTGTCCTTTTTCCACAATATATATATATATATATATATATATATATATATATATATATATATTTGTGTGTTTTTTAATCAGTGAATTATCGGCAATGAACTTCCCCAGAGAGAATTAATCAACTACATTTCCGCTCTTCCTCTGACACCAATGTACCGATTTGGTTGAAAATCAATATGTGTCTTACTCAGAGATTTCTAAATCCTCATACGAAATTTCGAGTCGATAATTACTAGGGTTTATGAGTTGTGCCCCCTCCTCAGATCTCCCCCTTCCCTTTGACCGATTTGATTGAAAATCAATAGTTGTCGTCCTTTCATTCTACCTCGATAGGATAACTATATTACCTTATCTTGACATGCAAACAAACACATGGCGTATTACCAAGAGAAGATTTTTTCATTTTAGAATCAGAAGGTTGAAAAACAAAAAAATCTGGTGAAAACTTAACATCGAATCGCCTCCTCCTGGCCAAACTACATTTGAGAAAAACAATTTTTAGATCAATAAAATGATTCCAATAGAGGAAAAAAATATTTATTAGACTGAAAAAAAAGTACTAAATGTTGACTCAAGTGTATTTGTTGACTGATATAAATTCAATTGTTATTTCTCATTCCTCAGAAAAAACCAAAAAAAAACCAACCAGTGATTTCAAAACTTTTTTCAATCAGTGATTTCAAATATATTTTAACTACTAGCATGTTGCAATAACAATTGCAGTTTTACATTTTGCGGAGAATTTGTATGAAGTTTATTTTCAGTGGATACTCGCCGCTCTTCTCACTCAACGTTGAGATTAGAATATAGGAAAGCGCTAGAACTTTACCTAACACATTATCAAAAAATCTTATGTATGTATTTCTTGAGTTCTTAGGTCTGCAGGCTTTAAAATGAGCAGTCAGACGGCTTTTTATTTTTACCTAGTAGCTCAAAATTTCAAATTGAAAACGTGGCGTCTGGTCCATTAAAATGATGGCTAACATTTTGATATATTGGCAAGTATGCTACTCTTCTTACCCATTATTTTTTTTTGGATAAGTTCGATTCAGATTTCCTTGTCAGAATTCTTTTAAGTATATTCCAGGACAATTTTGTGAGACAATTTGCCATTAATGCATAAAAAAGTCATCGGTGAATCATTGGCAATGTACTTCCCCAAGTAATTGAATCAATCAAATAACTTTTTGTTCTCCTTCCGAAACCAATAGACATGAATCCTCATAACTAAATTTTGCATAGATACATTATCATTTTATTCATTACAACGGCGGTTATTAGTGTTTTTCTGTCGAGCCTCCTCGTCTAAACCCCCTTCCCTTCGGTCGATTTCGCAGAAAATTAAAATTTGTTGTCCTCATGGAGTTTGGAATTAACACAAAAAATTTCGTATCAATACATTCTTTACAACGGCAATTATTAGAGTTTTTAGACACAGGTTTTTTTTTCATGTTTGGAATCAGAGGGGCGGAAAATATGAAATTCCGTTGAAAACAGGATCCTCCTCAATTCCTCTTATACTTCGCGTAGCTGAGGAAGTAAAAGGTCGTCGTTGAATCACGGACAGAGTACTTCTCCATCTCAAATTATTTATAAGTTTTCGCTCTGCGTATAAACCCTTTCCCTCTATGGCCGATATTAGTGTTTCTGAAGACCCCCCCCCCCCCAATTCACCTCTTTCTTTTGGCCGGTTTAACTGCAAATCAATAGGTGTCTTCCTTATAGGGTCCTGAATTCAATTTTCGCGTCGATATATTCATTACATTAGGAGTTATCGTGTCCATAGATTCACACACAGCCTTTTTTTTTAATTTTTAGGTTCATGGGGTCAGAAAACATGAAATTCCGGTGAAAATTCAACATTGAATTTTTCACCGATTACATAACCTTCCCATGCGACATCAATGGAACTGAATGTCATAATGATAGTAGATAAAAAATAAAGATGTTGGCCTGCTAACAATCCGAGGAGTCGGCCTTGGCTACCAAATAAAAACATTCGTACATAAATAACTACATAAAACAATAAGAAAATAATAACAAAAAGAATGTAAATGAGATAAGGTATTATAATAATAACATAGATTAATTATAATAAAATACAATGATCATTCAATAAGTTATCTACTTTAGTATAAAGCAATAATGCTAGATGCCGGCGCCTATTGTGACTTACTATTTGTACGTAAACATTTGATACACTAATTAATAAACATTTTAAAAATATACGATTCTGAAATGTAGTTCCTGCCTACGCTACTGCCTAGAGCCATGAAAATCAGACGATTTCATGATTCCGAATCTTGTTTGTCACAAAAATATTGACTGGCCAGTAAAAAAATTAATATTTAAAAATGGCTACATCCTGTAACTTGAAAATACCATACATTTTTCGTTTAATATTTCCTTTCCACCAAATAATTCTTTTGCTTACATATCACCCTTTAACTTTGCGCAAAGTTTCAGTTTCAGTGTTTCAATGGTTTCCAAATTATAGGGGGCAGATAGCCAGTCTTTATAGGGGCAATTTAGTCTTTAAGAAATACAGTACGGATGAGTTGAAAAGTTACTTTCAATGAATCGTTCGACTCTCAAGAACATACTACGTATCACATATACAGTCCAGTGACGGGAATTGTCTCAAAATCCGTATACAAAAAAAAAAAAGTTGTCAGTTCCCATGATCTGTCTGATTGAACTGAAATCATTAAATTACTCAAATATTAAAAATTAAAACAACATGGCCGCCTTTTGATTTATTTTCCAGCAGGAAGTTCCGCCTTCAAATTAATATTATAATATTTACTTTATATTTTATTTTTATTACTTTTGGAAATCTTTTAGACATTTTTTAATATATATTTATTACTACAAGTTTTTATAATTTTTAATTTAATATCATTATCTTGTCAACATTGTTTGTATACCCTTCGACAATGAGATTTTCATAACGGAACTTCCTTCTGCAATTATTTTGATATTTATTTATTTTTTATTTTGTTTTTTTAGTTCTATTACTTTCAACATAACCAAGAAATTTTCAACATACAATTTTATTGCTATTATAAATTCTTTTTAATAAAATTATTCTGTCGACATTATTGTGAATCTTTTACCGGTTAGCACGGTAACTACATATATGTTTAACCTTCTAGTTCCGTTAATAATTTTGAATATATATTTTGACCTTTTACTTATATTGTAGGTATGTGTTTAATCTTTATTAATTCCATAGAGATATGAGAGTAGGGATACTGTGTTGGTGACGGGTACGGAGTTCAGTAGAGTCATGAGTTTGTATGAGATGGATTTTCAGTTGTATGTGTATGCCCGTCTAATTGTGTCAGCACTAGGGGCCGAAAACTATCGATAGTCGACATCATCGATGGTTACCGGTAGTTATCTCATCTCCATTGTTGATAACGATTTAAAAAAACAAGTGACAGTGAGGTAACTGTCATTTGCTTTGGAAGGCAACAAGTGATATTGATAAATTCACTTTTCACCAACTTACTTTTAATGAAAGTTTCAATTCTTCGTAGTAATTTACCAGAAGAACATTTCTTAAGGTACCCTTGCTGGGCAGGTAATACTTGGGATATAATAGCTTAACGAATTTTGAAAAACCCTCATCCTCCACAATTTGAAAGAGTTGGAAATCAGTCTCGATCATATATATTAATACCTCATCAAGTTCTTTTTTTCTAAAAATGTTTTCATAACCGTTCTGCCGCCTGAAATATTCAGGAATGAATTTTGTACACGACGAGCTGGCAATATTGCTTGAATCACTTACTTGTCCATTTGTATAACTCGCTATAAGTCCTTCTAACGTCGTCAAAAAGATTGGTTGTGTTTCCACTTTACTTGCTTTATACTCTAAATTTCTTGTCGCTGCTTCACTCAAACTATCGACAGTCACCTTAAAACATCGATTTAAGTCGATTATTCAAACTATCGATAGGGCTATCAATAGTTTTGCGCTCTAGTCAGCACGTACCTCCATACGCGAAGACCTTGGCTTTTGTAACGAATATACATACATGTGAATGATAAAATCACTTTTTTAAATAAGAATTAATAACTGCTAGTGGCCACCTGCTAGCATTTGGAGAAGAGGAGTCGGTAGATATAATATTTATATTATCTTTGTGAGTCCTATGTGCTTTTTTTTGCGAATGAAATTAGGCATAACTTTTTTACGTATGATCTAACTAACAGGGATTTCGAAAACCACCTAAATTTCGAACAAAAATGTTCAAATTACAAGACTCAGAGCAACAGTTATATTATTGTGACTAGCAGGCGCCGAATAGAAATAAGAAAAGAAGAAACTAGTTTGAATAGGTACTAAAATAGTATTTTTTTAAATAAAAAAACTAATAAAGATGACACCAAACCCATGAATAATTATGAGGAATTTAATCAGAAGTTCTGCTGAGGATAATGGAGAAGACTTTAGACAGTAGCAACTTTCTCTGTTTTCACATCTGGTTTTAGAAAATATTATACGACAAACTAATGACCAACTTTTCATTAGCTCATAGCTGACAGTCCAAATCAGGTTTAGATAAACTACTTTAAAAACTTTATCGCTCGCACTCTTTCTCATATACACAATTTTGAAATTCAAATATATCGATTAACGTTTCATACACAGTCAGGCATTTTCAAAACTTATTTTTTCAGTGTCTAAATACTTATTAAATTGTAAATTTATATTTTGTTCATGATAAAATGTTTTATGGCCCATGTTTCATGGAGTAATTTAGTAGCAGTTACAGGGAACCTGCAAAAGTGTGGATCACAACTGAGGGAATCACTACTGGAAACTAGTCCGTGATTGAACTCTGAGATGACTCGTGTTTATTAATTTAATTGTTTATTTTAATTAGTGTCAAACTATATTTAGATGAGCTAGTGATTCATCTAAAGAATATTCCGCTACCATTTCTTAGGAATTCAATTTAAGTTTAATAAACAAATGTGAAGGAAGACACTTTGCCCACTTCCTGTTGATCGGGACCTATAACATGAACATGGTTGTCACATCCTTCCAGAACTAATTGCAGAAGGATAAGTTCCTTTAAAACAAGGAAAAATATAATAAAACCACAATAGTGACCTTTACTGACCATGAGATGATTCCTAGTATATATTGCATAATACGGAAACCTGCACTTCCTTCTTTTCTTATCAGGTATATAGATATTTTTGACACACTTATACGAATATGACAATCTGAGTATAAGAACTAAATGCGTAAAAACGAGAATTTAGAAATAGTATTTCCTATCAGCGGGGCAGAAAATACCATGTTTTTATCTAACCAACAGACGTCACACACTATTTTTTCCTTCTTACTGAGAGACAAGAAAAATAATCGAGTGACCCTCGCAACGGGACAGTACTTCTGCAAATGTTGTAGTATTTCCGCCACCGTTTTTACTAAAATCTAGATTTGAGAGAAATGTACCTATAAATGAATGAATAAAAAAAAAAACTTAATTTACATACGAACTAAAATAAAAACTATTTTGTTTTTAATACAAATGTCAAAGTTAATATATACAGCAAACAAGATACATATCCGTTTACATAATACTATATTTCGCTTTTCAAACATGAATATTTTAAGATAAAGTATGGATGTACGTGGTAATAATGTTGTGTTATTGTTTTAAGGAGAGAAAAATATGTAGCACAATTCATACATCAATCACTTGAATTATCTTAAATCCTTGAAGAGGATTGATAAAAGGTAAATATGTTATTTATTCATTGGAGGCTTTGAATGAGACAACACTGTGTACTTAATATAAACCTATTCAACAATATAATTTGAATCGTTCAAGCTATTAATTATCCTTTTAATTTTCCATAATGGATTAATAACTTTGTAAAAAAAATTAATGATAATTATTGGCATATATTGATAGGTAATTTCTAGTTTCTCTGGATATAGGTCATCTGCGATGCTACTGACATACTGGTATGTTGTATGTTAGTAGATGAGTTAGCCTAGTTTAGATACGTTTGTGGTTCACTGTTACTCACCTCCGTCCGCCCGCTCCATCCTTCCCGCTTGGACTGACTTTTACTGTCCCCTCTCAGCCCACCATTCACTACTCCCCACCTTCATCCAGCATCCGCTCATTCTGTAATCATACAAACCTCTATTTCAATTTATTGCTACACGGATTACGTAGAGGACATTACGATATTTTGCTATTTATTTTTTTACCGTTGCCATATTATTTATCTAATATTTTTTTAACAGGAAATTTCTGTAATTTTACATAGGATTGCAAATCACATATTTTCAAAATTCAAATAACACTCAAGAAATAAGTAGTAACAAAACTGTCGTTGATGGGTCACCGGCAATCTTGGCCCCAAAAATATCTGTAAAAGATAATTTTAGGAATAAGTTGAGATTTTCAATAATTTTGAGGCTGTAGATGTGGTGGGTCACTTACCCGGCCCCCTCAAAACAAAATGGCGGCAGTAAATGTGACAATGTTTTTTAGAAAATAATTTTTTCTTAAGTAAACTTTTTTTTTTGCGAAAAAAATGTTGATGCTACCATAAAATGGATGCACGTCGAATTATTCTTCATACAATTAATTTTTAAAATGGAGCTATTAGTTGTCTGAGAAAAGACCAACGTGAAGAGCTGTAACATGAATAAGTAAAAAAAAAAGGATTAAACTTTTCATTAGTGCCCCCTCCGTTTTTGATACATTTGCCTAATTAACGAGAAAACGGCGAAACCTATCGAAAAAAAACTGTTTTTCCAAAATTGTTCCATAAAACATTACCAACTGATGAATAAAAAAAATCTCTTAATTGATCAATAACAGTAACTATAAATTGTGGTAATCAAATATAAAAATATTTGATTACCACATTACTTGAATACTTACATGTTGGTTACTTGACTAAACATTCTCATTTTTTTCAACTTGTGTACATTTGTAATCAAATATATATGTATTTTACTCAACTTTTTGAGTGGCTACTGTTGTAATAAGTAATTTTTGTACTCAAATAATTTGTACTACTGAAAATAATTTGTCCATTTTAAGCCTAATCATTATAACTAAAGCATAAACATAACTAGACAAATTAAAAAAACAATTAAAGTAATATGGTAGGAAAATAAGAAAGGTAGAAGTATGAAAAGAAATATATAAATAAATGAGAAATATTCACCAACCAAGAAATCTGAATGTTGACAAAAACATAAAAAATAAACCATTGACACCCTGGTACTAGAGTCTTGATTTTGTGTAGCCCTCGTTTTTTTCGACTTTTCATTACTTCTTCCATATCTCCTCTGGCACTCTTTATATCTGCCTTCACAGCTATCTTACTTTAAAATATATCTTTTCTTTATTTTTTGTATTAAGAAGAAATGAAGAATAATGAGTGAAAAAGGGAAAGAATAATAAAATAAAATTTAAAGAAAATATGAAATGTATGCTAGAAATACTTGAGTTTCGGCAAAAACAGATGTTTCATTCCAACATTTTATTATTGCAACCTATTGCCATGGAGACAATTAAAAATAGCTCCAACATTACACTGTCTCCATCCACGTAGAGAAGTAAGCGTGACATCGGTCTTTTGGGATGATAAGGTTCCATTTGCATTTTTGGCAAAATTGAGGTACAAGAAACCCAATTTTTTTGATGTGTAAACATCTTTGCTCTCCGTTGGGGCTACGTTAGACCATCAGAGCGTAAGTCTCGTTGATGTGCATGCTGCGCAAGTGTGTGTGTCTTCCACTTCTTTATCTGTGATGTCAGCTGTTTCTGAGCATTTCTATTGTATTTTCACAACATTATTGATCATATTTACCGTTGTAGTGAATTTAACTAAAATATCAATATTACTAACTATAAAATGATCTTTCGGTAAGAAACTTTAGGTTAAGATGCACCGATAGCTTAAATTTGTTACAATAAATAAACCTTGTGGTAAAAGAAAATAATATACAGTGTAAATTAAAAAAAAAATAAATATAATATTACAATACATTATTATATAGTAATATCTTTATTAATATATAATAATAATTGCTGAAAATATCTATCAATAAATAATATATTTGTCGTCATATTGTCACAACAAATAATATAATGTTTTTACCCATTTCAGGAGATACCGAATAGCTTATTTCATTTTTAAATGACAAACTTAATATACAAATGAATACAAATCGAACGATTTCAAAAACAAAATCGAAAAGTAACATCGATATTGTATTCTCACGGTAGATGCACTACAATCACAGTTGTATATATCTTATTTTAGCTATCACAAACCTATAATTTCATGTAAAAAATTGAAAAACAATAATGTTTAATTCCTCACACTACTTTTCTTATTGTATCATTATAAAACAATCAGTGCACGACAGCAAGTTTTTGAAACTAAAGCAGATGTTTACACATCAATCCTCGTGAGTACAGCGTCACTCACACATTTGCTTTTTTATTTTATGGCCAACATGCACGGTACATAGGGCCAAGCGAGAGAGAAAAAAAAAAGTAGAACTATGTTCCCGAAATGAGTTTAAACGTCAAGTATCTCCTTCCCCCAAAAATATATATATTTTTAAAACTCTCAAAACCCATGAATTCGTGATCATATTAAAAAATGTTCCTTGGTAGTAGATGTATTTCACTAGAAGATATATATATATATATATATATATATATATATATAATACAAAAATATTTGAATGAAACTGAGATTGTTAATAAAAATATGTATATATACAACAAAAAATCTATGTCTAATTAGAGACGCGTGATCGTTCCTTCTCACAGTAGATGACATTATGGCAGTCCCTCATCTTGTAGAGATGGGCGTAGAAGACAAACAGGGACATGAACACTACCATGATGGTGGCGTCCACGAAGAACTCCATCGCCTGTATACCGAACCAAACGAAGCTATTAGTGTTACTCTTGGCAGATATTTGAATTTGAATAAATAAGGAAAATAAATGTTCCTAATCCAAATGATATCATAAATGAATATCTATTACTATATTGAGTGAGGTGGTCCTCAAGATGCTAATGAACTTTTGTTCCAAGAGGGAGAACAACAGTTCTGAAGATTACGAAACTGTATAGAGAATAAAATACAAGAAAGTAGACAGAGACAATTTAAAATATCGACCTATTTTACAAATTTCCCAAAGTTTCGGATCTTTTGATAGCTAAAAAGAAGAGGATGCTCATCGATTTAGGCAGCATTTCTTTAATCAGATGAATATATAGTCGGATTGATGGTAAATGTGACCAAAGGGGTTATTGTTTCATAAATTAAGTTTTCTGTCTAAATTATGCAAATGAACATTATTTATAATCTATAATTTGTTAATAATAACAAAAGTTTTAAATGTTAGAGTAAACACTTTGCCATGACCAAGTTGCATTTAAAAAGTTCTCCTGTAAAATTGGGTTAAGTGGTCTTGATCACTTTTACCTTCAACCCAACGATATAATGACTTCCTAATAAAAATATGTATATATTTACAAAATTTTATTAGATTTTTATATTATTAACATTAAAAAAGCCACGTCTCCAACCCTATGGTATAATTACTTAGAAAATTAAGAGTTGAGCTCTGATTCCCGCAATCCAAGCAAGTCTTTCAAGGGTTCCACTTGAAATGTTTCAAGCTTCTTCAATATGATGTTATTAGACTATTCTAAATAATAACAATTATAATTTTAAAACATGACATAATTAGCATAAGTCATTATTAGAAAGTCCATTGGAGATCAAGAGACTGAAAATTGATATCATTGTTACTGTTAATAACTTTTTTGTTGACGTATTTTTTGTTATTTTTCTTAAAATGTATAAGAAGAATGTATAAATAAAATTTCCGAACGGTAAGAGAAATGTATTATGGAAGTTTACTCGTTTATATTCACCATGCTTCCAATACCCAAGCCAGCAACAGTGGCAGCCACGATGTTCCCCAGGGACACAGTAAGGAGCCACAGGGAGGACACCAAAGACTCCATTCTCGAAGGACTCTGGAATATCCATCGTTCAATTACAATTAGACATTTGTTCAAACTACCAATACAATTTATCTAAAATAATATAATGTGATACCTGTTTATAAGTGAAATTAGTCCCACTAATAATGAACATTATTTCAGCACAAACTAAAACAATATATTGAGGGATCTGCCAGGCAATGCTTAATCTGTAGGATTTGTTTTCATGAATCTGTAACAACGTTGATAGCTTTTAGTATATGCTAGACTTTAAGGTGCTAATATTAGTTATAATTATGATACGTTTTAGAGAGCTTTCGAATGAAACATAAATGTCTCTGCAATATGGAACCTAGTATAAATTGAAGCATGAAACCTCTTAGCAATTTTGCAAGAAAAGTCAACATTTTAATTATAGGTCAAATGTCGTAGGATTACATATAAAAATCTATCTATTTCCTACATTTATCCACTATTTATAAAATAGATTTGTACAAATATAGTTCTAATAAATCAATCAAAACTCGAAAAAAACGGATTTAAAAAAAAGAATTTGCTATTTTTTTTCAATCTAACAATCGGTACTAATTCTCCAACATTTAGGTTGCGTTCTTTGCCTCCAACGACAAACATAATTCTTAGCCAAACTATATATAAAATAACTAAAAAAATCGTCTCTAATGACAAAAATGGCGTAACGCCTCCATGTTCATGATGAAGATGTTGTTCTTTCTATGTTACGGTTACCCAGACAAGGTTAGACCTACGCCCCTCCTGATACAAGCATTGGTCTAGAAAACTGTGTATGAACAAAAAATTCTTGTTTATTTTGTCATTCAAGTTGATCTGGGCTGGGTCCAAACTGCTCCTACTACACTAGATGAATGACAGCTTTCGGAAAAAAAAAAACATTTTGACAGAGCGACTCTAACTCCACGCTCATAGACCCTTTTATTGCTCACAAGATCTAATCCTTCTTTATCAGAAAATTTACAATGTGAAATATGTACTAACTAGAAAAATGTAAAGGGCCGGTGGGGTCATTACACTACTTGCGATATTGCTACTATATATATAGTGTAGGTATATAAAACTAGAACTAGGACCTGTAACACTGTGAAGTCAGTGCATGGACAAACTAGTTCTTATAAGTACCTCCAACTGTAACTGTAGAACCCCAGCCAGGACAAATGTTAGAGACATAAGGTAGCCACCGACAGACATCCTCTGAAGAAGCGTACGAAGAAGTCCGATTTTGTTCATGATGGGATAAAAGATTCGGTCAAAGAAGGGTACAACTGGCAGGACCAGAAGGGAGCTGACAGTGACCATTTGGTCAGGTTCCACTCTGAACCAAGAAGTCACCTGGCCGTCCAGACGCCGTGCTTGGAATGTCCATCTCGAACTCTACACAACACAATATACTGTCAGGTTATATCCACAGTCTTCCTGTTTGTCCAAGATTGGAAGCCATGGGCGGCTCTCCCCACCCTACATACCAAGCGAAACTAGTAAGTAGCTAGCCATGTATTATCCAGTCTGAAAATGTTCAATTGTTTTTAGTGAGATTTTATATGGCTTCTTCTATAAGTTTTGAGGCCTCAGATTGGCTCACTGGTAGAGTGCCCGATTGGATCTAGCCCGGACATCTTACATCATTTTATGTTACCCAGACCTAAAACCTCTAGGACATCTCCCGATTTACTTTTTATACGTATGTTTTTTTTTATATGTGAAAATATACAGTGGCTTCAGTTAAAGATTAATTTACTGGTTTGGAACATCACCCACCCATCAAAATCCCAATTTTCTCACTCCCACCCTTCGTTCCCTGCCCAGTAGTCTGAACTCCCACCGCCTTAATTTCTTTGTACAAAATATTTATTTTTATAGAGAATTTCCCCTAGAACATTTTTTGTCTCAAACGTTTTCAATATGATCATCCATTGGAAATAGATGAAGGAAAATAGATATTCCGACACTATTTTGGCAGCCGCGTTGGCTCTTAATGCTCAAACAACATCCTTGCAAGCACGAGATGCATAAAGTTAGCGGATTTCCATGTGGAGTTAGATATTGTGACTCATCCCCGAGCCTAATGAGCTTACAGTCACATCGCTTACTACCAGAGCGCTCTTTCGCCACTCTGGTGGATATGAGCCCAACTCTACTACTCTACAATAGGAATCCTAAATTTTGTCTACCCAGGTTTATTCACCTAGGGTAGGGGTCTTTACGAGTACCTGACATCACACAGGCTCGAGGCCATTGCTTAACGTCCTATCCGAAGAACGATCAAGATTTTTTCACCTCCCAGATAAAAAAACTAAGGGTCTCGGCCGGGTTTCGACCCCCATGGTAGATATTCACAAAGAAAATAAATATAAAACTGAGCATGTTGCTGGAGGTTGTCATTACCTGTTTATCATTCAATGCCCAGAAGACAATGGAAGGTGATATTAGTTTGAAAACAGCTACTATAGTTTTTGTATCTTCAATCAAATCCACAGGATACTTGTCACTGGCATGGTCTAACCAATGGGTTTTTTTTTCTCTCGACTTCATGCTTTTCCAAAACCCATACTAAAAAATAAAACAATAATTAAAAAAAAAATTCTTTAGGTAAAAATAAACATTATAAGATCTATAATTAACCCTAGGCTGTTTTCAACGTGTTGTAATGGTGTGGGTTTCCCAGCCCTCTCTTTGAGCGTAGTCATTTAATCATTTTCTACGCGTACTCATTCCTATAAAAGTAGGCTTACGTGATGTTCCGCGGCTTCAATCACAAGCAATTTCATTATAAAAATTAATTTTTCTTTTTATAATAGGGACCCTGTCTCTGCAGCGTCCAGTCGCCAACCGACCAGTCTACAGAAATCATCTTAAAAATACACACAGTTACAGACTAATGTAGACAGAAAAACAAATATATACGCTGAGTCAGACATACTGAATTAGTGAAAAACTGACAGGCATAACACAGTCTCCTGGGAAAATGCTACGCACAGACAGCAACTATAGTTGATAGTTTCAGACTACGGAAATGTTAAGCCTGACCTACTAAAGCATTCAATCCACCCCCTGGTTGGTACGGACCTGATTATTGTAATGTTGGTTGTCAATATCTTCTTCTGATTGTTATTTATTTAATTCATTGCAACGTTAAAAATATATATTGTTTTTTATAAAACCTTTTTAGTTTGTATTTTTAATTATTTATTTTTTTAAAGAATTAAGATGACAATTATTATTTCGCCTGTCCATTTATTCGCTGAGTCACCATGTATTTCAATTTCTCTTTGCTTCTGTACCACCTTCATTCCAAAACATGTGTACATTTTTTTAATTTTTTTTATAACTAAGCAAAATTTAAAGCAATTGTTTTCCTGTTTTTTTTTTTTAATGTAATATATACTGCTCACAAATGGAAGTGGACAACTTACAAAATTGCTGTTAAATTTTTTTTTTTTTTATATAAGAGCTATAATAATATAAAAATATTTTTATTTTCTTATATTTATCATTCCTTTTTACACCTATCAATCGGCCTTCTGGATACAGAGGATAAATAAATAAAAATAAAAATAAAATAGTTTCGTAATGTTTGCAGAATTGGTTTGAGTTTTTTCAAATTTAATCTCTTTAGAGATAACAAGCCCATTGCTATTCTTAATTTCTGGTTAGTTTTTATTTAATTTAAAATGTCTTTACGCCTTCTTACTGCTGAGGAACTTAGAAGGACTGTGGAACTTTTAGAGTTAGATCAATCTTAACGGGAGGTTGGTCGTAGGCTAAATTGTTCAGGTAGGGTAGGGGGATAGGAAGAGCTTGTTCGCGTTTCCAAAGAACAGGTAGCGCACAATACACCCACGGAGGAGGCCGAGTTCGGAAAACTACCCCTCAGGAAAACCGGTATTTGAATGTTCGTACCTATAGGAGCAGAGGAGTATCTGCCCAGCAACTGCAACGCACTTTCCAGAAGGCCACAGGAGTTCGAGTTTCTACTCAAACTGTTAGAAATTGCATGCGTGAGTATGTTTTAAGAGCAAGAAGACCAGCTAAAAGATATTTTTTAACCAGGTGTCTTAAAGCAGCGCATTGGTGGCTCGTAAGCACGTCATTTAGACTGATGAGTATTGGGACAAGGGCTTATCCACTAACGAGACAAAATTCGTTTTCTACCTCCTAGATTAGCTTTAGAGTGGGAAGTGGAAACATGAACTATATCTCAGATGTATGACAAGTACAAAATATGCACTAGATGTTGTAAAAAATAATATGTCAATGTCATACATGGAGCCAATTCGACTTTCGACTCGGGCAGATGATATCTAGCTATTTATTTTTTTTGATGATGCCAACATTGAACAAAATTAGAGAAAGTGAAGGATTTTAGTTTGTTGATAATGTACCTATTACTACTTACTCCAATACAAGCAAAACAGCGATTAACGATTTTTTGATCCGTTGCCTTGACAATATACCATTTATGACCCAGAAAAAATACACCTGAAACAATTGAAAAAATATATTTACAGACTTCGTTTGAGCATGACATTCAAAAATGTAAAGAATTGCATTGCTCTGTGGCTACACCCATATAACAGAGTTTTAACTGGGCGCAGATATAACAGTATGGTAAATGAAAACTTCCTCTATTTTCCTAACAATTTTTATGTCCTATTTGAATATTATTGAAAACCTATTTTTGTCGGTGAGTGTATTGAAATACTTCGAGCCTATCAGCTATCAGCAATTTTTAATAGAACTTTAGTAGGGGTAAAAAATACAAAAAGAAGATATCAGTACAGCTAGGACTGTTATCTCAGGCCTGATTTTTGGAAAAAGCCCTAATAGTTCCACAACTTTACCAAATAATAAAATAATTTAAAAGAAAAAACTCTGAGGTTTAATATTTTATAATTACAGAATCAGACGCCACGGAAATAAAGTACCACATAGAGATATTTTTATACAGAGTCAGTAACTAACTTGACTCCAAATAAATATATCTCTTTGTCCACTCTCTATATAGTCAATATTTAACTTATATAATAAGTAAATTATATTTACACATGGCGGCAGTCATTGCAGTAGCTGCAATAGAAAAAGCAAGTGGGTAACAGGTCTTGTACCCAAAACAGCTGACTTTGGAGCGAATCATAGGCATTGCAAATGTAGCTGCAACACTACCAAGGTTAATGGACAGATAGAACATAGAAAAGAAATTTGCGAGGCTACTCTCCTGATGAGGTAGCTGGAACTGGTCCGCTCCGAAGGGAGTTATACAAGGCTTGATTCCACCCGTGCCTATCGCAATGAACATCAAGGCAACGAGGCAGACAGATCTACAACAAACCATACATCATATTTAACTTGTTTGTAATGCTTCTTAAGGAAACCATGTCACAATATACATATGTTCAGCAGTTCACATTACTGCCAAAAGTTGGCACTTGAACCCACTATATTAATTAGCCAGTTTGTTTTATTGTTTGGAGCATATAAAAGAAATTCAAAGAAGTAGGTTAATTTCTTCATTGCAAATAGTTCCACATTGACATTTAAGACAATACTTCACTGGGTTTTTATCTATTTATAATGTATATATATGTTATAATATAAAATGGAGGTAACAAATAAACGAGAATAAATAATTAACCTTAGAACTAAGAAATAAGTATCAATAAAAAAAAAAAAATACATGAGATTATCATATAAGGACAAAATCAATGAATAGGAATTTAACATAGTAATGTTAGCCAGGCCAATGTATAAAGCCCCTGCTATAACAGTGAGATGTAATTCTGCATTATGACTTTATAGATTAAAGGCTGTCTCCTTCAGTTTAAGCCGTCTCAGACATCAGCTTATTTAGAAGGCAATTCATCTGTTACAGTTAACTTCCATATGGTGAAATTTAAAATAGCTCTAAGTCTCCTCAAATATTGAAGGTAGAATGACATGCCGTGAGATGATTTGTTTCATTCTGTTCTTCTTCCACATCAGAAAATATTGTTATATTAAAATATTGTTACACATTTCAATAAATACTTAAATATGATAGATTTGCCTAGAACTAGGAGGGGGGGGGGAGGTAAAGAAAGGTGCGACTGTTGGCGCAGTGCTCAAAAAGCGAGCAGGGCGGGTCCCTAGTTAAACAAGAAATCCGTTGGGTGAAGCAAACCTGAATTTAAATCTAATATTTTGAGTACATTACTTACATCTGTGGAATTTCTATTCTTCCTAGGTAGGGCACATTTAATACTGAACCAATTGACGAAACAGCCAATAGAACTGTTCCAAATGTATAGATAATGGAGATGTATAAAATGGTTCTGAAAAATATTTCTTTAAATAGGACAAAAATAGTTTACTACTCCACGAAATAACTTTCTTATTTATTTATTTAATTTTATTATTATACCAACTTATATTTTCCCATCCATGAATCAGCGATCCAAGCTCCAATGAGTGGAAGAAAGTAACTGATAATAATAAACATATGGAAAAATATAGTAGCTCTATTTTCTGAAAAGCCAAGGGCATCAGCAAAAAATAACACCATGATGGCTGGGAACAAAACATACAATGAATGAGTAATTAGTTATTTCGCCTACTACCATAGCAATGAAAGAGCGGGTAAAAAAATCTTGAGCATGCCGTCCTTCGGATGGGACGTTAAGCGATGGTCCAGCCTGTACGATGTCAGGTACTGGTTAAAGACCCCTATCCTAGGTAACTGTCGGGCTCATGTCCACCAGAGCGCTCTTTCATCGCTCTCGGACATGAGCCCAACAGTTACCTAGGATAGGGGTCTTTAACCAGTACCTGACATCGTACATGCTCGGACCATCGCTTAACGTCCCATCCGAAGGACGGCGTGCTCAAGATTTGTTTACCCCCAAATAAAAAATCTAGGGGCCTCGGCCGGTTTTCGAACCCGCTATCTTGAGCTCACTAGGATAGCTAAAATAAGTAAATATATTTTACGAAATAAGCAATAATTTGTAGGAATTATAGGAACATCGGACTTAAAATTGTGAGTAGGTATTTCAATATGATCAAAAAATAAGTGCCTAAATGGGACAACACTGATTACATTCAACCTCCCTGACGTGAATATCTATTATCACTGACAGGCCAATAAAAAGTCAATTAAATGTGGAATTGTTCTTAATATAATACATACCTAAATGACAAGAATAACCTGTTTTAGGCCTGCATTGCAGAAATATATTAATTCCAAGCTCTAAAAACACTAATCACGCCATGTAATAATGCGTTTTTTTTTTGTTTTTTTTTAAGAAAATGTATTTTGTATCCTTGATTGAATACATTTAGGTGGAATTTATTACAAGAATCTAATGGATTTTTGGTACTTACTTCTTATGGCGTAGTATGTGAATCTTTCCAATAATTCATTTGCATAAATAAAAAAAGTTTGTTTCGGATATCTCAATTTTCGTGCCTATTGACATGAAAAAACAGAAATATATATATATTTTTTGTTTAATGAGATAATAAAAATCCACATATTAAACCTTTATCTCAAGGCATTTAAGGTGACATTGGGCAAGGGGGAAAAAAAAATCCTAAGCATAATGCAATAAATATCCGAACTTTAACCGATGCAATAAATATCCGAACTTTAGTGAGTGGGGAACTCACGCCCGGGGGTGGCAACGCGGGGTAATGCAGCTAATAATGAATAAACGAACTAAATTTATCACACAGTTTGTCTCTTTAATTTATTGCACATGTATAACAATTTAAAATGTAGTTTCTGCAGTGGATCGCAGTCAAAAAAGATCTCATCAACTGCGGTACATAAAATTTCATGACAGTCTGTCACACTCAGTTGAGAACTCTCCTATGGATGAAGGGAAGGGCAGACCAAGAACAAATATATGTGAAAAACTAGACTAAAAGTTAATATTTATCGTTCAATAGAAATTGTTACATCATATTTTTTATTAAAAAGTATATAAAACAGTTTTAATACCTGGTCAACTTCAGGAGCACTCGTCATTATCTCTTCATAGTGTGATCTATGAGCATCAGACAATATTAGAAACGTTTATAAATCACCATTACTTTAATAGAATTTTAACCACGGGTCTTCGAATTATTGGATCCGAAGGAAGCTTATGACTCGCTACTTGAGTTTACGGGCTATATATAGGTATATACTTATTTCTTGCACAAATCATCATTCATTTCCATGTTATCCATGAAAACGTCTAAATAATCATACAACTGTTTACAAGACTATGTTTATCAGTATGATTGCTTTTATTATTTATCAAAATTAAAATAGGTTGATAAAGCAGATACACTGTGTAACTAAGCCTTAAAAAACATATGTGTTATTTGTCGGAAATATTTAGAATACACATGGACAAAAATAATGACCAAAATAAGATATGAAATACGATATGTATATAAAACTAGCAGTAATACCCGGCGTTGCTCGGGGAACTTTGACTTTTCACCTAATATCTCTCATTCAAATCCAATTCAATTCTTCGACAGTACATTCATGATGTTATAATTTTCAATTATTCATATAGAATAAGCCTTATAGTACTTCAACGGCAGACAACACAGCTAGTATCTGCTTAACACCGGTGTACAGAAGAAGAGAAAGCTACATGTGAAATTCCTTCAGCTTAATGCACCCCACCCTTAGGTTAAAAAAGTTGAAACGTCACAACGAATTTTCAAATTTTGTTTTGAAATTACTACATGTGAAATTCCATGATAATCCGACCATTAGGTAATGAGCTACCACTATTTATATACTTAAGTCTACCCCCACTATCCTCCCTTTCGTTCAATATCTTGAGAGGTCACAAACCCTATTTTTCTATTTGGCCTTTAAGAATACTACATGTGAAATTTCATGATAATCCGACCATTAGTTAATGAGCTACCGGTATCTTTATATTTAGGCCTATCCCCACCACCCCCCCGTTCCCGTTCAAAATTTTGGGACGCCACATAGCCTATTATTCTACTGGGATCATAAGAATGCTACATGTGAAGTTTCATAAAAACCCGTCGAGCTGTTTGGGCGTGATGCTGGAACAAACAAACAAATAAACCCCGTTTCAGCTTTATAATATAGATTTTTTCCTTGATAATTTTAGTTGGAGCCAAACGGAAACGTATTTTTTCTTGTTGGAAGATCTAGACGGGGCTCTTAGTTGTTTTAACTGACTTATATTATTTATTTTTTTAAATATCCTTGAGCACATCGTCCTTCGGTTGGGACTTTCCCGATACATCTGAATTTGTCTTTGGTTGACCATCTTCATTTATGGTCGCTGCCTATCTACCAACATATATTAATTTGCTTTTCAGAAAATATGTCAAAACGGTACATCAAAGCCCACTTATATTCCACATTTCTTCCGTGATAATTTTAGTTGCAACCAAACGGTAACTTATTTTATCTTACATATGGAGTCTATCGAGCTCAGGATCGCCACTTAGAAATCTAGCAAAGGCATTTAGGTCAAATGTTTTAATTGAGAAGATAAAAATAAATTTGAGCATGTCGTCCTTCGGAATGGACTTTAGGCTATGATCGAGGGCCTTTTTGTATGTCAGGTGCTTGATAATGAGTCGTATGTTATGTAACTAAACCTGGGTAGCTGAAATTTCACTTAGGTTAAAAAAACCTTGAGCACGTCGTCCTTCGGATGGGACTTTCCCGATACATCTGAATCTGTCTATCAGTTTCAACAAATATTAAATCTAAAAACCGTTTAAAAGCGAGAAATTTGAAGAATGGAGTTTACCCAGCTCAGGATCGCCATTTAGAAATCTAGCCAAGTCACTTAGGTCAGAGGTTTTATTCGGGAAGATAAAAATAAATTTGAGCACGTCGTCCTTCGGATGGGACTTTCCCGATACATCTGAATCTTTCTTTGGTTGACCATCTTCGTTTCTGGATGCTGCCTATCTACTAACATAGCTGTATTAATTTGTTTTTCAGAAAATATGTCAAAACGGTACCTAAAAGCGAGAAAATTGAAGAATGGGATTAGCCCGACTTTTTATACTAAACATTTTTATTTCGATTTTTGTGTAGGATTCAGATAACCCGGTTGTACATCAGTTTTAACAAATATTAACACTAAAAACCGTTTAAAAGCGAGAAATTTGAAGAATGGAGTTTACCGAGCTCAGGATCGCCATTTAGAAATCTAGCCAAGTCACATAGGTCAGATGTTTTAATCGGGAAGACAAAAATAAATTTGAGCACGTCGTCCTTCGAATTGAATTTTATGCTAAGATGGAGGGCCTTTTTGTATGTCAGGTGCTCCCTAATAAGTCGTATGTTATGTAACTAAACCTGGGTAGCTGAAATTTCACTTAGGTTCATTAAACATTGAGCACGTCGTCCTTCGGATGGGACTTCATGGTATGATCGAGGCCCTTTTTGTATGTCAGATACTGGATAATGAGTCGTATGTTATGTATTTAAACCTGGGTAGCTGAAATTTCACTTAGGTTAAAAATAACCTTGAGCACGTCGTCTTTCGGATGGGACTTTCTCGATATATCTGAATCTGTCTATCAGTTTTAACAAATATTAAATCTATAAACCGTTTAAAAGCAGGAAAATTGAAGAATGGTATTTAGCCCGACTTTTTTCGAAAAACATTTTTATTTCAATTTTTGTGTAGGATTCAGATATCCCGGTTGTTCATCAGTTTTAACAAATATTAAATCTAAAAACCGTTTAAAAGCGAGAAATTTGAAGAATGGAGTTTACCGAGCTCAGGATCGCCATTTAGAAATCTAGCCAAGTCACTTAGGTCAGGTGTTTTAATCGGGAAGATGAAAATAAATTTGAGCACGTCGTCCTTCGGATGGGACTTTCTCGATACATCTGAATCTTTCTTTGCTTGACCATATTCGTTTCTGGATGCTGTCTATCTACCAACATAGCTGTATTAATTTGTTTTTCAGAAAATATGTCAAAACGGTACCTCAAAGCCCACTTATATTCCACATTTCTTCAATGATAATTTTAGTTGGAACCAAACGGTAACTTATTTTATCATACATATGGAGTCTATCAAGCTCAGGATCGCCACTTAGAAATCTAGCCAAGGCACTTAGGTCAGATGTTTTAATCGAGAAGATAAAAATAAATTTGATCACGTCGTCCTTCGGATTGGACTTTAGGCTATGATCGAGGGCCTTTTTGTATGTCAGGTGCTCGATAATGAGTCGTATGTTATGTATCTAAGCCTGGGTAGTTGAATTTCATTTACGTTAAAAATAACTTGAGCACGTCGTCCTTCGGATTGGGCTTTTAGCTATGATCGAGGGCCTTGTCGTATGTCAGGTACTCGATAATGAGTCGTATGGTATGTATCTAAACCTGGGTAGCTGAAATTTCATTTAGGTTAAAAAAAACCTTGAGCCCGTCGTCCTTCGGATGGGACTTTCCTGATATATCTGAATCTGTCTATCAGTTTTAACAAATATTAAATCTATAAACCGTTAAAAAGCAGGAAATTTGAAGAATGGTATTTAGCCCGACTTTTTCCGAAAAACATTTTTATTTCAATTTTTGTGTAGGATTCAGATATCCCGGTTGTTCATCAGTTTTAACAAATATTAAATCTAAAAACCGTTTAAAAGCGAGAAATTTGAAGAATGGAGTTTACCGAACTCAGGATCGCCATTTAGAAATCTAGCCAAGTCACTTAGGTCAGATGTTTTAATCGGGAAGATAAAAATATATTTGAGCACGTCGTCCTTCGGATGGGACTTTCCCGATACATCTGAATCTTTCTTTGGTTGACCATCTTCGTTTCTGGATGCTGCCTATCTACCAACATTGCTGTATTAATTTGTTTTTCAGAAAATATGTCAAAACGGTACCTCAAAGCCCACTTATATTCCACATTTCTTCCTTGATAATTTTAGTTGGAACCAAACGGTAACTTATTTTATCATACATATGGAGTCTATCGAGCTCAGGATCGCCACTTAGAAATCTAGCCAAGGCACTTAGGTCAGATGTTTTAATCGAGAAGACAAAAATAAATTTGAGCACGTCGTCCTTCGGATGGGACTTTTCCGATACATCTGAATCTTTCTTTGGTTGACCATCTTCGTTTCTGGATGCTGCCTAAGAACGCCGGATACCTTAGATAGTATGCGCCTTTCAACTCCGTGCAACCAGGTATTAATAAGTTCTTTGGAACGCTGGGCAACACGGATAGTATGTATGTAGTTAGGAATGCTGGGCACCGCAGCTAGTATGTGCCTTGCAACAGCGGATGCCCTAGGTATTTTGTGCTTAACAACGCTGGTGATAGCTATTATTTACCGTGCAACGGTGGACCTCCTAGGTAATACATGCTTAGGAAACCCACCATATTAGAATTAGAGCCCATCTTCTAGAAAGCTCCATGTGAGATTCATTCTGCAATAATGCACCCCCGCCCCTCCCGTCCAAAGGGTCACAGCCAATTTTTAAATATTGCTTTTGAAACTACCATTTAGGTATATGCTTGCCCCCCCCCCCCCCCCCCCCCCCCCATACCCTCCTCCCGTTGACAATTTTGAGACGTCACATATCCTTTTTTTGTTATTGTCTATTACGAATACTACATGTGAAATTCCATGACATTCCGATCATCCGTTAAAGACCTATCACTACCTTTATATGTAGGCCTACCCCCACAACCCCCCCTACCGTTCAAAATTTTGAGATATCACGTAGCGTATTTTTCAATTTGGCCTTTAAGAATACTACATGTCAAATTCCATGACTATCCGATCATCCGTTAATGACAGCACTATCTTTATATTTAGGCCTACCCCCACAACCCCCCCACACGTTCACTATTTTGTGACGTCACACACCCTATTTTTTTATTTGGCCTTTAAAAAAACTACGAACGAAATTCCATGCCAATCCGATCATCCGTTAATGACTTAGCACTACCTTTATATTTAGCCCCCCCTTACAACCCCCCTTCCGTTCAAAATTTATGGACGCCACATAGCCTTTTTTTAACTTGGCTTTTAAGAATACTATATGTGAAATTTCATGATAATCCGTCCATCCGTTAATGCGCTACAGCAATTTTTGTGCTTAGCCCCCCCCCCCCCCACCCTCCAGTTGACCGCTAGGAACTCTCTTCATAAGAACCTTCCTCGGACTTCAACGAATATTTGAAAAAAAAAATTAGCCGAATTGGTCCAGCCGTTCTCGAGTTTTGCGCTTAGCGAAATTTAGCATTCATTTTTATTATATAGATGTACCGGTTTTGGCTAAAGCAACGTCAGCACAAAGTTCAAAGGTTTGGCTGATATGCTTAGACCATAAGGCCTCAAACCAAAAAAAAAAAAATAAGTTCGAAGGTGTACACATTTTTGTGGAATTAGACAATATAAAAAAAAAGGTTGTTTGTTTTTATTTATTTTATTAGCTTTCTACTACATTGACATTCGGACATTATCAATTTTTATTTTTATTTTTTTTACCTTTATTATAATAATAAGGAAATATGGGCAAAGAAAAACAGAAACACCACTTGAGTCTCTTGATGAGGTGGCTGGTCAGCACCACCGCCTCCTCAGGCAGGAGGTCACGCGGCCAACGTCGATTTAGTCACCGAGGAGAATTCCCCGCCAAGGACCGGACCGACATTGCTTCCACCAGTGTGTTCGGATGTGGTTTGAACTTCGTGCAGATTTGTATTGAGCTGTTGTGTTACTTCGTGTAAGAATGGTATGTTTAGGTCATGATGTAATGTTAAGTTTGATACGTAGAATTGGCATTGTGTAATTGTTCGCAGGATTTTATTTTGAATAGCTTGAATTAGTTTGGTGGGTGAGGGCTTAGCTGAACGCCATACGTCCAGATAGGTTTGATAATGGCCTTGTAGACTCACAGTTTACGATAAAGGCGAAGTTGAGATAGCTTGTCTAATAGTCTTTTGAGCAGTCCAAATCGTCGTTTCATTTTCTGTCGAGTCTGCGTAACATGTTTGTTCCTATGTATTGTAAGTCTTTGTCGGGCTTCAGAGGGACATTATTCGGGCATACAGTTGGGCAGTCACCACGTCTGAAGGCAAACGTAACATGGAGCGATTTGGTTTAATTTATTTTTACCTTCCAAAGACGCAGCCATCCCTCAAGAAGATGCAAATGCTCCTGCAGAGATTTGGATGCGTCCTCTGCCGAATCATTAGTAGCTAGGATAGCTATGTAATCGGCTAAGTTGGCTAACACCGTGACAGACGATGTTGGCATGCTGGATGCACCAGCTCTTATGGTATGGATATTAGAATAGACACTGCCTTGTTTGACCTGAAAGAACCTATCTTCTAGATAAGAGCGGAGGGTACGATAGTAACCATCTAGGATAGCATGTTTCAGCTTATACAGCAGCCCAACATTTCAGACACGGTCGAAAGCTTGACTTACATCCAAAAATGCTGCAGAACAATAACACCTCCTTGATGAAAGGAAATCTCATCAACTAATCGAATTGAAGAGTTGAGTACTTCTGTTCGAAATCCGAACTGATAAATTGGGATTAGTTCGTGTTCTTCTAATAGTGGTATGAGATGACACATGAGAATTTTTTCAAAGAGCTTAGAAGGAATGGGAAGAAGGCTGATGGGTAAGAAAGAAGAAAGTAAGTGTTTGGGCTTGTCCGGTTTGGGAACTAGAGTAATGATTGAAAACCAGAGAACTGGGAAGTAGGAAAATCGAAGTATGCAGTTGAAGATATAGGTGAGAATGATGGCAGCTTTGTGAGGAAGGTTTTTCATCACTCTGGTAGTAATCAGGTCATAGCCATGGCTTTTCTTATTGGGAAGCAGGAAGAAAGCCTGTTGCACCTCAGTCGGAGTGATGGGTTTCGGTGGTAAACTGAGTTGTAGAAGTGTGTTGAGGAATGTATGTTTATGAAGTGGATGATGATTGTCGTTCACTGCATCGTCTAGGTCCTGAGGTGTTTTCAGGGATGACAGACAGATTGATTCTGCCTGTCACAATATCCCTGAACCTGTTCCAATCAATGAGCCCTGGCGTGAGGGAGGGTCGGGGTGTGTTCGAAGTAGGTTGGGAGTCAAGGGTAAAAATTACTGGAGAGTGGTCTGAAGTTAAGTCGGGAATTATTTCAATTGAATTATACGGGAAGAATTTTGAAGATACAAAAATGTCTAGGATGTCGGGAAGTTTTCTCCTGTTGGTTGGCCAGCATGTGGGTACTCGTGGGGAGTAGACTCGTATATCGTCTGTTCGTCAGTAAGTCGTGTACTGTCTGTCCGCGCGGGTTGTTGAGCCTACATCCCCACTCCAGGTGCTTAGCATTGTAGTCGCCACCGGCTATTAAATCATTACCCAGAGAGTCAAAGTAGTGGTAGAAGAGTTGCGGGACGATATTATGGAGTGAAAGACAATAGACAGAAGCAAGAGTGAAATTGTGAGAAGTTGATGAGATTTCGACCGCTGTCGATTGGAGGTAGGGCTTGCAGAAGGAATGCAAAACGTGATGTACCAAACCTCTCATGTACCACCGTTCCTGCATGGCCTGACCCGTCTGGATGGTCCGACCTGTATGTCATGTATCCATCTATGTTAAATGGGGTTAAGTCCGTAAATGAGTTTCTGTTATTAAAGCGACGTCAATTCGCCTCTCCCGAAGTAAGTAAATCAGTTCATCTGAATGTCTAACTAGACCATTAGTGACCTGTCTGTGAAAGTATTAGACATGTGTGAGAGTTAACTTTTGAATTAAGTTCGTGAGTAACGAAAATAGAGAGGTGACTAAATTTTGAATTTGGGAAATGAAAGAGGAAAGAAGATTACTGATAGCTTGGGTTGAATTTGGTTCGGTCCCTGACTGTACTGGGTCGGCCCTAGGTTGCAGCAGTCGCACCCTCTTGGGGGGAGGCGGTGGCGGGGAGGTGACGTGTGCGTATGAGAGGGGTTGTGTGTTACTGGTGGAGAAATGTGTCAAGGTGGTTGGCCGGGCAGCCTCCTGAGAACCTCTCACACGCCCACTTACCTGAGGAGGAGGGGCGGTGACCAGCCGGCTCCCCGCCTTGATCACTGGTACAGGGGCCGCACGTCGACTGCCAGGGCTGCTCCGCCGACTCCTGAAGTCCCGGTAAACGGTACACCCTTTGTAGTTAGCGGGATGCTGACCCCGACATAGCGGTTGGGAGCTCATGAAGGATCCTAGGGCACACCGTTGATGGATGAGGCTCTCCGCACCATGTTATTACAATATGCGCGGGAATGACCGTAGGCTATACATCTTTTACACTGTATGATCTCTCGCTTCTTTTTGGGGGGAGAGACTTTTTCGTTCTGTTTATAGTACATTCGTGATGTTTCTTACTTTGAAATGTTTCTGCTGCAACGCGTCTTTTATATCTTCCGGACTTGTAGACGGATGCAGGTGTCTAATCACCACCCGGAATGCCCTTTCCTGCTCCAACTGATAAGTGTGGAACTCGTATCCCTTCTAGCGGAACAATGTGACCGTCGTCCTGTAAGCCTCCGGGGTTTCTAGGTAGATGACCAAAGAACTAGCCGTAGTTTTACATTGACATTTGTCTTTTATCGTACGATTAAGCTGTTGGCACAACTCACGGAAGTTGACACTACTCTTCAGATAGATGGGAGTGGCTTGCACTCCTCAGTAGGCAAGTTCTCCAGAGGACTGTATGTGTTGCTGGTACTCACCTGAAAATCTTTGAGTACCTTGGACTTTTGAACTTCTCCTGTCGAGGGTGGGCTTTTTCTTTTGCTCGGCACTTGATGCCACTCCATGTCCGAGGTGCTGGCAGTGTTTGTATCATTTACGGTTGTCGTATCCATGTTCTGAAGGATAAACTCTCAGAAATACAGACATTTTAAAATAAGTGAAAACAATAGTCAAAAAGGAAACACAGATCACAAATAAACAAACAAAATAATAAATAAACAAGAATAAAACGTTTTTAAAAATTGAGAAAATATGAAAAGGTTAATTTGCTTGTTTACCGTTTTAGGTCGTCAGCTGTTATTGTTATGTTTTTACAATCATTAAATCATTTTACAATCTAATTAGAGTATTTATGGGCTGATTAATTTGAATTTGATAATTATACTAATGTAAGTAATTAAATATAGTATATGCCACAGGTATATACTGTATACTGTAGTTAGTTATTTTGACTCATGCCCGGTTTAACTACAGGGTCATATCGCCTACTACCAGACCACTCTTTCGTCATTCTGGTGAACATGAGCCCGACTCTACTATGGGAGTCCTAAATTTTGCCTACAGTAAATTTTTATTCACCTAGGGTAGGTGTCTTCAACGAGTACAGGGTCGGGACCATCGCTTCACGTCCCATCCGAAGGACGGCGTACTTAAGTTTATTTTTGGTTAATTTACTCCCAGTTAAAATAAAGTATGGGCCTTGGCTGGGTTTCGAACCCGTGATCTTGAGTTTAATAAGCAAGCATGCAAACCACTGAGCTACCTTTCGTCATATCTTTCGGTATTTATTTTACTTAATATTCCCTGTTCACTCAACTATTTTTGCCCCACGATTTTTGGCTGTCTACTCACCTCACCCCCCTTTAACTCTATACAAAGTTAAATATATATCTATGTTAATAGAGTTTTGTATATGATCTTTGACCTACGAAACCCCAAAAAAGACATGGATTTGCTCAAATGCTTTACTTAACATTCTGGTGTAAGCCCAGAGAGCACCTCTTTTAAGAGTTACAAAGGCCTATGGTACTGTCTCTACGTCTCCGCTATTGGTGCTGGTCGGAATTCAGCCCTCAGACATGGTCTTGAACAGGGCTGTCGCGTAGTTCGGTAGACGCAATATACCTTTAAGAGCAGATATATATGACCATGAGGACAGTCCAGACCAGACCATTGCAAAGACAATGTCCAGGAATGAATTGTAGAGAAATGGCAACAGCAATGGTCAGGATCATCGAAGGTCCAAACGAAATATGCATTTTTTCCGGAAATCCAGATATGCCTTGACTCATCATGGGTACTGCTTGACTCCTGGATGTCCCAGATACTATCAGGTCACGGAGATTTCAACTCCAAGCTCTTCTTCTTTAAGAGGAAGAACAACCCGAAATGTCCGTGCGACGGAGACGAGACTGCAAAGTAGTTGTCCTTGAATGTCGGCTGTACAACGGGGCTAGGGTGGAGTTGTTACGCGGGACAGAATTGTACCTGGGACTTGACCTACGTCATGTGGTGACGGAGACCTTTTACCCAGTTTCCAGCCGACTTGTCGCCTTGTGGCGGAGAAAGAAGACAGCAGTCTAACCCTGCGTTGGGGACGACCGTCGAGCGATAGCTAGGCACAGTCTCGGTCGCCCCCGACGCACATCGTAGTACAACCAGCCTACGAACCGCCTTAATTAGAAAAAAAAATCGAGCACAAAATGTTGCGCATACGCAACGTTTGCGGTTAATGGGTTACATGATTCTGTTTGTAAAAAAATGCATTAATTTATTGTAAATGATCCAGTACAAGAAACTGACCATAAAATTTTCTAATACATGCTTTTCCAATCCCACTATCCACATTCTGCTTTAGGCTCAATTAGTGGGCTGTTAGCTTAATATTGGAACTCGCTCGAAGCTAGATAATAGTGCTGCCATCTTGTTGGCCTTGTTGATAACTTCATTCAACAGCTCAGCTGATAATGTGTACAAGGATGTGAGTGCAGTGTTTCTTAATGTGTTTTCGTTTATCAACTAAATTAAACTTATACCAAATTATGGGATAGCTTTTGTACGTCTATCACAATGCCAGGGTTCAAGCAAAAATTTGTTGAGTTTATACGTCAACTGTCAAACCCTGCAGAGAGTAGAACTTGTGAACAAAAAGAACCTCCTGAATGTTTTATTCAAAAGTGTTTAAATGAGTAAGTTAATTTTCTTATATTATGTTATTATTTCTGTCAGTTAATGAAATCAATAGAGCAGTTTAGCTCTTGCAGTTAGGTTTATTTTAATAAGTATGTTGTTTACTGTAGACAAACCAATGACAGAAATGAACCAAAGATAATTCATGGCAGAACACCACAACAGTTGCCCCCAAAAGCAATTGGAACTATATCCAAGCAGATCATTTCAGCAATGACAGGTCCAAATGGAGGTCTTACCACAGTTAACAAAAAAAAAAGACATTTGTCAACTAGTGATCCTGATGTTCGATTTATTGACACTGCGGAGGATGATACTAATTCAGGTAAATTCACTCATCTTGTACGAAACAAAAATTACATATGAATGTGAGAATGTATACAATTTTTGCCACGATTCAGCTTACTACTTCATGTATTCTCCACTTTCTTCCTATGGTGTTTTGAATCAATTATCTTGAAAAGAGAGAATAATAAAATCTGAAGTAACTGGCTCGTTGCTTCACTGCTCATGCCTTGAGTTTTTAATAGGCACTTATTACAATATTAGTGAGAAAAAAAGGGTAATTAATTATGTCATGTTATTATATCAGTAACTTTCTTTTCACCTTGATAACCCTTTCCTATATAATATAGACATTTTGTAAATCGTTCCAAGATTGTAAATCATTAGGTACCGTTGAAAATTTGCCGAAGCGTGAAAAATGTAATAGGATGAGTTGAGCTCATGCCAATTTCTACATTTTCAATGCATCATTTCGTAAACTTACATTTATAGAATTGTTGAGGTAACACGCTTAAAAATACTTATTTTGGTTGTTTATCTAGTTGTTAATCTTGTTTCTTGAAAAAGCCAATCACTCTTTGTATGTTGCCAGTTTCAAGGCCCCGTTTCTTCCCACACCACTTCCTGTAACTTTGTTTGTTTATTTGACTTAATTGCTTTTCGTTATTCATAATATTTATAGAAAATATTGATTCTCGATGATTATTATATGACGTTCAAGACCAGAATTATTCATTGACGACTATAAGGTAATAATCCTAGTCTTAACTCCAAAAAAAATTTCAAAACAAAAATTAATATTTGTTCGTTAACTTAGTGATGCCCATTACCGAATGAAACTAGGGAATTAGTTGTGTTCCTTCTAGGATTTCTTGAGCAATAATTCTTTAGTTTGAAGTGAATCAGCTCGAATTATATTTTGAACTATAATACTATAGATACGATATAGTATTTACTTAATACATTCTGCTATTTAATTTAGAAACATTTCTCGAAGTTCTCAGATTAGAAATATGAATTTGAAAAAATTATGACTAAGACTTTTTACCTAGAATTCACAGAAGAAAGATTTTTAGATACTGTACGTATCTTATCTAAATGAATTATATTAACAAGAGAAGGTGTTATTAGATCATCTTGGAGAACGCCGTTAATCCGAATTGTTTTGAGACAATGATGTTTCTGGCAATTGGATATCGGAGGAGAAGACCTGCTTATCAAAATACTTTTATTCTGTGGGTCTATTGTACTTAGCACTTTGTAACACCAAATCGTAATACAATAAGGAAAGTGCATTAACTTGTCTTATTGGTAGAGAGATGCAAACAAACCTAACATATATATATATAAATTTTAAATATGTAGTCGCAACTGTTGCTAAAACAACATTCAGAAACTAAGCTGATATATGTACGTAATATGTAATGAAAACCGATACAGGAAAACATTCTGTGGTAAAGTCTTTCGGTATTATGTACTTCATAAATATAGGTCTCTACTCCAGCATTTCTTTAATATTCTCGTGGAAACGAAAGGTGAAATTGACTTGAAACTTATTGTACTTCTAAGTTATATTATATATGGTATGATGTTCAGGTCACAGTGTAGTTCTCCTTGCTAACGTATCTTTGTTCTGTCGTAGAGTGTTGAATTTAGTCTTGTATTTTGGTGTTTGGCGCCTTTGCAACCGTCTGTAAGCCGATGTAACATAAGTGATAAATTATCATTTTCAAACGTTTTATTCGAAAAAAGTATAATTTTTTGCGTAAAAGAATACATTCCTCATTATTACTGTTTTATTTTATTATTTTTTTAAAATTCCACTCATGGTCGTTACGCTTTAAATCTCTCCTTTTTTTATTTTGTTATATTGACGGACAAATAGCAGTTTAAAAAAATTGTAACTTATAACTCTTCCTAAGAGTCACTTGTCATAATTATAATGAATAAATAAAACAAACTTATTTTTGAAATATTGTCTATTCCACTAAAGATATATATTCATATATAACTACCGGTTTCGGCTTTATACCATCGTCAGGTCTAGTTATGAGTTCATAACTAGACCTGACGATGGTATAAAGCCGAAACCGGTAGTTATATATGAATATATATCTTTAGTGGAATAGACAATATTTCAAAAATAAGTTTGTTTTATTTATTTATTACAAGTTTCCACAATATGTCCGCGTTTCTCAACTTAGAAATAATTATAATGACAAGTGACACACTTAAGGAAAGATATACTATGAATATATTATATTCATAGATATCGTTAAATATGGTTTTTAAAGTTTTACTAATTAAAACAGTAATCGTTCCTGCTCTCTATAGGTATTTTTTATTTTATTTTTAGCTTACCCACTATCTGAATGTTTTTTAATCTCTCGACGAAGAGAATTTAAGCTTTGAAGGATTTCAACCGTCTTGCGCTTTGAAGAACTCTTTTTTTTTTTATTTGTTCATCATTGACAAAGTGTGTTAAGTACGAACTGCCATCATTCCCACAATTCACCGTTTGTTTGTCCAATTATTAATAAAATTCACTTAATTCAAGAATTTCTTTAATTTTTTTCTAATTTTAATTATTGGTTCCTCCATTATACTTTTCATCGTAAAAGAAAGTTTATGTGGTATCTACCAACTAGTTTTCTATAGGCTGTTACCCTAAAAATATGATACTTAACATTTTTTGATACTTAACAAAAATATGATACTTAACATTTTTTGATACTTAACAAAAATATGATACTTAACATTTTTAAAAATAGGGTAAAAGAACACATACAAAAAGGAAATTGTATGAACGATGAGACCAATCTCAAATACTCACCCCTTTTATCGCCAATAATATAATCCTCCAGTCTCTGTGTATACGTTGTGATAAAAACTTGTTTGCTACCACATTTCCTGTAGAAATTTGATCTCTTTTGTTTATTTAAATTTTGATTTCTACAGTAGTTTGCCGAAAATTGCCCTAAAAAAATATTATCAATAATTTAAGACGTGCAATTTTTAAGAAAGTACACGTATACAACGAAATAAAATTCAATTAAACAAACTTTACACTTGGATTCACAAAGAGATACCAATTTTTAATAATTTTAAATAATATTAATTTCTAATCCAAAGGTTTTTTAAATGATACTACTGGGACAACAGGGAAGATGAATAGAATAGAATTTGAAGAGGACAAATAATTGGGTTATTATCTATATTTACATATTTAAATTTAAAAAAAAACTTATTTGAACAAACAAAACAAAAATTTACAATGGCACAAAAACATTAAATTAATACTTAAAAAACTATTTCTTTTTTTTTTTATTTGGGCATATTGAAAAATATATATTATTAATTGTACCTTCTCGACGCCTCTACCACAGAAACCAGACCCCGTCAACTCTTCACACTTTAATTCCACCCCAGTCAACTTTCATCTAATTGTTCAACTTCATTTTATTTAAAACATATCAAAACCACATGCACCGTTTTAGAGCTAACTCACGACTCCATTACATTTAACACTATTTCACAGCTGTTTTTTATATGTTTTTTTGTTTTGTTTCTCAAACACCTTGATATATATCTAATATATATATGATATTAGATTATAATAAAAAAAAACATTACTTTTTAGTCATAAAAAAATGTTCCGTAGTGTACATCACATTTGCCTTTTCCTTCTTTTTAAAAAAAAAAGTTTGTTCACAAAATTTTTTTTTTTTTTTTATATAAGTTCTTTCAGATTTAATTTCTTCCAATACACAGGTTGATTTAGCTTCTTCCTCGAATCCACATGATAAGCTTCCTCCTTCAATACACAGATGGATTAACGTATTCCTCCAATACACAGGTAGATTAGCTTCCTCCTCAAACGCACATGTTGGCTGGCTCCTTGGTGTCTTCAACTCATTGCTCAACGATGTATCGAAGTCTCTCTCTCACTTACACTCACTGATTTATTTTTATTTTTTATATGCCCAATTCGACGCTCTTTTTATACATATATGCCCATTTTTTATATTTTTATAACTATTTACAATTATTAAACTTATATATATACGTACTTAATTTCTAATAAACAAAAACAAATCTTAATCTAAAAATTTACAATTAATCCTTAACCTAAAGAAAATGTTAACTTAAATTTATAAAAATTTGAACTAATTGAACATAAAAAATATAATACTAAATTTTTACATATTTACAGGATCAGTCATAGTCATGAAATCAAGTTTGGAAATAATCAAGTTGCATATAGATTTAAGAAATTGCCAATTAATTTTACTTTCCGCCTTTACCATCAATTTAACATTTGTATGTATTCAAAATAATTATATAAAAAGATTTTATATAAAAAAAATTTACTTGAAATAAAAATTAAATAAATCCTTTGGTTTTACTTCATCACACTTCCAAAATATTACTTAACAATCAAAATTAGGCCTCACGCCGGGTAATAAGGAATACAAATTTAATTTATTTAATATATATAGTACTTGTCTTTTGAGGTATTAAATTCTTTGAGACGTCCTTCATACTTCCTAACTAAAAAAAATGTATCTCACATATATTTTTACTTCAACTTCCTTCTCTACTAATAACTCCCTAATAATAATAACTTCATCGTTGACGTAGCAAAAATACGGTTCCTCCTATCTCAGGTAGGCAACCAACACTACATCATAAATCTCCTATATATATCGCTAGTTCTTTCTAGTCGACACAAAAAAAAATCATCTCTCGCAGATCAAAAAAAATATAAATCTCCAATTAATCACTATCTCTTACTAGGATTAAAAATAATATCTCCCAAAACAAATCAATATAATCCCGACGTCTAAAAGAATGTCATCAGCAATTTAATTTCAAACTTCTCTATTAACTTCTCTAATTAATATACCCTTTGTTTGTTCCTATTCCTAAAGTTATATAATTTGCTCCTACAACTCTTCCCATTCTCATCTACTCTCTCTATTAAACAAATTTACGTAGAAAAAACATGTTACTCAAATAATAAATGAAATTGTCTAAATAATAGTATTTATAATAACAAAAACTTACTAACCTATGCATACATACAATTTATATAATATATTATCCTTTCAAGGCTTCTATACATTTTCGTTCGTCCTTCTAATTTATAATATTATTATGATTTAGTCACGTCCGGTATCCTAGCTGAACAGTTCCGAAACAGAAAATCTGTCCCCTTGACTCGGCCTCAGGAAGTTCGTCATGTCTCCAAAGAGATCTAGGCATCTCTCAGCCTGCTGATTTTATCTTTCTAACATTTGTAATAAAAAAATATAATAAAAAAAAAAATCTATCTTCTTCCATATTATGTTCGTTCAAAATCAATCAGTTATATGTATGTTTTAATTTTCAATAATCATTATTAATAAGTAACTTCTAAATAAAAAAACTTTCACATATTAAATTTGGGTGACTAATCCTTAAATATAATTCTCAGATAATTTTATACTGATCCTAACATATAATCTAATCCTAAAAAAAATATAATTCCTAATTACTTTAAACACAGAACTATACCAAAATTCATTCATACTCTTCATGTACCAAAATTCTCTCATTCAAAAAATAAATTTATCATCCATACTATTATATTAGTCCATGGTCACTTCGTCATATTTTAAATTAATCCTAATTCTGTCATGTTAGTCTGTCAGTCATTTCCTCAAACTCATCCGAGTTGCAAAAAAAAATAGGTTCACTATAAAAAGTGGCTAATGCAATTATATTGCAAAGCCCAAATTTAATTTTATCTTTTTCCGGATGCCCCGGCGAATTATGTCTTTAAAAATCCCCTCCCCCTTCTCTAAATATTTGTTCAGTGTTAATTTTGTCCTTAATACCTGTTTGAATGCTTTTACTCTCTTTTTAAAATTGTTCTTATAACTTTTATTAGCCTCCTTTCTATTTCCAGTTTGTCTGTAAGTTTTAACTATATTTTCTTTAAAATTAAAATTTGTCTTTTGTTTGTTGTCCTCAGTCTGTTCGTTTGTTTTGTCTAATAACATCAAAATGTTCCTTTCACTCTGTCCATCCACATCAACATTCATCCTATTTTCTTGAATTTCACTTAATACTAATTTTTCTACATTTTGACTCTCTTCCTCCACCTCTTTCTCTAAAATTTGGGTCTGTTCCTCCCCACTGTTATTCTCTGTTCCTTCTACCTCATCAACTTGTGACTGACTGTCAATAATAAGAACCTCTTTTTCTACTTCAGAATTCCCTTCATCCAACTTGTTAATTTTTTGATTTAAGTGCTTTTCTAAGTTTTCTCCTGCTTTATCTATCCTACTTTCAACTCTTTCATTTTCTATTTGAATTTTCTCTAATTGGTTCATCAAATTGTCCACCTTTTTATCTAATCTCGCTTCCAAATTTTTAATGTCGCCTCTTAAATTTGTCTCTAATTTTCCTAATTTGTCCCCCATTTCCCTTTTTAAATTTGTCTCTAAATTTCCTAATTTATTACTTTGCTCTTCCATTTTTTGATTCATATCCCCCATTTCCCTTTTTAAATTTGTCTCTAAATTTCCTAATTTATTACTTTGCTCTTCCATTTTTTGATTCATATCCCCCCTTAAATCTCTACCCTGTTCTTCTATTTTTTGATTGATATTTCCAATATCCCCCCTTAAATTTCCCATATCCCCACTTAAATTTCCCATATCCCCAGTTAACTTTGTCAACACAACACGGAGCCATTCCATATCAGGAGCAGCAATGCCCTCTTTTTCTTTATCTTTATTTACCCCCTCCCCTTGCGACTCCTCACCTGTACCCTGCATGGACTCCATTGCGGCTGGAGTCTCCCTTTCTCTATCTTCCGATAACTCCATATCGGATCTTTCCTCCGAACTTGACCCTTCCTCTCTACTTTCCTCCTCTAATCTCGCTTGTCCTCTGGTAATTGGCATTTTCTTACTTTACTAAATATATAATTACTAAACAAAAACAATGTTATATAAAATAGTAACCTTCTTTTGAAGTTGGCAAAAAAAAAAATTATTTCTCAAAATTAAATGTAACCCTTATTTGTCTCTATTCTATCCTTTTCATCTTTTTCAACCTGTTTCCCTACTTTAATTAATATAAAAAAATTCTCCCATCAAGGTTTTGCCAAAATATGATGGGGCTTTGTGGCGAAAATCATCCACACAAGGGATATGCCAAAAATGTGATAAAAACTTGTTTGCTACCACATTTCCTGTAGAAATTTGATCTCTTTTGTTTATTTAAATTTTGATTTCTACAGTAGTTTGCCGAAAATTGCCCTAAAAAAATATTATCAATAATTTAAGACGTGCAATTTTTAAGAAAGTACACGTATACAACGAAATAAAATTCAATTAAACAAACTTTACACTTGGATTCACAAAGAGATACCAATTTTTAATAATTTTAAATAATATTAATTTCTAATCCAAAGGTTTTTTAAATGATACTACTGGGACAACAGGGAAGATGAATAGAATAGAATTTGAAGAGGACAAATAATTGGGTTATTATCTATATTTACATATTTAAATTTAAAAAAAAACTTATTTGAACAAACAAAACAAAAATTTACAATGGCACAAAAACATTAAATTAATACTTAAAAAACTATTTCTTTTTTTTTTTATTTGGGCATATTGAAAAATATATATTATTAATTGTACCTTCTCGACGCCTCTACCACAGAAACCAGACCCCGTCAACTCTTCACACTTTAATTCCACCCCAGTCAACTTTCATCTAATTGTTCAACTTCATTTTATTTAAAACATATCAAAACCACATGCACCGTTTTAGAGCTAACTCACGACTCCATTACATTTAACACTATTTCACAGCTGTTTTTTATATGTTTTTTTGTTTTGTTTCTCAAACACCTTGATATATATCTAATATATATATGATATTAGATTATAATAAAAAAAAACATTACTTTTTATTCATAAAAAAATGTTCCGTAGTGTACATCACAACGTACTTACTCTCTCAAAAAACTGTATATTTTATTTTATAAAACTTTTTATTTTATTTTTATTCATATATTAACAATTGTTATCTTTAATTCACTTCATATATGATTTTAATCAACACATAGTATTTCAAATTTTTTATTTTTAAGATCCCAATTTGGGACGAAATGTCATTTTTTATGTTTTTCCATATTTCAAATATAAACTGTACAGAAAGGATAGGAAAACCCCGTAGGGGCTGTAAAAGGATACCTACCTACCGCTTAGATTGTAAACTACCTAGTTGAACTTCAATTTAGTATTTGTTAAGTCGTGGCTGAAGATGGTAGCAATACCGAAAGTACTCCCATATTATATATTATTTGTGAAATAGACAATATTTTTTAAAAACATACGTTTTCTTTATTTTTAACCCTAAAAATAGTTGTCCCGTTTTAGGTTCTGCGTTTCGTTGCCCATTTATGTGTTGATGTATTCCGTTTTTCTTTTTTTCACGACCCTTCTCCTGGCAACTTTTCCCCCACAATGTAGTCCCAAAAACGATAGCAGTTTTTTGAGACCATTTACGTTTTGTAAGGGGAACATAGTTTTATAAGCTGGTGCAGTTTTTGTACTTCTTTTTGGTGATTGTGAGAAAAGTGTAAAAATGTGTGGCCATTACTGATATGGTTTCATGTCCATTAATTGGTTCCAACATTTTTTTCTCACCTTATCACCAAAAAGGCATCTAAAGTCACATGAAAACTGTTCCATCTTGTGAACCTTGAAGTGCTCCACACAAACATGTTTAGTCTCCTTCCTCTGCTCTCAACATCCTAGATAATTAATTTCCTACTAATTTTGAAAATTGGTGATTTATAATAAAGATATTTAGCACAATGTTTTTTAGGGTTTTTTCGTGTGTAGTTCGTGAAGAAGGGCATTTATGAAGCTGTATAGTGAAGTTTTTAAATGATGAAATCCCGAAAGTTCCAGTTCACTTGGAAAGAAACAAAATGTTACCAATTAGGGAAAAGGACGATAACATCGGTTAAGTCTTTCGGTATTATATACTTCATAACTGAAGGTCTCTACTCCAGCATTTCTTTAATATTCTAAATTATTATTTTAACATTTCAGTATAATATTATTAATTTCCAGTATTAATTACTTAAGACATATTGCAAAAATGTTAACGACGTGTGTGTTGTGTATGAGTAGGCGAGTGTATGCTTGTGTTGTTTGTGAAATCTAACTGGTTGGCAAGTGTTAGTATGATGTCCTTCTGAATGGTCATATATGTGTTTTTGTGCAGTCCTTATGTATGTGGAACTACTCCAGTAGTGGATAGAACTATCGGAACCACAGTCACCTTCTCCATTCCAACTTTTTTGTACCTCTATGGACTGTATTTAGTGATTTTGTCGATATAAGTGCTTTGTATACTGTTGGTGTTGGGTATGGTAATGTCTATTAGTAACTTGGCCTTAATGATGTCAAGTCTATTATGATATAAGTATATGATTTTCTTTGATTGTGGAAGTTTGTGTGTCATTGGTCAGCACTGATTGAAATGAATACTTATAGTTAGATGTGCGAGAGGTCTCGTCAGTGAATTTGTATTATTATTTGTTTAGTAGGTAAGGATGCGAATAGTAACACCTCGACTTTCAACTGCAATCTGATCCCGCCGCCATCCGAGTACGCCTCCCCCAGCCCAGCCCCGCTACAGAAGTGTGAGAGTACTCCTAACGCATCCAGTCTGTCCCGATATGTCGCTGGCATTTCCGACTGGGACTGCCCCACTCCCAGGTAATTATTTAGATGTACGTTACAATGTAGTTTAAATCGATAGCTTATGAGCCCTAACTCGTATTTGATATTACATATGTGCTATTAATAATTACATTGGAAGTTTTTTTATATCTTACTCTACCATATGCTACGTAGATTACTCTTAAGTGAAGAATTATCTGGTGCAAACAGAATAGATTCAGTCCAAAATTGTCGTTATGTTTTGTAGCTTCTCACCCTTCAAGACCTATATTTAGGATCGCACATTTTATGGACAATTGAATGTGTTTGAACAAATTTATTGTTCGTTATTTTGTTGAAACATTTAGTTTTTATATACCTTATATTAATTCGGTTTGGTGACGTCAAATCTGCCGGTCGCTTTTTCAGTCTCTTCTAATAGAGATAGAAGGCTGAAATTTGGTACATACGCCTCATTCCGGTGACAGTGCATTATATCAAAATTTGAGGCAGATCAGTCGAGCGGTTCACCTTCTGTCTGTTGCATGTCAAATATCATGTCATTTTTTCAGAGGTTTGCTATGTAAAAATCGTCTTTTATACAAAAAAAAGCTCCTTATGATATTTCTGACTAATAATTTTTGTTCAATTTGAATTAGGGTGAGCTTGCACAGTTATAGCGTCTAGACAAGAGTGCTTTCCCCAACTCCCGAAAATGTAGCTGTTAAATAAAACGTATGTTAGCTTTAAAATACAGGTTAGTTAGTTATTATAACTCATGCCCGGGCTTTAACTACAAGATCATATTATTTATTAATACCAGCTCTTTGCGATGGACATGAGCCCGACGCTTACTATTGGAGTCCTAAATTTGGCCTACCCTAAATTGTTATTGACCGGGGGTAGGGGTTTTTAACGGGTACCTGACATCGTACAGGCTCGGGACCATCGCTTAACTTCCAGTGCGTGCTTAAGTTTTTTTTTACCTCCCAGATAATATAAATAATGGCCTCGGCCGGGTCCGAACTCGCGATCTTGAACTCAGTAAGCTAGCACGCATACCACTGAGCTACCGGCACCTTCAAAAAAAAAAAAAATGCAGGTAAATTACTAAAAACTCAGGAAATAAAAAAAACTAGTTTTTCAAAAATATACCTTAATTCAAATTATAGTACATCAAACACTTTTTCTTTTCGCAAGTGATTAGTGTTGGATGATAATATGAGTAATAGACATTAGACATTAACAGATAAAATCCGAAATAATATAAGATATCGCGTTTTATGTTGCATTGATCTCTTGTCTATAACCTGTCGACTACTTTCTCTGCAAGATAAAAAAAAATAAGAAAAGCCTTTTCATTTAACGTGGGCTCGGAGACAATTTGGAAAGAATTGTAGCCAAAAAAAAACATGTTTTTCTAAACGTTTTTTAAATATCTCAATTAATTTTAATCTAAAAGAGAGCATTGCATTGCCGAAATGAAAGTTGCAAGCAGTGGTCGGCAACCCGCGCTCTTCGGCCTCATGTTCTCTCTCCTTGGCCTTCTTGTGCAGCCCGCGAATGGTCCAGTGTTTTTTTTTCAGCAAAATTTTGATTTAATCTGCCAAAAAAGTTAAGAATACAGTATAGCCGAGACAAGCTGTTGGATATAAACTAACAGATTCGATGTATGCATTTTTCTTCTCATGCTTGCATATCTTAGTGCCTTTTTAACTTGAAAACCTAAAGGATCATGCACTCAAGTATCAAATTTATAATGCGGCTCGTGAATGAAAAAGGTTGCCGATCTCTATTGTAGGCTAATAAACTATGAAAAAAGAAAATAGAGAATGTCTCATTTCCTTCACAATTCAATGTTTTATATCTTATATTCCAGTTTTTTGTTTTGCAAAACGTTTAGACAGATGCTTCTGAAATTTTTCCTCTTCCAATTTTTTCTTATTTTGATCTTCCAAATAGGCTCCTGAATGTTGATACCTGTTTACTGGGATCACCATCATCCTGCCTCCTGCTCTGAAGATACTAATTAGTCTGTTGGGTTGACAGGGCTTACGGTAAGTCGGTGAGTCTGTACGAGAAGCACCCAGAGACTGGGGTGCCAGCAGGAGAGCCTATCGCGGACTGCTTTGCGGTGGCGGTTCGTCAGGACTCTGCAGTGCTCTGTCTGGCCGATGGAGTGAACTGGGGCCACAAAGCTAGCCTTGCTGCTCGGGCTGCTGTCCACGGCTGCATGGACTACCTCAGTCAAGCCGTCTACCTCAACCATCCCATCACCACCACCACTGTACACATTTTAGTATTGTATTAGTCAATAGTTATTCATCAAAAGGCCACCTCTTTCATTTTTTACTTCCCCAGTTATACGTTGTATTGGGTAAGTTTTGTAATCTGCCAAAAATTCGATATGGATTTTCATATTTCCCGATCCTTCTGAATCCAAAGATGATGGATCTCCAAATATCTGTAGTGTTATTGAACAAGATAACTTCCCGTACAAGAAATAGGTCCACGCTAAATTTAAACGTGAAGCCTTAGAGAACGACACCTGTTTATTTTTAGGCAAATCGTCTGATCAGAACAAGTAAATTAGCATGTACTGTAAGCTCGAGTTGTTTCCCATTTAAATAGCATGGGTTTTAAAAGTATGATATTTAACATTTTTGCAGAGAGATTGTGAAACACTTAATAAATTATAAATAAAACACGAATGTTTTTTAAATATTGTCTATTTCACAAGATCTATAAAATATATGGGAGTACTTTCGGTATTGCTACCATCTTCAGCCACGACTTAACAAATACTGTATTTGTTAAGTTGTGGCTGAAGATGGTAGCAATACCGAAAGTACTCCCATATATTTTATATATCTTGTGAAATAGACAATATTTAAAAAACATTCATGTTTTATTTATAATTTTTTAAAAGTATGTTCCGATTTTTATCTCTTTTTTTTCCTGTAACATTTATTAAAATATATTGTATATTAATAATAATATTTACTTCCATTAAACCATAATATTTGTACATCTAAATAGTTTATACATTATGTTAATTAACCGATATTAAATCTTAGAGTATAAACATGTATCAAATGAATAATAATTATTTTTAAAAAATAAATAGAATAGAAATGAATATAAACTTCCTAATATTAATAAATACAATAGACATTACTTATTTTTTAATTATAAATGTTTCATATAGTGTAAGACGGTGTAAAAAAAAAGTACAAGGTTCTAACACTTTTCAATGCATGGCTATACAACCTGCATATATGTTTTTAGTATAGCCACAAGTCATGTATAAAAAAGCGTTAGGGCCTTGTTATTTTTTTTTACACTTCATTACATCATTTAGTACAGTTGCCAAAAATTAATAACTAATAATACTTTTAAAATCCATGTGATTTGAATGGGAAATGAACCGAGTTCATGGACGCCACTTCTAATAGACATTGAATGAAATCCTTAGTCACACATTCTTTTTTAATCGATCCGATCCCGGGGACGGCGCAGTTAAACTTCTTCAACATCCCACCTAGTATTACTCTTAGACTGTTCTGTTTTTACTTTATTGTGTGTTTAAAATGATACTCTTTAATATGAGTACGATTGTTGTTGGGACAGGATGCATTTGTGGCTCTACTGAGGTCCTTCCACGCAGCTCACAACCTCATCCTGGAGGAGGAGGGTATGCTAACTACCCTTACAGCAGTGCTGGTCCTGCCTCTGGTCGCTCCTCGCAGGTACATAGTCTGTGCCTGCAATGTAGGCGATAGTCTCGCCTACGTTTACAGCCCCAAATATGGAGTCAGGGAAATCACTCAGGGTAAACTATTTGTGCAGAATATTTTTTTATATTTTTTTCAATTTTCTCGCTATGCTCTCCAGCCCTCAGCTTGAAATAGTTGAAGGGCGATTTATGGACGTACGAAAATATAAATTGAATTTATGCAATTGGATGTAGGAAACATGCAAAAGATACCTAAATATTGGTTATTACGTACTATAAAATGTGCACGTTTGAGGTTAGTTAGTCTTAGGTAGCTGCTTCGTGATGTGAAGGTTTTCAGAGAATTGCCGGTTATTTTTATTTAATTTGTTTAACTTAAATGATGAAAAGTTAAATAAATGAAGGAACGGTTGCAACATAGTTAATTTTAGAGCTAGAAACGGGCAGCAACAAGTAGAGAGCTTGTACTTTCTGTTTTAAGTAAGGATTTTTAACAAAGCTAATAAATTCAACTATAATTTTGAAACCAGTTAATTAGGAAATCTAATAGATAAGCATACAGGGAGGATGTACAACCAATAAGGCCGCGCCTTTCAATAAAAATATACTTTCCGTTTCATACTTTTTTTTTTTTAAAAAAAGGTTGCAATGCCCATTCAGCACAACATTCTTTGTACATTAGTAGGTTTGCACGATTTCAGATTTAGCACATGTCACATAATGGTTTATTTTAGGTTCACATGATGTACACCGAATGCGGGACATGAGGGATGCACTGGGTGCCTTGGGCCCTGTGGATGGTACCAATCCAGAGTTGGCCAACCTCACCTGTGCCATGTCCGAGGTGGAACCTGGGGATATTGTGTTCCTCACCTCGGACGGAGTCTCCGACAACCTGGATCCTGTCGTTGGAAAGTTTACAGGTTAGTTTTTATTGGTATGTTCGTTAAGCGACGGAAGTTTCTTCAAACCTTATTCTCTAGTTTATGAGCTTGTAAATTTGAGGAATGTTTTTATAAAAAAATATAATGTTTTTATAAAAAAATATAATGTTTTTATAAAAAAATATAATGTTTTTCAACTGGATTTGTTACTAATGCTAAATTTCTAAGTCACTATTTGTTACACACAGTTCGTCCTCTTTTTGTTGCTCAGACAGACACTTATTTGAGAAATATTCACTATAGCAAAGTCGGGGCTCGAAGTGGATATCATTACTTCACCCTGAACGGGCAGTTTTTTTCCTTTTTGGCGGAACTTTTGCGAGTTATGGTTTGCGAATTGTTTTTTTGTTGCGAGATGTCGGCCGATGTTCTCCATGAATACTCTAACCTCCACTATAAAAGTTGACTAATTTGATTCCGCAGGATGTTAAATAAAGAGATAGGCTTCCTACAGATTTAATTAAGGCTAGCAGGCTTTCGAAGTCTCCTCCATTATCAGGCTCTGTACAGAAACCCATCATAAATAAACCCACTAAAATTAAAATTTCGTAACTAAAATACAGTTACAATAATATTGAGTCACTTTACAGAGAATATTTTTGGATTAAATAAATTGCCTATGAAATTAAAATAAATAAAATTTCAATTAAGTAAGAAATTGCTTATAATACATTTAAGCAATTATTAGCGAAGGGCATTAGTAAATTAAGGCGCACTAGGTTTCTAGAATTAATTTGAAACAGAACAGTTGCTTGAAAAGTTTTATATAGAAAAGGATCAAAATTGATTTAAAAAAATGTTATAATTACATAAAAGCAAATATTTAATATTCTTGATAGTACAGTATAGTGACGTCGTTAGAAAGAGTTCGCCACGATCGGTAACATTGTAAGCATAATGTCGGTGCTCTTATAATAAGAAAAAAAGAAACTTTTCGTCTGTTGAAACTATCATATCTTGGTTTACGATTAGATTATTACCCACTATCTCCTGTACATATAAAAGTTTTCTAGAACTTAAAAGGAATACATAATTCATTGTGCTTAATTTTCTATTTTTTGCAAATTGTACAACTAAAACATCCTTGGATATAATAGTCATATTACGGTATAACAATTTGTTTCCATTGTATGCAATTTCATAAGACCAGATGAGATCTCCCGTTCTAAGATTGACCACGTTCAGTTCTGCGAAATCCCAAGATTCATTAGCCGTTATGGTAAACAATTCATCTCTACTTGGATGTATTTTGGATATATACGGTAATACTATAGACTTCAGTTTTATACCGGCTCTTAAATCGAATACATTATATTGCACATTCAAAAGTAAGTCATCTTTTTCCACTAATATATTTTTGTTGAAAAAAATAGTTGAAGATTTTTCTAAAAAATGTATTTCTGAGATTTTATGTCCATTGAAGTTGTATCTTTCTATAATGTTTTGTGAGAAGACAATAAATGAATCTCCACCGTTAACTAGTTTTACAAAATGATCACATATTTTAGTATTATCATGGCTTTCTAAATGTATTACATACAGACTTTTATTTTCATTTCCTACCCACATATAATCACCAGTTATTTCATAACATTTAAGAGGTATATTGTTTCCTTTATATTCTTCTCCTTTCGTTTGTATATGAAGACATTCTGGATAGAAAGTAATTTTCATAAATAACTCAAAATCTTCATTTCTTTTTTCATAAGCATACATTAAATTATTGTCATTGACAATCAAGTATGTCGAGTTTAATTTTAATTTAGCATATGGATAATTTAAATTTGGTGTTTTGACAGTCTTTCTGATAAGTTTTTTTTGATCTATAGTCAAAATATAAATTTTGTTTTCGCTTAGGAAGGCAAATGTATTTCTATAAGCAGCAAAAATGTCTATTTTTCCAAACTCTGAGACATATCTTGTGAATTCATTGCTAATCCATTTTGCACCACCTGAAATAATAATAAAACTACTTTAAATAATGATTATACAATGTTATTATATTTGCTTTAACAATCTGCTGTGTATTGCAAAAAACAACAAGTATTGTAATACTAGGTATTATAACTCGACTCCACCAAATAGAAAAGGGCTCCACATTGTGTTAGGTACAACATAAAAAGGTATTGAAATGTTGGAAGTTAACATAGTATCGTTTGCATTGTATAACTGCACTACAGCACACTAGAAATGAATATGGGTCATCCCATGTTAAAATCATCAATCCACTCATTCCACTTCAATATTATTATTTTCTTAATATAGTTTATTTTTATCTGGGAGATGAAATAAACGTAACCATGCTGTCCTTCGGATGGAACGTTAAGCGATGATCTCGAGTCTGTACGATGTCAGGTACTCGTTAAAGACCCCTGCCCTAAGTGAATAAAAATTTAGGGTAGGCGAAATTTAGGACTCCAATAGCAGAGTGGGGCTCATGTCCACCAGCGTGACGAAAGTGCGCACTTATAGTAGGCGATATGACCTTTTAGTTAAAGCCCGGGCATGAGTCATAATAGGTAACTAACTGCACAGAGTTACTCAAAAATTACGAAGGTTTTTCCATATTTTACTTTTTTCCGGTTTTATTGTTTAAAATGTTAACTAACTTTCTTATCTAAAATTAATAACTCAAACAATATTAATCGGAGACCTTTACGTTTTGTAGAAAAATGAATAGACTTTTTGATAAAAATATCATTGGCAGCACGAACAATTTTTTTGCATAATTTTTTATTCTAATTGAAAACTTGAAATTGTGATCTCATTATGTTTATATGCTCAGGATCGTACACCCATCGTGAAATTTGAACTTCTCTTGTGATCAATTTGACCTGGAATGACCATTATGCAAGATATTTGTTGAATATAATTAATAATGTTATTTCTGTCACTATTAAGACGGTCTTACTAAACCACTACATTATCCAGTTCGATGAAAGTTTTGGGGAATGGAGTCATCTATTTATTTCCTTCTTACTTACTCCATTCCCGCACTTCATCAACCATCCTTTCCATTGTGCCTTCTTCGGTCCATTCTCAGTTCGTGGCTCAACCGTCGTAGCCTTCGCTCAACTGTCACCTAATCAGGATCTCCATACTGATCACGTAGCTCCTTATTCGTCCTTAAACGCCACTCCCTTCACAGATGGAACTGTGAGTTCATCTATGAAAATGTCCAGGCGAGTGCTCTGTCGCCTTCACGTTTTAAGACCTCTCACTGCCATTTGCTACTTTGAAAGTACCAGACCGCACGACCTGTTTGAGGATGGAAAAGCAACTGTTGCCGGCAGTATTTTATTGACTGTCCTAAAAAAGTCGGCCGCTTTCTCATTGTAACGAAACAAATCCAAGAATTTGATGTACCCTGATAATTGCTTTAAGACTAGTTGACATTTCGCTGACCTATCCCCAGGACGAAGTGTCCCTTTTATTGAATTTTCTCCCCGTTTTTACTATTAGATAACATTCTTATTATTTAGTCTGTGATATGATAAATGTTGATTAGGATTATATAAATTATTGTTTTGAGATGTAATAAATATTGATCAAACGTTTCAAACAAATACTAAATAATTGTCTATATATTCTAAATATTAAGTTATTTTATGTTTGTATGTTTTTAGAAAGCGTTACTTCCCTATCCTGCTATTTTTTTTTTTGTGTCACCACTTGATACACTTGAAATAAGTTACATGGCAAAATAGATTCAATAAAAATATAAATTGTTGGAACGAATAATCTTAAAGAATACCTGTAGTCACGTCCATTTTTCCAATTAGATATTTTCCCGATGAATGTTATAACTCAATAAAGCGTGGAAACCCTAAAAAATATTTATAAGTTAACGAAAGTAATATCTTCAAACATTCACATTAATATTTGAACTTATATATATTGTAAGTTAGATAGTGAGAGTAAATTTTACCTAAATAATCAGTTTTCTAGTCACGATGTTAAGATGCCGGTTGAGTCGATGAACCACCTTCAGCTCTCTGTTCGAGAGTGATAAACTAACTTTTTTTAACTTAAAATATTTTTATTTGGGTGATGATAAAATTTTATCTAAAAATAAACCACATCCTTTATTATATTGAGTGGTTTCCGGAGAAATTATAATATAATATATATTATGTAATACCCAAAAATATGGATATTAATTGTGCTAATATATTTAAATAAATAAAATAATGAAAAGGGAAATATAAGAATTGGAGGCCAACTAAGAACTTGGGAGGATGTAGTGAGAAAACCATGTCAGCAATACATTATAAGGAAGGGATAAATTGGGCAACCAATAGACGCTCAGAAAGTCCCGCGCGAAAAAAAGGAGGGAGCTAGCCACACCCAGCCTTAGCTTGTCACAAAAAAAAACATTTTTTAAAAATATTACTCATTTATTTAATTCCATTTATTCTTACCGTAAACATTATTTTTGTAAAGTAATGGAAATAAAAAAGGAAGGATTCAAAGGTTAAAATCTATAACAAGATAAGACTACAAACTCAAGTAAAGTGCTAGGCATGATTTTAATTAAAATAACGTTCAAGTGAAACAAAAAATTTCAAGTTTTTTCCAGATTTTAAATTGTTTTAGAAAAATTTATAAATTTCTCGACTTCAGAAAAATATATCTATTCACGTATATCGAGTGGAATGACAACATCTCTACTCTTGAGACTTAAGAAACCAGTGTTTTTGAGACGAGCGTTAAAATGATGACAGGCTTGTTATAGAACGCCTAGGACTATAACTTGTTGTTTACAGGTGTCGGAGGTGTGGAGGCGGAGCAGAGACACCGGCTGGGGCTCCTTCGAATGGAGGACCTGCTGAGGCATGGAGTGTCCGGGTCAGGGCCGCCCTGTCGCTCCGCCCGGGAGCTGGTGGATCTCCTGATGGACTTTGTGACGAGGCTGACGGCAGCCAAGCGGCGGCTTCTCGAGGACAAGGAGCTGTATAGCGAGGGGGGCGGACCTATGCATCAGGGGAGGCGGCGCCAGATCTGTAACAAGTTGGCCGCCGTCCCCGGCAAGCTCGACCATGCCACTATCGCAGCCTACACCATCGGCGACAGACCATAGTCTCCAACCACCCCACCTCATCATTCTGCCCAATCCTTTAAATCATTTTGATTTTTTTTTATTGTATGTTTTCTACACTGCCAAAGAAGTCAAGTCACGATTTATTTTTTTATTACTATGTTTTATTTCATTAATATAATTGTTATTATTTTTATGTTGTATACACTGTTGTTCATAAAAACAGAACACCAAGAATAATAAAGATAAAAACTATATATTCGGTATGAATACAGTAACAGGGTTGGCTCCAGGTTTGGAGCAAGCTGATTTTTTCGTCACGAAACATTACACAATTTGTTTAAAAACAAAATTTTTTTTTACTGGAACCTTAGTGAGGAGGGCTTTTTTTTGGGGGGGGGGGGGGGGGGGTGAAGGGCTTAGGTGGAGGAGAGGGGCTTATAAACATTTGAGTATTCCTACACAGGCTCTGATGAAACGTGAAGATCTTGGAAACGGCGTACCCGATTTCTACCAATCATGGCTGAAAACCATCTCGCATATACCAGCAGCTTTTGAAAAAAAAAAAAAACGCTTTGAAATCGGTTCAGCCGTCTTGGAGCTACGATCCCACAGACAGACACACACAGAGAAAGGCTTCAAACTTATAACACCTCTCCTTTTGCGTCGGAGGTTGAAAAACCTTAACCTAACAGGTTTTGACTGCCTTTATCATAATTGTACTCGTTGTTGTTGTGAAAGACAGTAGTCCTTGTATCCAGAAGTCATTCTGTTACGTACATTTGGGTGATATTCTAAGTCTGTTGTAATCTAGTAAAAAATGGAGTTTTTCTTTGGGCGCCCTATTTCTTAGCAGGGAACATATATTATTAAAAAATATTAATTTTTTTCGTTCTGTTTATTTAGAAAAGATAAAGCCTATCGTAATAATACCGCTTGCTTTCTGGTGCCTTCTACCAACCCTCTTCAACAAGGTAATTGTAGAAAACTATTACAGTATGAATACACTTGGATGAAAAAAAAACAGTAACTTGTGGACATTTTCTTCATTTAATGTGGATCAAGAAGGGTTCCAATTCTAACTTGCGGTTTTACGATCCAAATGCTATTTTTTCGTTTTGCAGAAGGCCGAGGATATTCCTGCACCCTTTTTTGTAGTGCAAATGTTTCCTAGCTTTTCATTAAGGGACAAATTGTGATTTGTTCTCCCTCGTACTTTGTCTTTGGATGGATGTTACACAGTGAGCTATAACGCTCCAGGAGCAGCCAGATGGCTACCTTATCTTCACCAACCTACTTCGCCTTGTTTTCTTTCATTCATTATGTTATTGATTTCATCTCGAGAATCAAAAGGTTTTATCTTCATTTTTTCTTGGCCCTCTGTTTTCTTGTAATATGCAGTGTATTTTTCATTTGATAGAGAAGTGCTCATGTTTGGATTTTACTATCCACACAATATAATCAAGGAAATATTTAAAAAGTACAACAACTTGTGTTCATTGCAATCAGAAGCGGGATTTGGCACAGGTGACGTTCATCTGTATTAATATTTTCCTATTATTTACTCTTTATATTTAGTGAGGGGTTTAATTTAAATTTTTTTAACAGGGATATATCACTTTGTTTTTAAGGTAATAAAATAATACATTTTAACAACACGCTAGAATAATTCAATACATTTTATAATTTGAATATTACAGTGTGTCGCGTTTCATACACTTTTTTCAAGAATACGTAAGTTTTCACCAGAAATCTGGTTTAAAATGATGTAACGAATTCAAGACAACAAATATATTTGAAAACACTACTATTCAGATGATCAGTTTCACTGGTTAGAGGATTGTCTAGTGTAAAGGTAGCCTGGAGTGTCATATTTGTTGCGTCTTATTGATATCGTACTCATCTCTTCAAAAAGGATATCTTAAATATAGAAAATTCTGAATGTGCAATATTTTAGTATAATGATGAAGTCTTTACTAATTTAAGGTTTAGCTAGCTATCAGGATAAGCAGTTAGTTTAAGAAATTTGAATCAAACAAATTAACAGTCAAAGTGACCTTGGAAAAATATTTTTGAGAAAAGCATTAATTACGAATAGATTTGGAAACAGTTCTTCAATTATTTAAAGTGGTTGCGAAAAGCAGTTTCAATAGACGCTAAATAAGAATATATATGTTACACAAGAAATAGTGCAAGCATCGAAAATATTAGGCTGCTCTTTTAGATGTTAGTTGAAAGGAGCTTTGACGAATTTAGTATTTAACGGGACTTGCATCGCACTTTTCGGCTATTTTGATAGTGCAACCAGCATTTTAAGCATAATTTTAGTAAACAATTCAACAGTGTACTCAGAAGTTGTGGGATTAATTTTTAATAATATGATTGATATTTTTTATTTTATTAAAAATGAGAAAGAATTGGGCCTAAACTATATACTAAATGTTTTGTTGTATGAAGAATATACCTTTCATCATATGGTAACTGATGGTGCTTGGATAATAGTATCACTTGTGAGAGCTATACCTTTTATGTATTTTTAAAATTAATGTTAGTTTTATTGCCTACTTATGTATTTAGTAAATTAATGTAGGTATTTATTAGATGTTTAGTGTTAAAACTTTATTCTTGCAAAAATGGATAATTTTTCTTTTACGTTGTTACTTTTTAGACTTCTGTACCCAAAGGATCAAATGGAATCCTATTGTTCTCGCCTAGTCGTTGTCTGTCACCAAAATATTCTCTTAACTATAAGTACAGCGACTAGAAATTAGTTTTTTTTTTGGTATTCAATATCGTGTTTATACAGAAAATTCCATTCTAAAAATAATTTTTATATTGATTAATTATTTCTGTCCGGGCTCTAATAAATATTTTCATGAAATTTCACATAATCCTCGCGGATAATTTCAAAGTATTTAATGAAATTCAAATTCCTCAGTCTGTGTATTATATACATATTTTTTTTACGAACGTTAAAGTTTATTTGAACCATGTATTTTGATATCAAAAGAATAAATATATGAAAAAAAAAAAACAAATAAATGAAATCACTGAAGAATTAAAATAAAAAGACGACTAGAAATATGCAAAAGAAAAATAAATTGTATTTTCTATAATCATTGAATTAAAAATTTAGAAATAAAAGGCCCTTCTTTCCTGAAAATTGGGTTATGGGGAATTAGTAGGGGGTATTCGAATGTATCCCTTTAAACCACAGATTTATCTGAATATAAGTAGCTCTAAACACACAGAATGTACCTGAAAGCATTTCGAATTCCCTTTCCGTTTGGAAGTACATACCATAAATATCATACCTGTTTTTTCTTCAAAATTCTATCTTTTCATTATTATTAATGCAATTAGAAAATAACAAAATGTTAATTTCCAACTACATCAATTGAGAAATTTATTTTTACATTTTTAATTAAATTAATTAATGCTCAACTCTGAAGTCAAGTTCTTTACTATTTATTCAAAGAACATAGAAATATTATACTGAGTAATTCAAATAAGTTGAGCTGATACACAATACCTAAATATACTTCCTTGTATCACGTGTTTCGGTCTTATTTTCTAAAAGCTTAGTTATTTTAGTATAACATTTTTTTTGTTACTTTTATTACCTTTTGTTAGTTTTGATCAGGTTACATGTTTTGTAGTTAGTGGATGGTGTTAGATCATTGTTAAATGTGTAGAAATGCTTATTTTTGTTCTAATTATTTAAAAAATATGATTTAAAAATTGTTGACTACTATTTGAAGTTAGAACATTCAACCAAAAAAGTTCTATGTTTGTATTTACAGTTTCCATAAAGATTTGTATAAAATACATAGTGTATCTAGCCTACATAGCCACAAGTTTGGCCCTATCTTTACGAACATCTCTCTGTATTTGTTTTATAACTATGTGGATCTTATAATCTATAGCAGTCAAATTGATTTTTTTTTTTTTAAAGTATTCTTTGGTCGAAATTTTCCCGAATGTCGAATTTAGTTTTCACGCTTATCTTTTGTTATTGTTAAGGCGACAGTATAAAAAATATTATTGTTGTGAAGTATTTTCAAATAATTGTTCATGATGGCAAAATCTTCGCAGTGAAGACAGTTATTGACCAATTCAGGGGAAGGCCTACATCTTAGAATGAACAATTATATTAATTATCTGTCACAAATTATGGTGAAAAACAGTATATCGATTATCCAGCACAATTCTGTTCAGGTACTTTCTTCAAGCCTTACCATTATTTATTCCTTCCCATGTATTAATATGAATTACTTGTTAATTCTAAAATCCGTCCTTAGTTTTACAGCCATACTTCGCTAATCGCTTAAATTTTAATAGTAAATATTTATGAATTTTTATATTGGTAATGGTCCGAATTTGAATGAGATGGAATTATTTTAAATTTAAAAACATATTTTTTTATAGGATTCATTAAAACCACTTGTGAATTATTAAACATGGAAACTTTTGTTTTATGAGGCTTATTAAATTTTTGTTTCTATGCAGTGTACTGTTAATTACTACCAATAAAAAAGTAGTTTTTACTTCTTCTTTTTTTTTTTTTTTTCTACCTTTCACCTCTTTAGTATTTCTCCAAGAGCCATTTTTATTCGTAAGGTTGTTTTTGATTCAGTAACATACTAAGTCCGCTTGTGAATGATTGCATCACAAGAAACTGCTGCGTCTATGTTTCTAGGAGAAAACGTTTTCTTTAAAAGAAGATATATATGTATGTATTTAGTTATTTCTAAAATCCATGGTCCGCACGGCCCTCCTCAATAGGTTTTGGTTGGATCCACATTTATCGTCTTCACAGATACGTTTATTTTCCGGTTCAGGAGAAGGAAGACCTATAATTCCGATGAAAACTCAACATAGAATTTCTGAATATAACACCTCCTCTATATTTCGTATAATGGGGGAATTAAAATAAAATTACCCAAAAAAAAGTTGAATATGCATCATTTTTATTCCAAATTATTTATTTACAACTTAAGTAGGGCAAAAAAAAGATCACACTCATATATAGTGAAGTAACTTTGGTGATACACGTTATGAAATCGCTTGGTCAGTTTTCTAGTTGTGTGTCTTTTGGAAACTGATATCTATTCAATAAAAGACATTAATTGTGAAAAAATTATAAAAACAATAATGTTGTATTCAACAAAATTTCATTTCATTAAAATTATAGCTTTCTTTGATATAACTGCACCATCCATACAAATAACAAGCAAACAGAGTAATTTACCAACAAAAAATAATAATAATGAAATAGTGATAGATTCATTAAATTAACATATTAAGACAAATAAAAATCAGAATTTTGTGGAATCATTCAACAGGACATTCCTGGCGGAGGCGCGGCAGCTCCCTGGTAACATGGAAAGTTAGTTGAAATGAGCAAATTTCCAATGAAAATATTACTTTTTACTTATATAGGAGGGATGGCAAATAGGTTAAAAAAAAATATGTGAGGGAAACCTGTCTTGGTTCTGAACCAAATTGCCATCACGATCCGAAATAGAATAAAACTTTCCGCAGCAATTATAATCTCGAAAAAAATGTTGTTAATTTTTAGAAAATACGTTTATTCACATAATAGATTCATCAAAAGTAAATTTAAAATAACCATAATTAATCATAATACATCTAATCTACATAGTGAAAACAAAATCGAAATGTTACTGCATACATTTAATATACATTGTAAATTGTTATAAACATTTGATATAAGGATGTTCCCGAACGAAAGGTCAAAACTTTAGCATCTAATTAATTAAGGAAATTAAATTCTAACAAAAGCGTTCCTATGAGCAAGAGGGGTCCGCAAACGCGCTTTTTCTGACTTATGCGCTTCAAGTAACTCGTACTGATGCATGAAATTCGGTGCTTTTGAGATCATTTAAAAGACAATTAATCCTTCTTTCCGTCAATCCAATAGGGGAAGAGGAGCCTTATTTCTGAAGTACTGTGTCAAAACAAAAACTCCAAGAAAATCGGCAACATTCTCATGAAACCTTCATTTTATTTCATAACTGACGTAATTGCCATACTCTGTGAACTTAAGAGAATATGTTTGATTGTATTTCTCAAAATAACAAAAAATAAAATAATTCATTAGGCGTCATTTAAAAGTGAACTATAAAAATAAAAGCGCTTTAGTGGTGAAAATGAGCTGAGTTTCATGTACTAGACACCGCAATAGTGCAACTATCAGACACAAAAGTTTCGTCTTTTCGTTCGGGGATACGCTTTCAAAATAAAGAAACTATCAATTATAGACAAATTGTTTTTCTTATGGAGGTTCTCAGTCTATAGAGCTAACTTTACAGAGGGAGTCCATGGGGAACATCTTGATCTCGCCCGACTTAAGGTTGACCACGCCATCATTGGCGTCTATAGACATGAGCACCCCCGTCTGCTCCCTCAAGTCGCCGTGGATCACCTTGACCGTGTTGTGAGGCTGGGGTCGGACGGGGAGGAGGAGCTCCGCGGGGATCGTCACTGATCGGTCCTCAGCCGGTAGGAACACTGTGCACATACCCCCCTGCAACAAGGACAAAAGCATACATATATAGCAAATTCCTTAAAAAAAATCTTAAAATTGTAACTTAAGAAAAACAACAAACATCCCCACGCCTTGTTGGTGATATGGTCTCGATGTACAGCCCTCATCTTAATAATTCTTTAAATTTTTTCACAATATTATTAGAATAGAACCGGCCTTACAAACCATTTCCACACAATCCAGTCAGGCTAGTTTGGATGAAGGAAACCCTAAAAAATTGAATTCAAGCCATGTTTATTCCCCACTTAGAAGTGATTATTTACCACCACTCCTATCTTGGATTAAAAAATAATTATTTTATGACTGCATCATTTTAAAATAAATTATAACAAACTTCTGTGAATGACTTATTTTGCATTGTTTTTGGTGATTTTTGTCGCTTCCATGCCCGACTCAGAACTGTTTATCGTCACTTCATCTCATAATATTCAAAATAAGTTATAGGGTGCAAAAATATATTTTTATTTATATATCCGTGTAAAAAAAAAGTATACGAATATACCTTTTTCTTTAGCAGCTGTTTAAAATTAAAGACAGAGGTACATTTTGCATCTTCTAGTTAGGAACGACATTTTACTTATTCTGAATTCATTCAGTCTTGACAAAGGTGGGTATTGAGTTTTGCATTACATCCACTCATACATCGTTAAAGAAAAAAAAAATAAATAGGTTGTCTTACGGAAATAGTCTTGATGGTTCCCGTCTGTCCAGAGAGGCCTGCGTCCTCGTGTCCATCCTTGACACGGACCTCGATCTCCGAGGTGTACCAGTCAGTGTGGGCCATGTCGTAGCTGGACTGTGAAGAGTTGTAGGGGGAAGAGCTGCTGCCGGGGGTCATGGGGCTGTAGGAGGTGGGGGAAGGAGTGCCGAAGGGGCCAATGGCGGAAGCGGGAGAGGCGGAGGCCGAGTAGGCGGAGCTTGAGCTGCTGTTGTAGCCACCGGTCCCGCCTCCAGTCGGTGAGGGAGTCGACTGGAAGGGCGAGTAGGAGGAGCGGTCTGAGCCATACATTGTGCCCGGCGTGTAAGGGCCTCCCTTTCCGTAGTCATCGTAGGATTCGTCTAGCCGGCCGGGGGTCGCTGAGGGCTCCCACACGTTCGGAGTCCGCCCACCGTCCTCCGTCGAGTGCAGAGGAGTAGCCCCACCAAAGCTCGGCGTAGCTCCACCAAAGCTTGGAGTTCGGCCACCAGCAGACGCTAACCAAACAAAAAATACATTTAATCTTTACTTTAAAGATTCATTTATTTTGAAAATTAAAATGCTCATTCCTTTTGTGTCACCTGTATGAGTTGGCTACTGACGGTACTCAAAAAATGGCCGAAATATCGAGTTTTCCTTCGCAAGGTTTGTATCACACTGTTCCTGAAAAATTGGCTACCTACGAGACTTTTCTACAATTCGTTCAATAAAAATTAAAACACTCAAAATTATTTATACAACGAAAGTAACAAAAAAGAGCGTCGGCAAAACAGAGGTAGCCTATTGTGCTCAAGATAGCGGGTTCGAATCTGGCAAAGTTTCGTTAAACGGCAGTCCCGAGTCTGTGTGATGTCATATACTCGTTAGAAACTCCTATCTAATCCTGGGTGGGTAACATATAGGACCTCCACAGATGATGTCAATCAATCGACGAATGAGCGCTCTGGTGATAGAAGATATGACCTCGTAATTATAGTTAGGGCAAGAGTCAAACAAGTAAAAAAACAGTATACAACTCCAAATAAAAAGGTTTCGACAGTCAAATTATATAGAAGAATTAAAGCTTTTCCTTAGTTTTCGGCTTTTTCCCCAAGAATAGTCTATCGGCCTTAATATTTTGGGCATTTCCATGTCCTTCTTCTGAGAAATAATAAGTCAATCATCTGTCTAGATTCAAAAATATTAGGGCAAGTAACTAACACGATCGTTGGGAATACGCCGGAGCCTGGAGGAAAAATACATTTTTCATGTCGAAAGAGTAAACAATGAAAATAAGCCCTAAGGGAAGGAAGGATTAATATAAGAGATGTGGACGTACAGTCGTACTGTGGGGTCTTGGAGCCGGCAGAGTAGAGAGGGGTCTGTGATCCAGTGTGGAGCGGTGTCCTGCTGTAGGTGGTGAAGGAGCCGTCTCTGGCCGGGGTCCCCACCTGGCAGATGTGGCTAGTGTCCACCGAGATGGTCTGGCAGGACGAGTGCAGCTCCACTCGGGCAGTCGACTCTGTTGCGTCCTTTACTATCCCCACATTCCCTAGGAAACAGAAAAATACTATTGTTTAATTGTGCTTACCAATAGAAAAACACACACAAGCCATGTGCTGGGCAACTTCTATACAACATAAACAATAAGGAATAATTATTTCAATGCGTTATAGTCGTCTCTGCACGCACGAGTGCCATTAACGCCCATTTTGATAATTTGGGAAAACTAACCATATACATTCATATTGAGGACTTCAGTACCTTTAATTTGATACCCCATTTGTATTTTTGAAAAATATTAAATTTTTGGTTCGTAGCAACTTTGCGCATATTTTCTGCGCTCGATTTTTCAGAAATGTATTTTTTCTGAAGTTGGTCCTTCCTATTTATCTGACAAAAAAGTTACTAAAATCCTCAGCCTGCCAAAAGTCATATTCTACGTCAAAATGACTTTGAAGATATTCTCTAAAATATGAATATACGAATACAAATTCAGAACAATTGTTCGAAACAATCATAAACGTACAGATACATTCATTTTATCGGGAGTTATCGAGTTCACAGACACAAAGTAGATATACCATCTTTTTTTTTTTTTTTTTTTTTTTTTTTTTCTTTCTTCATTTTTGGAATCGAGTAAAGATTATATTTTGGTGAAAACTCAACATCAGTATTTTAAAAAATCGGTAAGTGTCTAGGGGAGCATGTTAGATGAAATGGTGGTAGGAACTCAAGATCGCAGGTTCAAACACGGCTGGGGCCCTTCGGTTTTTTCTCTGGGAGGAAACAAAACTATGGACACGCCGTCCTTCGGACTAGAGGGTCCCTAGCGTTTTCAGGTACTTGTTGAAGACCCCTATTTCAACAGAACCTGGGTAGGTCCCACCGTAGAGCCACCAGGACTTAAAGACATATCTCTCTCTCTAAGGAGGCAGTCCTCACTTAATAATAACACATTTAGTAAATTATACAGTGGGAGAGATTACCTTTCAACTGTTTGCCGTCGGTGGAGCATGTGAACAGGGACGTTGAGCCAAGTGCCTCCATATCTACCCATGTATGTTCTCCTAATCTTATCCATGTCTTCAGGTGATGAGCCAGGATGTGAAGGAGAACCCTCTCCAGTTCAAGTTCCATGCCTAGTTCTACCCTGAGAATGTGGCTGACGAGCTCATACAGGATATCATCCTCAGACTCTTCTATCTACTACCTACTATCAAATCCAGCAAAAACCCGTGGGGGATTCCCTATCGGGTCGCCACTGGAAGGTTTAAGGCGGTCGCCCCAGTGGCCTCAATCAGGGATGGCATGCAACATGCCTTGTCCCTGGAGAAGGCCAGCGGGATGTACCTAAGCCAGGCCTTCGCGGAGGACGACCTGGCAGGGGATACACGCACCCAACATAACATCATCGTGCTGCCCGTGACTTGCTGGACACGGAGGATGCTCCTGATTGGGATGATCTGGATCTAGCTCTGGTGATTGGGAGGCAGAAGAGTGGCGGCGCCCCTGGGAGTGATTTCATGGACGCAGCCATAATCAAGAAAGCCTTCCTGGTCATTAAGTCAGATCTACTCTACCTGTACAATGCCTGCCTAAGACGAGGCCACTTCCCGAGTGCTTGGAAACGAGCCATCGTGTGCACGTTTGACAAGCCTGGGGATAGGGACCTTTCCTTGGCAGGCAGCTCAGATCAATCAGTCTTCTGTCTCTGTTCGGTAAGGAACTCGTCCTCGACAGAATTCGCACCCAGGTATACGCCTTCGTATCCCCTAGACAGTATGGTTGCTTGAGGGGCAGGTCAACCGAGGACGCGTTGATAACGCTGAGGTAGGATGTTGAAGGGAACAGAAGCAAATATGCCCTCTGTATCTTCTTCGACATCGCTGCGGCGTTCGATTGCGCCTGGTGGCCTGCCATCCTCACGCGACTGCGTGCTATGGGACCGCCTAGGAATATATTTGGGCTGATATCCAGCTTCCTTGACGGCCGTTCTGCGACTGTGAGCCAGTTGTATGCTAGCACATCGGTGAACATCACCAGAGGATGTCCCCAGGTCTTGGTCTTAGGACCAACACTCTGGAACCTACTTTTGGATGGACTGCTCCGTGAACTCGAAAATCGTGAATATAAGGCTCTAGCCTATGTTGACGATCTCGTAATAACAGTGCATGCCGATAGCCGGGCAGCTGGCAGCTCTAACCCGCACTGCCCATGCCGTCATCGATAGCTGGTGCTGCGCCAATAAGCTGGCCCTCTCACCCAGCGTCGAATTCCCGGAGGCGGTCACATACCTTGGTGTGAGACTGGGTCCGGGCTTCAACGCGACTCCCCACGCTGTTGCCATCAAAGAAAGGACAAATGCCACTTTCAACGCTCTGAGCCGTCCAGCTCGCGCAACATGGGGCCTCGATTACTCAGCGTGTAGAACAATCTATAAGGGGGTATTCGAGGCAGTAGCTCGGTACGCGGCAGCAGGGTGGTGGTTTCGCCCCACCAAGCAGCAGAGGACGAGACTACTACAGGCCCAAAGAGCCGCCCTCCTAAGGGTTACAAGAGCCTATCGTACTGTCTCCACGGCAACGCTACAGGTGCTGGTGGGAGCTCCGCCCATAGACTTGGTCTTGGACGGGGCGGTCGCCTCGTACTTCTGTAGAAGCAATTTGCCCCTGAGAGCAGATATAGATGAGACCTTGCGCACTGCCCTGGAGGGCGAGCTACGTGGACAGAACAGACCAGAGCGTCGCAAGGACATTGTTCAAGACTGGATAATACACAAGTGGCAACAGCGATGGTCACGCTCCTCCGACGGCCGAACGACATACAAGTATTTTCCTGACGTCCAGGTCCGCCTTCGCTCCACTTGGTACAGCCCGATCACAGGTACTATCAGGTCACGGCGACTTCAACTCCAAACTCTTCTTCTTTAAGAGGAAAGACAGCCGGAACTGTTCGAACAAGAGGGTCTGGGAGCGCCAGCCTGTCCCGCAAGGGACTAGGGGATGTTGCCCCCAGACACCCATAGCAACAGAATGCCAAATAAAATCTGATTCATACATATTTTACTACCTCTTCCCCCGACGATATCGGACCGGGTGATTTACCGGAGGTAAAAAAAAAAAAAAGGCTCAAAATGAGTTACGACAATTTCTGACTTGATTATTTAATTTTAATGGCTTATTTGTAAAAGAAATATAATAGAAAGACCCATGTGTTGCATGCCCTCATGATAAATTGTGCAGTGACAAATAATTTCTTATTGTGTGGTTGAATACGATGCCAATATATAATTTAACATGCGGCTGAATAACGCAATACAGCTATTTTTTATATGAAATAATGATTAAGGTCCCTCCCTGTTAACACAAGGGAAGGTTTTGTTATATGAAACTCGATTCTATATTTAGTCTTAATTTGCTGGGGTATGATAAATTGCAAACCTCTTGCAGCTATAAACACTAGTAAATACTGGACAAAAAAAAAAAAAGAAAAAAAAAAGTAGTTAATTTTCGTTAAAGTTTGTGTATAAGTAAGAGTTCATTGGATTAAGCTACCTTTGTAAGGTCCAGTGGTGATCTTGATGGTAGCTCCGATGAGGTCTCGGTCACGCCTCACCCCGCCGCCCCCACCACGGCCCCCCCGGCCACCTCCTCGGCCTCCACCGCCCCCCTGGGGATGCATCGGAGAAGAGATTCTCGGGGACATGGGGTAACCGCTGCTGATGGGACCCGCCACCGCTGATGTCCGATTGCCGCCTCCGGCCAGCGTCACATGTCTGGTCTTACACACGAAGATACCTCCGTGCTCCATGTACACGTTCGAGTGGAGGAACACAAAGTTTCTGTATAAATGCTTCACTTCGCCCTTCCGGCCCTGGATAACAAGAACCGAAAATGTGAAATTAAATAAATTACAATAATATGTAGGACCTCAACTCAATAAAAGACGTAATGTAGACTACAGTCTTTATTTTTCTCGAGCTAGCCGGCTTTCGAGGTTGCCTTCGAAAATATATAATATTCAACGAAAGTTCAAAATAGTATTTTATAACTATAAACACATAAACGCTTTAAAAATCAACAATTTAATGTTTTAAATAACGAAATATTTGACTGTACTACGATCATGTATTTATCGCGATTTGGATTGCACTTTGCAAAAATCTATTAATCTAAAATTTTGAATATTGTGAAAACTTTTTGAATATTACGCAAAAACAAGCAGTGGTGATGAGGGTAGCCTCGAAAGCCGGATAGCCTCAACAAATAAAGGCAAACGGCCTACCTTTTAATACTTTAAAAAGGTCAATGTCAAAGTTGAACGATGAGGTCATGTATACAAATAAATCCTGGTCCAAATTCGACCCTAATTGGTCTAGCTATTCTCTCCAAATAGCGTTGAGTATTCACAGATTCATTTATAAAACGAATGTCTGTGCGTTCTCCCACACATATCTCAGTCCAGACTGTCACTCGAGTCTTCTCCAAATCTACCGTTTTCCGATACGCCGAGAATCTCGTTCCATGTTGTTGTCACGGCAAACCATAAATTCGGACTCAACAGTAAATAAACAATGCTCCCCCCATTATTGGTCAGTCAAATCGACATGGTATCAAGTCCACTGGAGCCCTCTGGATAAGCCAGGGTGCCGAGCAGATGTTCATTTTCTAATACCTTGTTCAGACAAGTCTTCTTACGACCCCCAATGCCTGTAAACCATTTCTGCCTGACAGATAAGCTGAGATATCTATCGCCAGTGTCCATAATTCCACAACAGATTCATCACAGTATGCGAAACATCAAATCTTAAAATGACACTTCGTCTGGAATTGGCAAGTTACATTAACCATAAGCGGTGTATGAGCTAGTTCTTCCACAGTTCATTGACCCAAAGCCATGATATGGATTGAACTCAACACGAATACTATAATATTGTAAATAAAACTCAAAATTGAGAACTTCATGGCATTGAATAATAATCCTCTTCGAAAACAATCCAACAGTTCAAAGCTTATTATATTTTAATTATGCCTAATTATTATAATAATTATCAACATAAAATCCTCAAAAACAAAATCAAACTTCCTAAATAAAATCTATTTTCCAAGTGGACCACTTTGAATGAACATAAGTGTATATAAAAATAAAATAATAGAAAACAATAACACGCAACTTACAGAATGTACACCATCAATAACTTTGACCATATCCTTTTTCTGAATTGTATTATTCTCAGAGTCCAAAGAAACAGTATATCTAAATTCTTTTTTCTTGTGAAGAGCCTGGGGTTTACAAATGACAACCTTTCCCTGCATACTCAGAACGTGAAAATTTTCACGTTCCAAACGAATTATTACACCAACATTTTGAGGGCTGAAAACAAAAAGAAATAATTCCATTATTCACTAGTCATTTAATAAAGGAATAAAACGTTTTACTTTTTTTTTGCCACAAATATTAGATAACAAAGGATACGCGTGTATATATACCACTCTATATGAATTTTCTTGTAGAATATACAATACTTTAAAAGAAATTATGTTTTTATTTAGAATTATGAAAAAAAAACTGAAGAAAGAAAGAGAAGAAAACATACATCTGAAAAGTAAGTAATTACAACTCCAACACATTACAGACCTTTCATTATTATGCTCATGGTCTATAACATCTCTTTACTGGGTCAAAAGATTTGCAACTAAAGAAGCAAAAATGTATATTAAGAAAAGGGCGAAAATGTTCATGAAGAATACTTCCCATTCTGCAGAATTTTGAGGTAAACTTCGCTGTAATTTTTCATACCACGTCATGAATTAAGTTTAAGATAATTATAATTTTAATTACATCAAATTTTGTATAGAAATAAAATTATAAACCCAACAAATATTAACCTACTCAACACATTTTATTACAGAGCTTGAAATAATAAATATAAACTCAGCTGAAATTATATCTATATTTATTCTATTTGTAATTTATTTACTTTCACAACAGAGTATAAAACATGAAGGACATTAAACCAAAAACATCAAATCAACCTAAATTATCAAAGTAGATAATTTGATATATGATTATGACCAACGTTTTAAATTTCATTTACCAATTTATATGAACCAAGAATCATTATATGGTGTACTCTTACAAGACAATGCATTTTCTTTCAATGAAATTTATCACCATCTATATTTAATACTTATGTGCATTTTCATTATTAGGCAATCCAATTAAAACAATCGGATCAAAATACTAATACAAGAGTATACGTGAAATGATCGAAATATAAGAGAAAAAACTAAATATATATATACATACTCGAGTTGTACGAGATCTCCCCACTGGAACTGACCAAGAGAGTCGACCCCGGTGGCCATGTCGGAGCAAAGCTGGAGGTCCCTAGGAAGGACCTCGAGTTCATGCATGGTTAGATCGGAGAAGAGTACCACCCGGTTCTCCTCCACTCGGACAATGAGACCAGTGTCCCCCTCATACCGGCCAGCCAACACTTTCACATGATCACCCAGACGGAAGTACTTCTGTAGCTCCTGCGCCTGGAACTCCAGCGGCTCCTATCCAACCAACAAACAAACAATTAATAACAGCAAATAAAGAAAAGTCGTTGGCAATTATACTTTCCCAGATATAAAATAGTTTGTTCTTGAATGCTGACTTTTGAAGGACTTTAAGAGAGATTGTAGTGGCCAAGAGGGATGCAAGAAACGTTTACTAAGTTTCTGATCTCCCTCTAGGGGGTATATATTATAGAATATATAAAAAAATGAAATAAATAAATATATATTTTTTTTTAAATAATTTCTACGTACATTTATTTATTTCATCTTTCTTTCTTGCTCTGTAAATATTTTTTTACTCGTTAAAACGTAATATTATTTTATTAAGAAAGCTTAATGAACAGTTTAACGGACATAAATACTATTACTACATATATTGATCGCAAACTATTGGAACAGTTCATAGAAGGGCTGACCTGAAATAGACCCGAAATATAGGAGAAAAAAAAGATGGACACCTCTGGTAGATTCGCTGAAAATATGGAATGTGTTACTCTTGATAGATATTAACTGATATTCTTACCTTGTCACACAAGCATTAGTGCGCAGCGTCGGTACCTCTGCCCCCACCACCTCACTCCCCATCTCGTTACTCGAAAATATTTTTTACCTCCGCTATTTCTAACTTAAGCGAAAACATTTTTAAAATGAAAATGTTTTTTATATTGAATAACTTTTTCAAACAGGATCAATAGTAACTGAGAAAACATATAATAACGGTTTCTGTCTCCAAGTATATATCCCCACCCCTTCAACAATTAAGTGATTCTGATAGTATATATTATATACACACCCAAATACTTATTCCTGAATAGGCACATTAAAAATATGAAGTTTGTTTAGAATATATTCAGCCACGTTCCCGTAATAATAATAAACAAATAAACTTTACAATAAAAGCCTCTAACGTTAGGGCATCGAGCACAGTAATACTTTTTAATGACTTTTCATTGTCATTTTATTTATTAATAAGTATTGTTTTACTAGTTGTATGACACAAAAGAAATACAAGATAGAAGGGGTAGGTATACACAATACATTGTTTATAATAGATTGATGAGCTACCATATCGATAATATAGAACGCATTGAGCCATGAAAAAATCTTGATGTCAACTAAATGATAACAGTACAAATCAAAGTTTGAAACTTGCCTGACTAACATTATTGAAGGCCATGTTGAACGAAAGATGAATCCAAGAAAGGAAGCTACAGGAGGGATGCAACGGAGTTAGTGGAAACCCCTTCCACCCCGGGCTGTGAAGTTCGGCGCCAAATTCAAGTTTGAAATTTAAAATTAACTGAGTCCACCATTTTTGAAGATCAATCATTTTCATTAATACAAACTTTTAAATATTCATCTTACTGACAAAATTCCAAATAGATTAGTCGCAGTTATTATAAAACAAAATATTTCACTTCCGCTATCACTTAAACTTCGTTTTGAAAGTGAAAAATATTAAAATGTTTCAAATTTAATGTACGTAACAAAATAATATTACGTTAAGAAAATACTGACTACAAACAATGGTAGATCAAAAAAAATAAAGACTATGTTTTTGTGACTTATGCCGGACCACTATGAAGTCAAATCGCCCACTACCAGAGTGCTTTTCGACATGAGTCATGAAAACACTGTATCACATTGCCATTTTATGGTATGGATGTGGGTCATGATAGAAAATGTACGGGTGGTTGTGAGATAGACCAAGATGAGGTATTTCGCCAGTGAAACTGTGAAGAAAATATCACTGCAACTTTCAATAATAACAATCGAAGACTAATGACATTAAAGAAAAGATAATTGGATTATTGAGTTGAATTTTAAAACATTGAAGTAACGCAAGGAAGAAAATACAAACTAATATGCTTTACGCATCAAGATTCATAAAAAAATGTCATAACATTACTGGACGAAGTATTTCTCATTTTGTAACTAAAATTGTTTGAAAATGATGACACCTCGTTGAATGAAAATAAAGGAATTAACATAAGAGCATACCGTAAGTTCCTCGTGCTTGGGCATCACTGTGACGAGGTTGCCGTCGATGGAGATCACCTTGCCCTGGAGGTTCATCAATTCCCCTTGGCACACCTCCACGTTGTCTCCAGCACTGAAGGTATGACCGGGACCCGAGTCCTTCACTGCAGACACCTCGATGTCCACTCCTTCTGGCGACTCTTCGAACTTCTCCAGCTCGGAAAGGGTCGGCTTCACACCTGCCCAAAGTGAACAACAAATAATTGCCAAGGCTATGAGTAGCTTCCACGTTAACGCCAACTGAACAGGGGAGACTAAAGAATCGTCTCCACACCTACCCAAATTGAACCACAAATAATTGCCAAGGCTATGAGAAGCTTCCACTATCACGGAATATATGAGAAAGTAATAAACAGAAAGTATTCAAATTACCAAATTTAAATGTGCTTCTTAAAGAGCAGAGGCTATTAATGGTTTCATCCTTCAGGCTAGTCCTTAAGTCATTACATAGATATCATGCGACCAAAAATGCTCACTCTTCTTTTAGGCTTGTCTATGGAATGTTCAACATACGCCATACGAAGATATCTTCCTTTTGTGCCATCGTTGTTAAAATCACTCATTCCTTTTTTCAACTCACTATCAATATTTTTTGATAGATCCTTTTCAATTACCCAGGAACACTTTTTCTGTAATTTGATCTCTAATTTCTCTCCCAAAGACAAAGTGGTTGTTGACCTTCAAATTTCGCCCATCACTCCAGGAAGTTTAACTTGTGCTCTGATTAACTTTTGAGGACTGACGGACAGACGCGAGGGATCCCCAAAACTTGCTTAAGGCATTATACCAATGGATGATTCAATGTTGAACAATACTATTTACGGACAAAATAACAAAAATGCCATCGACCAATAGTTATTTCTACTTTTGAACTAACATCATATCTAATATTATCTATCCAATTTAATTCCAGAAGTTCATGGTGAGCATTTAACATAAATTTCAATATAATAAACTCACTTACTACCTACCATCAGCAATAATAGCACTCATGGTAAAGTTCTTATACAAGAATCCTTTACGACTGTAACGGTTGCCTTCAAATATCAAAAAGTCACCATCAGATGTTACTTCGCCTCCAATCTCCCGAATCGCGCCTTGATCAAACGGCTTGGCTGGAGGCTTTCTTTTCTTTTTCCTTTTCAATGCATCTAGGTCCTAAGATAAATAGAAATAAATGTATTAGTAAAATGTTTATAAAATAACTGCCGGGCAAACCTCGTTTCATATAAACGAATTATTTTCAATAAATAGTATTTTTGTCAAGACTGTCTTCATAGATCAAATACAACTTTTTGTAAATACATTTATTTTTTCTTTCAAATTCCTCTGAAGAAAAATTGTAATACTTCTTCCTACTGGTCATCGACTGTGCAATAAATAAATATAATGTAACCTGGTTGGCTCGGAGTGCTCCTCTGGGACGGGTGTAGTCAATCCGAGGAAGAAGTTTCAAGTGGACCTGATTCTGAGCTAAATCTACATAGTCCACCTGGGCTATATCATCTTTGTACAATCCTGAAAAAAAAATATCATTCACATTAATATAAGAATAAATTTACCTCTCAGTTATTCATTCAGAAATTCGAAATTTTTTTCGGGTAACTTTTAAATTCAAGCGTCTTGTTTATTACCTCGGTTAACCTTTTTGGTACTTTATTATCGAGTAGACACATCTCTCGGGTAACCAGAATCCTTGGCGATCATCTAGTCCTCAATATAATATTACTTTGGTTTGACTTCACTACTTTACTTAGTAAAGACAAGTCATCAGTCAACTAAAAGATTAGTAAATGAAAGTAATATTATATTCAGGGGCTATTTACAATTTTGCCACCCTAGATCAATGGATTAGCAGTTAATTTAAACTGATGGAAATTAAATAACCAAAGAAGCAATTATTGCTATACCCATCCATAATGAAAGGAAATAAATTTCGTATGTGATAGTAAGATGTAGGACGAGATTTCTATATTATGACAGTTGCGCTAATGGGACTTTTTATAATAGAACTTTATAAATGTATAATGGTACCCTAGTTCACCTGAACCAGCTTTGTTGTCTTGTTCTAACCATTGTTATTTGGCCAAGACGAAAAAGTTAAAAATATTTGAAAATGTAATCCGTTTTCAGAAATTGTTGTGTGACTGGTTTGATAACGTCCAACTAATGACTGGGTATTCTAGTACTTCATAATAGTTAGTTTTAATTATTTACCTCGTCTCAGACGAACCCACTGTTTCGGTCGAAGACCTGTCTGCACCTTGACCACTCTTAAAACATCAGTCATTTCTTTTATCGGAACCATCTATTGAAAAAAACAAAACAGAGCTTTAACTCGACATTCATGATGTAATTGGAATATGCTTTTAGTGCTAAAGTTTATTTTACCTCCCAGATAACATAAACTAAGGGCCTCGGCCGGGTTTCGAACCCACGATCTTGAGCTCAGAAGGCAAGCACGCGTACCACTGAGCTACCGGCGCCCTCTTTACAAACTTTATATGTATATATATATAGTTTGTTTAGAAACAAAAAATGTAAAAATATACTCTTTTCTTTCACATTCAACGTACCATTATAGAAATAAAGAGACAAAATGCCTATTCCCAAAAATAACTAAGATTTTAAGTTTCTACTCTCTAGAAATTATAGTTTATATGGTAATTCATGTATTACATACAGTTTACCTTAAATTCCAACGCTGTACACCAATCTTATAAAAAGTGTTACCACTACATGACTTTCTTATATCCAATCAATTTCTACTGTGTATCAAATTTGTGCTTTCCTTGTGAAGAGAATTACCCTCTCGTCGATAAACCTCTAAATTGATTTTAACCAAATTTGGTATATACATAGACTATTCAATCTCATTTACTTTTCAGACTAGAATCCAATCGAAGAGATGTTGAATCATAAATAAAGTCTCGTTAAGAAGTTTGAAGTAATAGGGAAAAAATGTACAAAAGAAAAAAACTAACAAATAAAAAATTCAAAACTTTCCACTTCAAAAATGACAGAAATAATCAGTAGACGACCAACCCACACACAGACAGAGAAGACGTACTTGCAGCCCTTGTCTTCGTAGACTTTTTTTTTAAAAATAAATTGGGAGGAAAAGAGTTTCAGATAAAAATACAACAATAATTATTATTGTTATTAACCATGAATACTTATGGGTTACTCCATGTCACATAGTCCATCTATTTTTTGAAAAACACTTATATTTTGTTCAAACAGCAGCTGCAATGAACTTCCACAAATATTTCTTGATTTCACGACCACTAGTCTTGGTATACGTACAAGAATAGGAACTTACCGAAATTATTGCTACTTCTTAAAATTTATATTACCAAAATACGCTATTTCGCTTTTTTCTTCAAACATTGTTTATCTAAAACTTCATTAGTTTATGTAATATCTTAGCTTTTTCCTTTCTGATTTATAGTAACCAAATAAATTATGTTTGACATAACAACAGACTTCAAACTAAAAAATTAATTATAAAATAAACATGAAACTTAATAAATACTATTAAGTTTAGGCTTTTATCAGATCTGTTATCCTTATCGAAGTAAATTCTTTGAGATATAAAAACAAAAATGTGATGTCATGAAGAGGGTGCCACATTTAAGGCCATCTGAGGCATGCAAACCGCGAGTTTGATGTGGCGGATCTAGTAGTAGCATGCTTTTTGCGTGAAATTCGCTCTAGCCCTTATACGAAACGCAGTATAATAAAGTAAATGACAAGTGTAGCTTCAATTTGAGTCATGTTTAAAAAAATAGCGATTATTCCTGAAAAAAAAAACAAAACGAAGAGATTTATAAAAATAGATGGTCCAGATGACATGGAATGATATTAGTAGCTAACCTGCTGCTTCCAGACGCCCATCCGGAGCGTGCCCACATTGTCTATAGCCTGTTTGATGTGGGCTTGTTTGAAGGCTTCGATGTAGACGTATCCTTTGACACCTTCTGGAGCAATGACAGATTTGATTTGAAGGGGAGTCTCACTGAACTGGAATGATATGAACTTTCTCATCAGGAGGAGGGCTGTACTTTTCTCTTCACCAATCCTACACCGAATCATCCACAAATTCGGATCTCTGCGAAATGAGAACAAGTAATAATGATCAATTCAATGAATTCTGGCCAATATTGCCGGCGAAAAATAAGATTTACACTATACAAGGTTGAAAGTTGGAGAAAGTACCCTCCTTGGCCCTCTGATGGGGCCCACGAAAAAACTGTCAATGTTTTCTAACAACAAAAAAATAAAATCTGAACAGGAGGTATATTCAGTTTGGCTTGATACAAACGAACTGACACCATTCAATAAATGTTCAATGTTCTGCTGGATCTCCCTCTAAGTGGTTGTTTTATATACCTAAATATGAGAAGTAAATACGTAATGCGACAATGAAGTTGACCCTGCAATAGAGAAGCTGCAGGTTAGAGAGCAAACCTCAAGGTCTTAGTATTTAGAAATTCAAACAAACTCGTGTCATCTGGAGGAACTGCAGATTAAAGTATCATACGAGAATTATATAAGTTTAATCTTTTAAATACTGACTTTTAGAAAACAAAAAGGTGGGCCGGGCTAGACCAAAATAGTGAGAAAGCAGTTACAATTAGATATTTTTTCATGTTTCAATGTTAATAAAAAAATTTCTGACTATTTTCAACTCAGACTTTCACTAAAACATGCCTGAACGTACGAAACACATTCCTTCTAGAAAGAAATAGACTTGTCCTTTATATATATTGCTTCCCGGAAGAACGAATCAAGTTGACTTTTTTTTTTTTGATGAGATAATATCGGATTTATTGTTGCCTATGTAGACTTCCTTCGTCCTATAAATTATTGAAATTTAATATGTACTCAATATTTTGGGCGGGTATTTACATTACAGAATCACTCAAGTCCATTAGTTACCGGAAGAAGAGCTCAGGTCCACTGTTTACGGAATAACGACTTTAGTCCATGGTAAACAATTGTACCTTCTAATAGAAATAAAAGACGTTGTCTTCCCATTGTTTTATTTTATACCAGAACCGGTTTTCGACGCAACAGCGTCATCATCAGTGGTTCATCCAATAATAACTCAGTTATCTTCCAACCGCTGTGCTGTGTGGGTGGGATGAACCACTGATGATGACGCTGTTGCGTCGAAAACCGGTTCTGGTATAAAATAAAACAGTGGGAATACAACGTCTTTTATTTCTATTAGAAATCTCGTCCCACAACATCTTACTATCACATATGAATTGTACCTTCAACCAAATACATAATATGTATTTGGTTGAAGGTACAATTCATATGTCAAATTCAGTGTTCTATTGTCATTAAAGTATGTATTATATACTTTAATGACAATAGAACACTGAATTTGACTAACTTCATAATCATTCTTAAGTTTTAATTTTGTGTATATATTTTTTAAAAGTTGAACAATGAAATGAAATAAAATGCCAAATTAACTATTATAACATTATAAATCAAATTTCCTTGTGGGGCTGAAGACGATGGAAGTCTGAGATATATTCTTAGTATTATCAAATCCATTTTAAATTTATAAAAAACATTTATAAAAAAATAGAAAGTTACCGCTAAAGACTATATAAAATTGAAGGGGTGAGTGGATAAAGGGGCTATGTGACAAAAATACGTTTTTGAGAAAAAAGCAATTTTTTTAAACACTACTACACGGTTTACTACACGATTAACTTTCTTATTAAAATATATACTAAAATGAACTTTTCAGGCTATATTCCTCCAAATATTTGTATGTTTGAAGGGTGATTCCTTTGCACATAACCCCTTTATTCAATATAAAAAATGCAAAATTGAAAAATGTCAACCCCTTTATCCATTCGTCCCTTCAATTAATTGGTTTTCCCAGTATTGCCAACTTTTCCGTTTAAGATTAAAATTGATCCATTTGTTTAATTTTTTTGATCTTCCTTGCTCGATTAATTGATGTATTTCAAATATTTTTTAAACATTTTTGGCCGTACAACAGTGATTAAAACAAGAGAAACTAGGCTGCCAATACGCGTTTATAATGGAAAATTATAAAAAGCACCTAAGCGCAATTACCATAAAGCATTACTTATATTGTCTGTGCACAGGATTCATACTCCGGAAATCTTTAAATCTTGACAACTCAAGAATCCAAAAACTTACCATTCAAATCCACAATTCCAGCGGAATACAGCGAAATACATTTTTGATATTATGGTTACAATAATAATCATTTTTTGACATACGTACCATAATGTACTTCAAAACATACTATAGATTTTACAAAATCAATAAGAGCTTTAAAACTACTTTGGATAAGCTAATTGTTGTATACTTTTACGTTACACTAATAAATGAACTTTATTCTTCTGCTTCATGAATTAAGCCTAATCCAAGCAGCTGAAGTAAAACAATGAGGTTTCAACAGGTCAGGTTTCGGTTAATGATTAAGAAAACTTTTAAAAAAAAGTCTAACACCTAATGAAAGAAAGTACATTCTTTCTCAATTGGTTGACGAGCAACAAAATTTAGTTTTTCGTTTCTATTTATTTTAAAAATATCTTGATTATCATTAGTATGTATTTTTCTCTCTTCTTTATTTTTTCCTCCTTAAATAAATACATTACTCTTTTAAAGAAACAAAACATTATAAATTAACAAAAAGTCATATCTATAATTAATCTAAATAATTAAGAAACTTACTTAACACTGGGCAGTAAGTTTTGCTGAATAATTTCGTCTGACATGTCTTCACCTCCATCACCGAAATGACGAGCTGCAATCGTTTCATCTGCATACTTTTTCCGTAAATACTCTTCAATCTCGTCTTCTTTTTGTGAACTAGAAAAGAAAGAAGAAATTATCTTATTTTCAACAAAATTAAATAAAAACTAATTGTATCAATTTATTTTAATAGGCCAATGGTCCAACCATATAAGCAACATACAAAATTTTGTAACTTATGAATCATAAACAATATCCACTTTTTAATTTTTCTCTTCCCCGCTTTTAATATCATTAAAGACCCCGCTTAATAACGAGTTCATTTAAAAATGACACTATTATTATTTGTTTCCCCCTTCCCTCCGTGAAAAACATCAGTGATACTTTAGAATTTTGCATGACGAATAAATTGAAACGAATTAACACTATCATACTGTAGAAACAGTTTCGATATTTCAAATTACTTCTTTTTCCATGACTCAATTTAAGACATCACTCTCATCAGTGTTTCTACTAAAGAAAATTAGGGGGAAAAAAATTGAACCGCAAAGCTAGACAGACATTTCATAACGACGGTAATGATAAACTTACGATTTATCATCAAAGCAAGAACTTTTCAGAAAATCATAAAACACTTCGATACCCATCCTAAAAATTAAACACTAAATACTTTTTTTTCAACACTGAAATAATTTATTATGAATGTAATTTAAGTAGTAACGGTTAACTATGGGTTCAATTACTTTCATAATTCGTATATTTTCCAAAATGAGCAACTGGCCACACATGTAATCAAGAAAAGAACCGCTGCACAATAACAAGGCTGTAAACAATTTTGAAACAATGATGGGCATAAATAAATTCATGAATAACCTGTTTTTTAATTCATTTATACTTTTGATTAATTATTTTTGACATTCATTAGTTTTCTGTGGTCGAAAATAAGTAATTGTGGTGTTGAGTGCTTAAATAAATACACAAATAAATTTAATGAAAAAGCAATTTATTAATTACCCATGAACACCGAAGAATTTGCATTTTCTCTATTTTTCCCCTAATCGAATGAATTAACTTAAGCACTAAACATCGTAATCCTGTACTTTGCTTCTACCCTATTGAGCAAATGGAAATCTTAGAAGTTAAATATAAAGTATAAATGAATCGAGAAAAAAAACTCATTATATTATAGTATTATAGATATATGGATGTTCATCACCGCTCTCTCAAATTGGACAACAAACAATGACGTTTATGAACATTCGAAGTTCCCCGTGGTGCCAACATGTTAAACTAATAAAAACATGTTGGTACCATGGTGAACTTAAAATGTAGATGGATGTAGTAAATAGAGTAAGTCTTACTCCTACATCTACGTACTCCAGCCTAAATCCACATACTCCTTCCTACATCTACGTACTCCAGCCTAAATCCACATACTTCTTCCTACATCTACTTACTCCCAGAGCGTGGTGCCTCTGCGGCGGCCCTCGATGTCCCGAGCAGTCGGCCCCAGTTCCTCCATCTCGTTCCCCACTATCCCGATCTCCTGGGCCCCGTCTTCCCATTCCTCATCCTCCTCCACTTCGTCGTCCACCTCTGCTTCGTCTATGATGAATCCTCCGAACCGGTCATGCTTCTTCTTCTTCTTTTTACCTTTCGGACCTTCGTCGTCCTCGTCTTCCTCTTCGTCATAATCCTACAGAACAAAATAAAATATGTTAATTATTTAGATATTTTATTGTAAACATTGATAAATGCCAAATAGCAAATTTCAAAGGAACTAAGAAAAAATACTAGTTTTGTTAGACGAATAATGAATATGTAACATTAGGGGCCCAAATGAGAGTTTCACATATCCAACTGGATTAATTCATGCAATTATTAAGGAATTGTAAACATTTAGTTTCAAAAGAAGGCAAATGAAGATAACATCCCGAATTTTGTAACGAAATCACTGCTGCAAGTAGACGAACCTACAGATCCAACCAAGACTGTAAAGTCCATAGATTGTTAGAAATGATTGAAAGTGGGTTGACTATATAATTATGAAGATCTATATTAATGTTGAAACAATTACATTTATATTAATTCAACAGAACCTTATTTGTAGAGATATGACTCTATTTAATTGTGCACTCAACTTATTTTATCATAAAAGCCCCAAATAAAAAGAAAGTCAGAAAACGGTTTTGTATGTCCATTTTCCAAAAATTGTGGTCCTCGATCTTAGACCTTCTTGAGATGATCACGAGAAACATGACAAAATGCAGTTTCCAACAACACCCTAAGGGAGTTGGATGAATTCATCAAATTCCGAATACAAAATCATGAATTTACCATATATCTCACGCAAGATTGAACACGACTTTGGTCGCAGTAAGACCGGGTTCCATCTTTCACAAATGGAACTTTTGTAATAATGTAATAAAATTCATTTTGGTTGAAGAGGATTTATCAAGTTTTGTAAACCAACTCTTCAAATTAGGCATTGCTTCTTCTGAAAACAAAAACTAAAGCCTTTCCCCTTTCACAACCTGTCGTGACTTTAGAAATTTGTTCCCAGATAATCAATTGGTTATTTATATATGAAGAGCAGGGGGAAAGAACCAGGTTTGTCGAATGTGAGATATCGCCACTACAGTATAGTATATTAAACATATTTCACGATTCACCATCGTTACGGGCTTCAAAAAGACGGTTTGTCACTACGAAAACGGAAGCTGAAAATATGACGTGCGGGGAATTGATAGATACGGACTTTCAAACATTAAATTTCAGTTTTCTCAATTTCAACATCTGGTGACAAACCTGGTTCTTTGCCCGTGCTCTTCATATAATGAAGTGGACATTTAAAGAATGTACCGCATATTTATTTCTGATAGACCGCATCCTCTACTTACATCTTCCTCTTCCTCTTCATCTACTTCAGAGTTCAAATCTTCTCCTTCTGGTTCTTCTTCACTAGCAGACTTTTCCACCCTGTGTTAGCACACACAACAAAAATGGAATAATTAATAAACAAGCCTTACTTGACTTAAATATTGTAAAATGCCAATTTCAATAATCACAGGTGATCCAAGAGAAGCAGAATATTTGAATAGCAGGGTTAATACAATAGTAAATAACTTATTTTGGTAATTATTCCGAATCGGGCCTCCATCCCAAATCGCGCCAATTTTTTTTTTTTTAGTGATTCGCATAACCAACAGCAACCAATCCTGATATACAGAAACCCCATGAGGGAGCTTAACAACAATATCTAGTTCATAAAACAAAAATGTAATTCTCAATATAAACGATATATGTCAACTAGATATTTTTGTTATGCTCTCCCATGGGGATTCTCTATATCAGGAGAACCTGGAGTGTTTCACTAAAGGAACCGATGGGAGGGTTAACATTATATTTCTTCGGATACATCAACTGGATTTTTGAAATTGTTACTTTGGTTTACAGTTTTATGCTACCAATCATAAGTTATTTCATTCCATATTAAGTAAAATATGAAGAATAGTTGACATATTATATCGTTTATCTATATGGAGAAAAACATTTTTTTTGTGAACTAGATATATATATATATATTTTTTTTTTTTCATTCCTCCGACTTAATATTAATGTTTTCATGTTGCTGTTGGTTTTTCGAACTACTAAAAAAAACCGCGCGATTTGGGGTGGAGGCCCGATTCGGAATAAGTACTCTTATTTTGTTCAATAAATACAACAGTACAGTGGATTCAAAGTTGGGGGTGATAAATAGGATTTCAATAGAGAGGGGGGGGAACAAGTCCTAGGTGAAGGAATTATTGATAAGTGGCTATTTTATAATCTAAAATATATCTTTCACGCATCACTGAATAAATTTCTCTCTGCAGAATTTAACCGGTAAACTCAGGGATAAAAACTGGAGCTATGTTAGAGCTTTGAAAGGGTAGTCACCTGTAAAGATCTCGTCCTCCATGTTCACGAAAGGTCGTTTAGCCAAACAAACACCAGAATAGAACAGACTCCTTTTAAGTTGAACATTTCATTTCCTAGCATTATTATGGACATTGTTGGGAAATACTCTGACATACAATTTGAATAATCCATACTTCCCCTTTTACTTTTTCTACCGATGGATAAAATAGGAGCTCAACAAAGATAAAATATGTTCACCTTTCAATAAAATTATTTACCTAAAAAACCAATATCTCTGAAAAAAATAGACCTGTTATCCTCTTCTGCCTCGGAGCCACTCCCACTTGCACTGCGACTACGGCTTCTGCTTCTGCTCCGACTTGGGCTAACACTACGGCTCCGGGACCTGCTCACGGCTCCACTCTCAACCTGAACAAACAACTTTCAATAGTTTTTTTTTTATAAACACTCATATAGCAAGCATATTTTTCTTTTATTTTTCTTCTCTATACTAAAATGTCACCTCTGCCACATTGGAACATTTGCTTTAAGAGCAAAGAGAAACTGGCTTGAAACAAATCGGAGAAGAGGGAACTTCACAGCTCTCCTGGGAAACTAACGTTTAGAAAATATGGAGAAGTAGCGAGACAAACCCTTCATACTTATTAATATGTTAAATTATAATAAAATGAGCATTGCTTCACATTGAAAAATGAACGACAAAAGCTGTAGAGTGTTATCCATGTTCTTCAAAAGCTGTAGAGTGTTATCCATGTTCTTCAATCATATTAAAATTATTATTAGGAAAAGCAAATTTATTTTGGAAAATTAACAATTCTAAGAAAAACGTTGAACTAAAAGATAAGATAAAGTTTAATCCTACCTCGGGTTCAACTTCACTATCGCTCCCCCTCGCAGGACTGCCTGGCTCCCCGCTCCCAGCATCGCTGTCTGCCGCCTCGCTGCCTTGGTAGCTCCCAGCCTCGCTACCCTGGTCACTGTCATAGTCCGACATCCTCCCTCACCACACAACTAAACACAAATAATATAGTTTTTAATTATCTGAATAATTTGGTCAACAAAGGAATTTCTTTTAAGCTTTTATTAATTGACAGTTCACAAACCAGAAAAATAATAAGTTTAATTATTTATTTGTCTTAAGACATTTTCTAGGAAATTCGTGGCACAAATGATGATACAGAGGAAATGTAAGAGAAGACGTTACGCTGCCACTACATGCTGCGCAGGACAGCGTCCTTGAGTTAGAGATGTGTCCATCACCACTCGGTGGATCCACAGCTCAGAGGTCGATGTAGTCTCAAGGCCACTTTCTTTCTCTTAAGGTGTCGAGGAAGTTTTTGTGGTTGATGGTGTTTGGACAAGCAGGTTAGAGTGTGATTTTGAGATGTAATATAGTGTATCTCTGTTCTGCAAGTGTGGTGACAAATGGTATATGGAAGTCAGTGTGAAAACACGGAACATAGAGTAAGCGGGACTGCAGGGTCTGAATTTTGTTAAGATTGTTTTATTTGGCTGCACACCACAGCTCAAGTCCAATTTGGTTTTAGTATTGTAGTGCCGGATAAAGTTTTGAACGGCTGTTATTTAGTCGAGAGATTCATTGGAATATCCGATTCAGTTCTTGTCGTTTCAGTCCAGTTCAGTCTTTTGTTAATGTGCCGTTTCAAATAATTGTAAAACGTCCGCTTCTAAATTTTTACTTCGAAAATACAGTAAATCCTCGCTATAAAGCTTTCCCACTTTTAATTCTCTCTACAAGTCTCTTTTTAATTTTATTAATTTCTGTGTACTTTCACCTGTTTAAAACATTCAAATTTCGCTTATATCGCTTTTTAGCAAAATATATTATATATAACATTTGAGATTTTGTCATTATTTGAACACCTACTTTCAATGAACATCGTTTCCTATTAGACAAAACTCGTCATTCTTTTTACGAACATTGGTACTACAGTTCTATCTTATCTTGGTCTTGGTTGTGTATAGTGTTTCGATGTTCATGCTATACCTAAATGGGCTAAAAACATTTTTTTTTTTTAGATGAAAAATGAACAATAATGATCATAAAGTGTAGAAAATACGTAACATACATTAGTATTTTTTTTCAAGTGAATGAAATTGACATAAGATTGATTTCAAGCATATAACGCCTTCTCTCAGCTTCTGTGCTTTCAGAGGACATCGTTTTGAGGAGCGTGATAAGATTTTACTGTATATTATTTCGGTTTCAAGTTATCTCACTTTTTATAGCAAAAATAAATACAAATATATAATTAGCAGGGAATTTGTCAGAAAGAAATGCAATGAATCCAAATAATTTACATAACAACTGGCAGTCAGCATTATTTAAACGACCACCACAAAAACGTTTTTGCGACAGAAGTTGCTTGCTTCTGTAAAATAATTCTCCTACGAAGGGGGTACACTACATGAACACCCTTCCAATGTGAAAATTCGAATTTCAACTCCTAAAAATTAGTCTTTTACATATTCGAGAATGCTGGCGGTCATTTCCCGATCAAAAATAGAAAGGATACTAGAAAAACAATAATCGGGGTTTCAGGGCTGATATGCCTCAATGAGATTATGTCATCTTAGTTTCGATTTTTGATAAAAGCCTAGAACTGAAAATTTCAACGTGGTAAATTACAATGTTTACCAGAGACACCATTTAATTTCCCATACACGAATGCTGTTGTCATCACTGTTAAAGTGGTCGTGTTTGGCAGACACTAAAAGATGTATTTCCATCAAATTGACCTATCACAAAATATTAACGAGGAATAATAACCTTAAAAAAATAAATGAATAAGAAAAATCCTGTCTTCACCTCAATGTCTTTCAGAAAACGTAAGATGAGATAGAGTAATTACATTACTGCTTTGAATAAGTTCTAGTTTTGAATAAAATCTATTATAATTGACTACAATATCAAACAAGGAAATTTTAATAGTTATGAATAAAAAAGTTTATACTTTCCAACGCAAAGTCCTTTTCAAGTAGGTAACAATATGAATAGGCAATCGTTATCATTCAGAGTCTATACTACATAGCATATACACAGTCTATTCACTTATTGTTTTACAACTCATTAGTAATCAGAAGTAACATGATAAAAAAAAAGCCATACGAAATTAAATGTAATCGAAACCTCAACGAATCGTCACATACTGTGACCTGAAAAACAAAGGAGAGCTACAGAAAAACTACCAAGAGGATTAGGTATACAACTACCTTAACGAGTTCTTGAAATGTTTTCTATAAAATAAATTAAAAAAACTGATGGAGGCCTAAAGACCCAAACAACTCAGCACACACCACTGCACGTTCGAATCTCAACTGATTACCAAAACGTAACTCGTAACCTGGCGGCCATTTTTTGTACTACAAAAATAAACCTCTGACAAGTCACCAGGTTCGGCCCATTTATGCTAAAGACAAAAAATATTCTCAATATAATTTCAAAACCAATTATAATAATAATTCAAAACTTTCGTCACGTGATATATATTTGTTTGAAAAAACCATACCAAAATCAATACATTTCTTTCATAAAAATGTGGAATGGGGGGAAGTGGAGAGTTGAACATTAAAAAGTAAAACCAGCCTATACATACTAACGTAAATATCAGTAGTGCTTCGTATAAAAGTACAAGAGAATTAAAAAAATAAATAAGATCAAATAAAACATTTCAAAGGAAATTCAAAAGTGATAATGAAAGTTACTATCTTGTTAAAGTTGCACATTAATTTTTGTTTTTACTCAATAAACTCCTCCATCATAGAAAACGCCTCCCACACTTTTACACTAAATTCTCTCTCAATACAGTTTCTTCGGCGTTCCAGTCAGATTCAGGTCGTCCTATTGCTATTATCCATTTTCTCAGGGTTCATTCCATTATCTGTAAAGTGGGCAAGTCAGGAACCAACTGAGAGTTTTATAGTAGCGTCGGTATATCTTGACCCGTCGTGGGGGTGTGGCCAGTTCAGGGAGTGGGTGGCGGCGTACGAGTTTCAGGATGCTAGCAATGCTGCAGCTTTACATAGTGGGGTGGCAAGTCAGGACCCAAGCTGAGAGTTTTAGGTTACTAGATGTTGGCAGGGCTCTAGCTTTACATAGTGGGGTGGCAAGTCAGGAGCCAAGTGAGAGCTTCAGGATGCTAGTAATGCTGCAGACGTACATAGTGAAGAGGCGAGTCAAGAGCCAAGCTGTGATTCTCAGGATGCAAGAGCTACAGATTTGCATAGTGGGGTGGCAAGTCAGGAGCCAAACTACGAGTTTCAGGATGCTAGCAATGCTGCAGATGTACATAGTGAAGAGGCGAGTCAAGAGCCAAACTGTGAGTCTCAGAATGCAAGCGCTACAGATTTATATAGAGGGGGGAGGGGGTGGCGAGTCGAGATAAGTTGTGATGCAAATAGCGGGTTTCAGCACGATCTGCACTGCAAATTTACATATGAGGAAGTAGAGTCAAGGGTCGAAAAAAAAACCAAATAGTCTGAAAAAATGCTCGGACAGTGAAGATGAAGTGCTCAATAATAGTGCAATTGCCGATCGTTATCATAAGAAATAAATATTTTGTTCCATAATAAACGAACAACGGCCAAAACTTAGGAAAATCATCCCTTATTTCTGCAGTTGTTTAAGTATCCAGAACGATTTTTTCAGTATTTGAGGATGGATACAATTTTTTTTACATTAATAAGAACCTTGCATCACCGCATCTGACAGATCTGACCAAGTTCAGCAACTACGCACAGAACTTGGTGATAACTTTAGTATATATTCTAGATAGAATTCGTTTTTACTCAATAAACTCCTCCATCATAGAAAACGCCTCCCACACTTTTACACTAAATTCTCTCTCAATACAGTTTCTTCGGCGTTCCAGTCAGATTCAGGTCGTCCTATTGCTATTATCCATTTTCTCAGGGTTCATTCCATTATCTGTAAAGTGGGCAAGTCAGGAACCAACTGAGAGTTTTATAGTAGCGTCGGTATATCTTGACCCGTCGTGGGGGTGTGGCCAGTTCAGGGAGTGGGTGGCGGCGTACGAGTTTCAGGATGCTAGCAATGCTGCAGCTTTACATAGTGGGGTGGCAAGTCAGGACCCAAGCTGAGAGTTTTAGGTTACTAGATGTTGGCAGGGCTCTAGCTTTACATAGTGGGGTGGCAAGTCAGGAGCCAAGTGAGAGCTTCAGGATGCTAGTAATGCTGCAGACGTACATAGTGAAGAGGCGAGTCAAGAGCCAAGCTGTGATTCTCAGGATGCAAGAGCTACAGATTTGCATAGTGGGGTGGCAAGTCAGGAGCCAAACTACGAGTTTCAGGATGCTAGCAATGCTGCAGATGTACATAGTGAAGAGGCGAGTCAAGAGCCAAACTGTGAGTCTCAGAATGCAAGCGCTACAGATTTATATAGAGGGGGGAGGGGGTGGCGAGTCGAGATAAGTTGTGATGCAAATAGCGGGTTTCAGCACGATCTGCACTGCAAATTTACATATGAGGAAGTAGAGTCAAGGGTCGAAAAAAAAACCAAATAGTCTGAAAAAATGCTCGGACAGTGAAGATGAAGTGCTCAATAATAGTGCAATTGCCGATCGTTATCATAAGAAATAAATATTTTGTTCCATAATAAACGAACAACGGCCAAAACTTAGGAAAATCATCCCTTATTTCTGCAGTTGTTTAAGTATCCAGAACGATTTTTTCAGTATTTGAGGATGGATACAATTTTTTTTACATTAATAAGAACCTTGCATCACCGCATCTGACAGATCTGACCAAGTTCAGCAACTACGCACAGAACTTGGTGATAACTTTAGTATATATTCTAGATAGAATTCGCTTATATTATATTGTTTATAATTTAAGATTAATATATACTTAAATAAACAGGCTGACTACCTGATGTTTTATTAAAAATCTACTACTACTAATAATAATAATGAAAAAAGACCATTGAACTTATAAAATACTCCACAACCATTTTGTGAGAATTTTGAAGAGGGAAAGTGAAGGAAGTGTATGATAAGGGATAAGACAATATTTTTTCAACTCAAGTTCTTTAAAAAGAAATGCCCCACAATAATTAATAAAATAGACGTTCCGATAACGCTTTTTTGTCACATCGAGATTTTGTTCTTTTGGATTTACTGTAGTAACTCAGCATAGAAGAGAGAACAGCGAAGCAAAAAAAACTAAAATTCTTTTGAATTCCTCTTTTTTAAAAAATAATAGCGCCTATGAAGTCATCTTGAAAATAACCTCAAAATACTGGTATTATGATAATATAAATGAAATTTTCGGAAACAGTTACGCTTTCATCCTTCAACTACATTTATTTCTTAAAATCGCTTATACATAATTAAGATCAGATCAAAGGTGTAAAATCACAGGAATATTAATTTATTAAGAAATAATATTACTATCCGAAAAAAAAAACCTTTAGTCTACTAAGATAAAGGAAAATAATTTTTGAAAACTCACCAATACATGAAGAAGTACAGAATTTTGAGCATAAAAAAGAAAAGTGAAAAATAGAAAGTAGTAAAAGTGCATAGATGAATATGACGTCATAACATTTCCAACTGATCCTCCATTCGGAGGCCCTCGACCCGCACGTGACTCAATGATGTCATGAGTACCCCCCCTCGATTGGAGGGAGGAAGTTGGGAAGCTTGGTCGTTGTCATTTTTTTTTAGTTTTTGTTTATTTATTTTTGTTTTCTTTTAAGATTTACTTAATGTTGGTGAGGTCCTTACTCTAAAAATCGAAGAGGTAAGTCTAAAAGCGTTATTTACTTAGGAGCACATACAGATTTCAACATTCTAATTGACTTTCTATTATTGTTTATCATTCATGTTCCAATATTCAACCTCTGCATTTATTGAGTTTTTATTGAACTAGTTTTTTATATTGTTTACTTTTAATTCAAATTATGTTTTATTAAATTTTGAATTTCATCTCATTAGGTGAGTCACACTAGGTATATATAAGCTTTGTTTGTATTAGTCTACAAAACTGACTGGATAGATGCTTCAAACGTTAAAAAAATTTATACGTAATATATATATTAACTTACTTGATCTTTATTACTGCGGTATAGGGCAAATAATGCGATATCATAAATGTCATGATATGTAAGGTTAGTTTGCACTGATAAGAACTATGATAAACAATTAGTTCTATGATAAACAATTGTATGTACTGGAAAAACCTCTTACATTTTTCTGTCTCTTTTGAATTATTACTGAAAACTTGATTATCATTTCTTCTAAGTTGGAATTTAAATGTCAAATTGTGAGAAAATTTACTGATTATTTCATGAATCATCGATTACTATAAACTGGTATCTAAAATATTTCTTTAAAGAGAAAACTTATGTGATTCTCTTCTTTTTTAATTGATATCATTTAGGTATGTACAATTTTTGTTATTGTATAATCTTGGTTGTAGATGGAGCTGAAGTTACACAGTCCCTTTGGTGGAGAGCCTGTAATTTACCCATGGCCTGGATCTGAGAGACTGGACAGCGCTGGGGAAATAATTGAAACTATTAAATGGGTGAGTGCTGATTTTCCTGATTTGAAAAAGCCCTTGGAAAATAATATTCTAAACGATATTGATGGTAAGGATTTTGAAAGTTTACGTGATCTTTGTGATCGTTTCAATAGAGCCGCAGATACTGTGGCAAATCTCCAGAAAGGTTTGCATAATCCACGGAGTACCCCTTCTAGAGGTCTTTTGAAGCATATCCTTCAGCAGGTTTATAATCAGTCGGTTACAGATCCAGAAAGGTTGAATCTTTACGAACCCTTTTCACCGGAGGTTTATGGAGAAACTTCCTATGACTTGGTATGTCAAATGATCGACCAAATAGATATAACGCCTGAGGATGTTTTTGTGGATTTGGGCTCTGGTGTTGGACAGGTGGTTCTGCAAATGGCTGCTGCCACCAAGTGTAAAATATGTTATGGTGTTGAGAAAGCTGAAGTGCCGTCCAAATATGCTGAGATAATGAGTGTACAGTTCAAGAAGTGGATGTCCTGGTATGGGAAGTCATACGGAGAATATAAAATAGTCAGGGGTGACTTTTTGTCTGAAGAGCATAGAAAATCCATAATATCTTCGTCAATTATTTTTGTAAATAATTTTGCCTTTGGTCCAACTGTTGATCATATGCTCAAAGAAAGGTTTGCTGACCTCCGAGACGGAGCTAGGATTGTTTCGTCTAAATCATTTTGCCCCTTGAATTTTCGAATAACTGATCGAAATTTATCGGATATCGGTACAATAATGCATGTTTCTGAAATGCAGCCTCTACAAGGTTCAGTTTCATGGACTGGTAAACCTGTGTCGTATTATTTGCATGTTATTGATCGTACGAAATTGGAAAGATACTTCCAAAAGTTGAAGAATCCCAGAGGAAGGGAGTCTGTAAGTTGTGGAAGTATTGAAAATAGCACAGACAATGAGAGCAGGCATGTTAGCGAGAGGAATACCGATTTTACTTCAGAAGATGAAAGCACGGACAACGGTTCACCTCCGAGAGTCACCACTCGCCGAGCCTGGTCTGACTACGTCAAAGCCAAGTCATCCTATTCCGATGAAGAGAATCCACGGCAAAACCGGCCCAAGAGAATACTGCCGCGGACAAGTAAATCGTTGGCTGTGACTCCAGCCATCACGACACAGAAAGGCAGGCGGAAGACAAAAGGTAGGAAGACGAAGCCAAGGCGGCCGATCAAGATCACAGGTTTGGACTTGCTGCACAGCGAGACCCTGCTAAGCACTTCCCCTGAGAAGGTGGGCCGGAAGCCGCCCCCAGCTCCGGGCTGTGTGGACCAGCAGCTCACCTCCCTCACATCCAGCGCAAGGAGTGTGCATGAGGAGTTGGAGATACCGCCCGCACCCGCCGCCACCCCTTACTCACTCCAGATACTACTGGATCTCTTCAGAGATCAGATGGTGGCCATGATCGACCAGATGAAGAAACCCAGTTACAAGGACAGCGTCAATGCCCAAATTGAAGCTGAGAAAGCGAAAAACGACAATTTGAAAAAACATATAACTCAGCTTGAGCGGCAAATCAAAGTGCTAACTGAAGACAGTGTGTCCCTTCTTAAAGCCCGCATGGTTGAGCTTGGTGTCACAGATGTTACCGTCAGTGGAATCTTCACTAAAGCTTCCGATATTGTTAACGAACATAAAAATTTACAATTGCAGGCTATGAAAATGCAAGAACATGTTAGGTCTTTAGAGATCGAACAGCAGAAGTTAGTCCGTGAAAGAGAAGCCGAGGTATGTAAATACATGGGGATAACAGGGCCTCTTAAGAAAGAACACTTGTTAGAGGAAATCTTCGCCACTATTGCTTATAAGAAGAAACTTTCTTCCCATACCACTCGATTGGACGCAGAAATTGTCGCATTAGAAAAAGCGAATATACAAGCCCAACAGTTGATAAAACAGGCGCAAATCGAAAAAACCTTAAATGGTCACAAGCCCCATCGTTACATTGAAAATAATATCGACAGAAGACACATTGAAATAGAAAAACCTAGGCATCGAATGAACCATTGCTTGAAAGATGAAACTTCTCGACCTCCTTCCTTTACTTCAAACAAGGCTCATGAGCCTCCACGAGTGGCTAACTTTGAGGAAAGACTCAAAAGTATCATAACAACGGCACTGAAAGAGGATCATCCACCCCGGAATCCAGCACATCTGAGGCCTCCTCCTGCCAAAGTCACTCCGCCAGTGCTGGTCAATCAGGAGTCACCGGGGAAGTTGGCGCTAAGGAGACATCTGTCACAAGAAAAGTTGGTAGCCAAACCAAGAAAGTCCCAGCCGCGGACGATAGGAGACCTGGTCAATGGGGAGATAGAACGTACCTTAGAAATCTCCAATCAGAGCATCATCAACGCAGCTGTGGAGATGAGCGCTTCAACTCCTGCGCCGCATCTCACCGTGCATCATGTTGCTCCCCCGCAACATGTAACTTCAGGCCACTATGAGTATGATCCCATCAAATACGAGGTAGTTAAACAGGAGCCCGTGGAGGGCCTCGCTGCCAGTCTCCACGAGTCTCTCTTCAACGGGGAGGTCAAACATGAGCTTGAGATGCCAGTGCTAGAGGTGAAGACGGAGGGTGGGCTGAAGAGAACCGGCTCCATTGAGGAACTGTTCCCCAGCAAGCGGTTCAGCCCCAGTGTGCCCTCTCCCCTGGATGAGGAGAAGTGGCAGGACAAGATCAGCTCTGGGTTCGACAGGCTGGTGGCCTTCGCTTCGACAGAGCTGGACAAGAGGCGGCGGAGCACTGAGGGTGGAGTGGCTGGGGGCAGTCCTGACTCTGGCAGTGAGACTGACCTCCTCAGACACAGAAGGATGTACAGCGGCTCCTCCTCTGCCAGCGAGCGGGACACTCCTCCCGTCCTGGAGCCTCTCCATCATGGCCTGCCTACTTCCCCACCCTCTTCCCCCTCACCATCTCCACTTCCGCTCCTTCCTCTCGACGGGCCCTACTCCCCCGTCAACAAACACCAACACCAACCTAAACCACAACCTCAACCTCCCGTCACCAACCACAGTCATTTCAAAAAGAAATTTTTCCAACGAAATTGGAAATTTCAACAGTAGAAAAAAATATAATTAAAGAAAATGAAATAATTATGTTACCCATTGTAATATATTTTACATGGTTTTTCTTTTTTTAATTTACGAACTTTAATAAATCGGTTTCTGTGATTTTATTTAATACAGTGAGAATCTCACTCAGTTTATAAAAGAGTAGACAATTCTTTTATTATCGTCATGAATTATCTATGTTTTTTATTATCGTCATGAATTATCTATGTTGGTAAGGATAAAAATATACATATTTCAATTAAATAGTTTTATTATTTCTGTAATAAATTAGTACATTCAGTTTAAAACTCCAAAAAAGACACAATTACAAAAGAAAAGAAGTGTGATAATAATTTTATTATAAATGTTTTATTATGTTAATTCTTGAATAATAATTCTCGAAACATCAAGTACAAATCAATATTCAATACTATATTTATGATTAATTATTATTATTATTTATTACTTATTTCTTCAATATGCTCTAACCAAAGACAAAATTTGATTGAGAGAAGTTTTATTTGTTTATTACAATGGAAAACAACAAGATTCAATTGTTGATTAATATTATAAAATCCACTCAACACGTTTATTTTATAATGGCACTATAAATTAATATCTAGACTAATACTAATAACTATTTTGATTCTAAGTAAGTATATAATAAATAGGTCGAAGGAGGCATGTTTGAGAATCCCAGGGTGATGGATCTGGGAGTAAATTGATAGACTTCTCTATTTACTGGTTCCTATGTTTCGGTTCAGATAACAAGCGCTGCTTGAGGATCACAATGCATGCAGAGCATGCACAATATGACATTATTTCTCAGAAAAAAATGCACAGGCGCCTGATCGAACGATGGCATTTGTATCGTTTCATACCAAAACGATCATTTTTCCCACATTGAATTTTTGGTTTTTATATTATATTTCAGTATGATATACAACAAAGACGTATTCAAAAATATTGAAGAAGTTTTCTTCATTTCTTATGTATTTCCGGTTTTATGTTAATACGATATTTCTCCTAGCTTTTTTATGATACCTCAAAATTCATTAGTCGTAAATGATTACTTATTATTTTTAGACAAATAGCATAATACAATTATTCTTGGCATATTTTCCTAGATAAGTCAATTCGCATTAAAAATTGAAATTGTAATTTCACAACGTCGTCTTTTAAATCATCCGAAAAAAAAAAAGTGGTGGAGTTGACACTATCATTATAGACATTTGAAATATTGGAAAATATTTAAATGATTTTAAGCACATACAAAATATTGAAATTAACATAAAATTTAAAATTAGGTGGGAAACGAGGGATGGTTTTGGCGTGAAATGTGCCTTCATGTAAATGAGGATCCTCACTCCTCAATGGATCACTTTTGTGACGAATGGTTAGAGTTATTTTTCGACAAAAATAAAAAAACCTTTAGAAGGTATGGGTGTTTCGACAAACACCACAACCTAAAGCGAATTCTTCCCCTGTCTGCGGGTGTTTCACATGCAGAGGGCACTCATCTCCTTCCAATTGTTTCGCTTTAGGACCTGCAAATAATAATAATAACTTAGCTATTTATTTAAATTTAACAAATTAAAAAAAAATTATGTATATATATATAAACATATACAGTTGCGTTTGTGATGTATATTGTAAAAAGAAACTGCCTTAATTATGTGACTCTTAGAATTTTCTAATGAACCTACTGATTAAATAAAATAAATAACAATGAAAGCACAAAATACCAGTGCTAAAAAAGAAAAGAAAAAATAATAAAAACAGTTTTTAAACACTGCCGTTTTAATTTATTTTTTTTATATTAGAATATTTTGTTTTATACGTTTTTATTTAGAGCATGTATGTAAACGATGTAAAAGTGTACTTTTATACTTGTAAAGTATACTATTTGCATTAGATAGTTTAAATATAGCGTGATAACATCAGTGGTGATCATATTATTTTATTTATAATTATAAATGTATTTTATAGTGAAATAAGTGGTTTGGAAATTAAAAGTGGTGTAAATAAAATATATGTAGTTGTAATGATAATATTGTATTTATTCTGGTAACTTTATGGCTATTATATATTTATGGGTATATATAATTTTCCATTAAAATCCTACTCAAATGTTGTCTATATACCAGTGTTCCTCCAACTAATATGTCTTTCGGATCGGCCAGGGAGGGGGCCTGCATCCACCTGTCATTATGTTATTTCAAGTATTGAAAATAAATTGAAGAAATAAATGCTGTATTTTGCTTATTTTATTGGTAAAATATATCCATCTTAATTTATGTGGTTAGCTTAGCTTAATTGTATTTATAACTATACTTTATAGAGTCTTGTGAAATTCATTTTAGTGCCTAGAAAAAATAGAAAGCAAATCATACATGTTAATTAATTTCCAGTAACTCGAAAATGTTTCTTGAGACTGTTAGATTATTTGGCAGTATCTTTAGAAACGACTCAAATTATTATTTATCGATAAATATTTTAATGATAATAAAAAAAAAGTAATGAGGAGTTGAAATATAATAGATTTTTTTTTGTGATAAATCTTGTCGGTTCACTACTTAACATCAATGGTCGGTCCATGGACCTCTTTGGGAAACACTGGTATACACTATATGGAAAGTTTCGAAAACAAAATTAATTTTTCAAACTGCTCGTACAAAACATTAAAATTGTAGTCTGATGACCTTTGCTACACTCTACTAGTAATTTGTACATAAAACCCTTGATTGTTAATATTTTCGTCAGATTTTCTGTAGAAGTTCATACTACAAGGAAGATAACTAAAATTCTTTTCTAATGTTCTCATGCGAATTGCCCGACGGAGAATGTTAAATATAAATATGTTTATTTACTAATTGTTTCTGTGGCTCATGCCCCAGGGCTGCATATCGCCTGCTCTGTTGTGGGCGTCCTAAATGTTGCCTACCCATCTTTAGTCATATTATTTTGATTCGTACTTATAGCGAGCGGCAAGTTGTTCCCTGTATCTTCCGGTAATTTTCAATATCCAAAAACGTCTAAAATTGTACAATTCATGATTTCAACTTGCTATATTAATATTTTTTGTTATTTATTTTTTTTTTTTTATTGTTAAAATGTAAATTATGGATACAATTGACATTCCGCTTATATTTTTTTCAAACGGAAATATTAAAGAAGCTACTAGGTAGACGGTAACCTTCTTAAATTAACAGCAGCGGCAATTTCTCTATATCATTGAATTTATGATTCATGTTGTTACTGAAAACATATAACAGAAGTTTGATCATTGGTTATTTATAAAACAATTTAACATATAACAGAAGTTTGATCATTGGTTATTTATAAAATAATTTTTAATTTGTAAAGGAAAGTAATTTAATAAATATCAAAAATTCTAAAGAAGTATGCAAGGTGTATATTAATTTAATATTTAAAAAACCTTTCTTCTTACAAGTAAAAAAAAATTAGACTAAGAAAATTAAATAATGTCTCATGGAAACACCAGTTTTGATTAAAGCTGTTAAGTTTCTGATCTTCACATATCAAATTAACTAAGAAAGCTAGCTTTAAGCTAAAATTAACAAATTGACTTTTTTATTATTATTGTGGTTTTATATCTCCTTTATTTCATGATAATTATTTGAGTCTTTCAAAAAATATGATCATGAGGTTGCCTACTGTAAGAACTGCGATATTACAACATGGGAATGCAGGTAGAAAACAATTTGTGGTTAAAAAAAGAATGATCTTATTATTTTTTTTAATTATCCTACATGTTATGAGGGTTTAGAATCTAAAGTGCATAACGTTAAAGAAAGTAAATAATATTGATTATAAACGAAATAATAATAATTCTATCTCTTGTCATAATAATTAACCGCACAATATATAGAATGTTTTCATTACTATACGATGGGTTAGAAGCAGTACTCGTATTGCATCTGGGATACGCGATATTACTATACTTCTGTTCATGTCTTAACCAACTAAAATTAAATATATTATTCCGACATACATTTAGTCCAGAAGCATGCTTTATAGTAGTGGAAGTTGAATTAATTTTTTTAAAAATTTTGACTTATTTCTACTCAAACCTATTTTCGTCTCGAAACATTTTAAATTAAAACATATTCTAACTAATTTTCAGCACCAAAAAGGAGAGATTTAAATGTAAAAAAAATAAAAATAGGTACTTATGGGTCATTCCGAGTCAAATCGGCATAAAAAATTTTGAATCTTGATATGTCTCAGATTGTCATGATTTTTTGTATATAGGTTGAACCCATTCAAACCATCAAAAATTAATGCAAACTTTCGGTTTTTTAATTTTATTTTATTTTAAATGCCAAGCTAACTTCTGTTTACATACAATATTGTTGTTACTCAGCAACTCTGTCCTTGAGAGCTGAATTGGTCGACATTGAAGCTCTTGATAAGACTTCTGTTTGGTGAGTCTCAACTAATTAGACAGTTTGGAGGTATCAAAAAACAGCTTTCGGAAATTTCATTTACCTCCTCAAAAAAGATATATTTATAGACTGAAAATATATAATTGGGTTGGTTCCTTAGCAGTTTCCCAAAGTTTCAACAAGATGGGACAGAAATGGGATCATATTTATTTGTTATTTTAAAGATGACTAGGTAGCTGAAATATCTAGTTGCTATGGGTCATTCCATAATGTATCTCACAGGTGATTGAGGCACTCAAGATGTACTATTAGTTTTTTTTGTTTAGCCATAATTTGAAAAAATGTAAAATGTCCGGCGAAAACTCACTACAATCAGCGAAAGTTCCTCCTTGAATCAGATCAGTAATGTTAATACTAAGCATTCTCAAAACATTAAACTAAAAATAATCAGCTTTGATTCAATGTGAGAAAGCGGCCGATGTTTTTGGAACATACGCAACACTGCCATCATGTCACTCCTCACTACCTATCGGGAGCTGGCTAGTTTCTTCGAGTCAACTTACAGACTATACTACTGCTACTATTTGATCTATTTAAGAAATGTCGAGAAGCACATAGGGGAGAGGAGGGGCATGACGTTTACAATCGGCGGCCTAATTATATGCCATCGTTTTTTGTTAAAACTCATAACCTATTGCTGATACAAAAAAAATGTGTTATTGAAATTAAAGAGCAATAAATTCTCTCAAAAAAAAAAAAAAAAAAAAAAAGCTCTACTCTCTTTATGGAGAAAGTAACAGTTTCAGAGTAATGTACACGAAAATGATATTCCGAGCGCGCACCTGGATTATTTTGGTTTTGTTTTGGTCAATTTGCTCTGAAACGAATATAGATACGACAAAATTACCTTTTTTATTTTATGTTTTTCGAATTCTGTAATCTTAAGGAGAATGTTTACGCTTTCAAAAACATTGAAATTCGCCTTAATTAATAAGTAAAAAATAATGGGTTTGCAACTACCCTTCTGTCTGTAACAGAATTCGCAAAAAATGCTTCATTATGAATAAATGAATTAATAATGAAAATAATCCTTAAATGTGAACAAAATAAAAAGAATAAAAACTGTTCAAATCACTGGCAATGAAAAAAAAAATCATTCCAATCATCACCTCAGCAGAGTGGCCAACAACTACGAGTATATCGAGTATATCAATGCAAGGTCCACACCCCCCAAAAGATAGAAAATAAAAAATTGAAATGGTTAAAAGGGAAATGTCTTCTGTTCTCATCCGGATGTCCAGACCTCCCCTCTTGGCGGACTACCCAAGTACAACTTTCTCAAAGGCAAGACACTTTGAAGGCTCTTTTTGAAGTGGCATTTCCAAATTTGATTTGAGACTAGGAACTCAGTATTACAAAACTGCTATAGCCTGCAGGTTGGCAGAACTGCGATGAATGTGACGGATGCTTTTTGGACACTGGCGGTGATTCAACAACGGCATTTTTTCATAAACATTCTTGAAAATTTGGAAAAATAATAGACTTTATACTATGTTAGTTGAGAAACCATTTTTTTTCTCCATTGTGTTTTCTGATTTCAGTTAGAGATCCAGCTTTATCAAAACGCTTATGAATTGTTTTGACTTTTACGTTGATTATTTATGGGTTGTTGTTCAGTTTGAATTTTTGTTTTGTTTTATTTATTTTAAATATGCCTGACTTTTCAATAAGAATGAAAATAAAAAAAGTGAATGAAGTACTTATATAATTTTTTAAGTGTATGTCAACAATTTATTGGAACATTATCGCAATTATATCTATGGCTGTATATAAATAGGTGTTCTATGTCATTTATTAAATGTTTAAAGTATTTTTTTTTCTCCATTACTGTGCTCATGTTTAGCCAATATATGTGTTCAATCTCCACTCTTTCAGGTTTGAAAGATTTATTTTATTATTATTGTAGCAATGGAATAATTCCTAAAGATGATGGATCAGTGTAATTCCGATTTTTTTTTAATTAAAGAAGGATGCAGGGGGACTTTTCAAATGATTATGAGTGGTAACAAAATTGGTTTTTAAATCATAAAAATATGTGTCATAGACACTTAAAAGATTTTTTTTTTCTTTTTGGTATTGATATTAACGATGAATGACTGACTGAAATTGTAAAGGAACATTATAAATTAAAAAAAAAAAAATGTATAACTTGTGAAGATAGACATAAATGTGCATTGATTGTTGATTGTTCTGAATAAATGTTTTTGAGCTTTACATATTCATCAAATTAAATTTGTTTTTTTATTTTACCAAGTAATATGCCATTATTTTTCAATGAACAACTCGCACTTTGTGTTGGTTACATTTTTAGCTTTAATAAATTAATATTGTTTTATTACTATTATGTTATAGATTTTTCAAAAATAAAAATAATGATTTAATTATTTTTTCTAAGTTGAGGAACGTTGGCATATGATGGAAACTTTAATAAATAATGCAAAATTCTTTTTGAAATATTGTCTATTCAACAAAATATATATACATATATTTACCGAAATCAACATTGCTCTAATTGTTAGTTTTAGTCATAAACTAAGTCAGTGGGGGGAGGGATTTTAAGTTGAAATTCCAACTCCCTTATCCGATGTACAAGAAGGGTTCGCAATCAGCAAACTGACTCAGCTTGTTACTAAAGACGGTGTGATGTATGTCCGAAACCGGTTGTACATGTATGTGTGCTTTGTGGAATAGACAATATTTCAAAAAGAAGTTTATTTTATTTATTCATTACTTTTTATTTATTTTTAAATTAAGAAGTATTATTTTATGATTATGTTGTTTAATTATTATATTAATTTTTTTAAATGTTTATATGATATATATTTGTATATAATTGAAAAGAAGTACCCCTATCCCCTGTGTCATTCTAATATAAAGACTGTAGATTTATTTGTGTTAGAAGAAAATTAATTAATGTGTTTCATCTTATATAAATGTTCATTTCTTCACTACAATAAAGTTTTTGTTTAGATAATTGTTCGTGTTGATTCTATTTCTTCCTTTATTCCCACTTGTGCCATCCTTTTTGTAAAGAAACTGTTTATTTTTCACATTTGGCATGCAATTCGACATGAGTGCAATTCAAACTATCATCCATTCAATGAATGGACAATAGTTTTAAGCAGGGGTCGGGAACCCGTGACTCGCATGCGGTCCCCACAGCCTTTGGCGGCTCTCGAAGGTTCAGAAAAATTTGGGAATATAGAGAAGCCGAATTGAGTTACTGGTTACAAAGCTTATGGATATGATATATGGATGTTGATATATTCATTCTATTAGGAGTTATCATGTTCAGACACACTAAATGACATTTGGTTCTTTTGTAGAGAAGGTTTGACAATATCCAATTTTTTACCGATTACATACATAATTTCTGAGAACAAAAAGTCTTTTTTTTTTAAGTTTAAAAATATGTCCAGAAGCTCCTATGCAAACAATATTACTGCTCAAAATATGAACGAAGTTTATTGTTTAATAAAGATAGCACTAGACCGCTCAACGACTGATATAAACACAATCTATAAAAAAATTGTAAGGCTCTTTGTATTATCTCATATCTCTTGAAAACTATTTGGGTTTTATCCGTATCAGGTTAAACAAAGACCATTCAAGTGGTTTTTTGCTTTCTTGTCTGTTGTTCTACGGCCGAAAATATATCAACCAAACTTCATATATTTAAATCTAACTATTCAGGAATAAATTTAACGACGGGTGATATAGATAGTTAGAAAATATTTGTGAAATATTAATCGTACCAGCGGGACAACCAGGTAGTTCATTTTTGGCGATATTGGTTACTCTTTGGAAGTCGTCATGGCAAGCGTTGCAAAAATGAGTAGTGCCAAAGCAGAAGAAGACCGCCACGGAGCAACAATAGCGACACTTGTACTCGAGAAAGTCGGTTCCATGTTTGGGGCACATCTGAGCTCGGGATACGTCCGAACAAGCCCCACAGACCAACTCAGACGGATCGAACTCTCCACTTCCTCCGAGCTCCGCGTCACACCGAGCCTCCCCACCATAGTAAGCCTGCAGACAAAATATATTTCAACATGAATGAATAAAGAAATAATTTCTCTTCAAAGAATGATAACATAAGAAATAAATTAGCAAAATAATGGCCATGCGCCAAAAATAAATAGAACAAACAAAAACTTAAAATAAAATTAAATAAATCTTAAAAAATAAAATAAAGTAGAAATATCAAGAAAAAATAGAATAATAATGTTTAAAAGTGAAATTCACTTTATTAAAAAATGGATTGTTAAATTAAATTGAACAGGGTGCATTCTCCGAAATGATGCAAATAAGGATTTTTTTTTTTTAAATTGGTCCAAGCTTATTTCTCCAGAGGAGAGGCGATTTCGCTTGCTGAGATATTAAACTTCCAATGTTCTTTGAGCGATTTTTTTTTTAAAAATGTTCCTAGTTTCACTAATTAATTACGTGGAACAAATAGTATGAATAATACATAATTAATTTTCATTCAGATAATGCAACAATAGTTGTTAGTTTTAATATTTAGCATATTTTACAAATTGAATAGAAATAACAAACTGGGAATTTATTGTATTGTAAACAAAACATTCTTCAATACTGATACAGATGAGACATTTACCATTAAGGATGTTTGCATTTGAACTGGAATTATGTTTCATTTCATATAACTAGCAATTTGTAAGTTGAAACAGACAAAAAATCGCACTTCTGAAAAAAGTCAAAGCTTAAATCTTAGCAAGTACTTCGCGGATACGCTTTAGATTGGTCTTATTTTTCATTTTAAAAACCCTATTTCTGAATCTGAAAAAAAAAAACAATATATTATATTATGGTAACAAAGAAAAAGGGAAGTTACATATGCGAATACGAATAATTGGGATCTTATACTGCTCTGACAAGCGTAAATAATAAAAAAAATCATTTGAAATAAATCGTATAGTTGTAGTTTAACAGCTTCTAATCCACTGAAGAATGAATTTCAGTAGACGGTGTAAAAAAAAGTTTTTATTATTTAAATTTGTGAAATACCAGGTTTTACTATGAGGCCCATAGTAAGTCGCACTTTACAGGATTACATCGGTAAGCCATTCTTACTTTTTCAAGTATGGGTTTTTATATATAAATGTATTATAAAAAACTCATTTAAATAACATGTAACATAGGTATAATTATTAAAACTACTAACCTTTTTGCATTTAAAACAGACGTAGTAGGCATATCGGTCCATAGCGTAGGAGAGAGGATCGGAGCGACCCTTATCCAGCCCTTCATACTCTAGTCTCATGAGGGCCTTCCGACGGACATCCTCCATCAGCTCTTTGACGGGCTCCAGCTGTCTGACCAAAACTGGGTGTTCGATAGGACTCTGCAATTCAACATTCCAAATCAAAACACGTACGTAAGAAGTTGTTCCTAGCCAAATAATAATGTCATTCAATCATAATCTCATTATGACAGAACAACAAAAAGGAATTCCACAAAAAATTCTCCGCACAAAGAGTCTGGAATGCCAAATAATATAATGTTCCGCGAAACCTCGGGTTGGTTTTATTTACAGAACCAAGTAACATTCTGAAAAAAAAAACACAAATAGCATTTTAATTTAGCTGTAAACAAAAAAAAAACAATAAATAAAAAAAAAATGAAACGAAAGCCAAACACACAAGAAAAACAAATCCAAATGCATAATTCTAGGTTAAAAGAAAATCTTGAATTTCGTTAATGTTAATTTATTCTGTACTTAGCATATTTTTATGAATATATTAATAGCTCACCTTGCAAATAGGACACTGAGCAAATGAAAATGTAATCCTGGGCCCAGCCCATCTTTTTGTTAACACGTTTCGGCAGCAATGAAGGTGGAAAACATGGCCACATTTCAGCTAAAAAGTGTATACATAATTAACACATACATTCAAGTAATTTTCATTTCCTCATTTAATGTTGTATACTTTAAAAAAATAAAATTATCAAAATAAAAATACAATTATACCACTTCAAAATTAAAGGGTAAGTCATTCCACGTGAACTCTTCATTAAAAGATCGAAGCAGCGAAATGTTTGATACTAATGAAACTTAAATTTTGTATTATTACATTTTTCGGCAAAAATTGTCAGTGTTATTCTCTATTTAAGAATCAGACATTAAATGTGTACGTACATATAGCGTTGTGTACGAATAAGGAAAATAAAAGTGCCCTGCTTTAAAATTATTTCCGGATACTACCAGTAATTGAACATTCATAAAATATGTTCTCGTTTTAGCTTTCATAAGTTCTCAGTTCATTATTTACCTCCAGATTAAAACGTTTCATAACAGATATTATATCAACACTTCAAGTTTTACTTTTCTCATAGAGAATTTTACGATGAATTATGAATGGTAATCAATGTACAGGCCAACTTCCACACAGAACCAAAATCGTGATGATAATAATGCCGTATAGGAAAATGTTCATTATAAAGGTACGTTTCTATACGTAAATGTAAAACATGATCTCCAAGAGATATTATGCTTACTTGAATGGCAGGAGCAGAAGAAATTGCCTCTATAAAACATATCATACACATGTCATCAGCGTCCTGCTTGAGAGAGAGGTGCTCAGAGCAGCCGTACAGACAGGGCAGACAGTCGGTCTCCCCCTGGATCCCTCCACACATATGACCACAGCGGTGCACCTTGCTGCAGGCGTTCCGCGAGTGCTCCTGCAAGAGACAGACAACCATAACATAGCAGAGGGAACGGCCAATGGCCAATCTACTAGAGCTAAGTGAAATGTGTCCAGTTAAAGTGGAGAGACAACTCACCTGACAGTCATGATCAGCACATACGTTGCCTATAGACAGCAGACCTGACGAACCAGAGGCACCACAGAATCTGTAAACCCGTTAAAACATTAGCAATAAATAAATAGCATTATAATGATTTTTCTGGTTAAAATAACTGTTTTTAATGGTTTTCGCATTTATTTTTGTACCTTTCCAAAATATAGTTTTTGTACTGTTGTATAATTAAAGCACCAAGGTACTTTCAAACTTTTCATACTAATAACGTTGCCATTAATGTATTTACCATTATAGACAACTATATTCATCAAGATGACTCATTTTTAAAACGTCAAAGCTAGTAGTGAGTAATATGACGAACCTACAAACCCCCGCAGCTAAGCCCGACGTCTGACTCTTTGTTCCCTCTCGAAATTCGACAAGGGCCTTAAGAGTGCTCGAATCGGCCAAGAGAAGTGCCCAAAACAATTTTGTACGACCGCAGCCTTCATGAAGATCAACCTTGATTGCTTCTTCTTCCTCTTTGCAAACCTTGAGATAAATAAATAATTTAATAACAATTAAGCGAACCCATATTAAAAAAAAAAAAAAAAAAAAAAAAACTGACGCATGGATACCTGTCTTTGATGCATACGAGTTCGCCTATGAAGATGTAAGTATCTGTCACACTCGGCACAAAGACTTCCGCACACATTGCACTGAATGATGGCATTCGTTTCTCCATCGTCGTGGTTGTTACATGTAGGCTGCAACAAATAGTTAACAGCTCTAGTAGTGGCGTCTTTTTTATCTTGCCAAGGAATAGTGTCAACTACTTAAAATGGTCCTAAATGAAATAAAATATATATAATATAAATGTGTGTAATCTATTTTCACATGGAAATTTCAACAAACTTTCTTTTCAAGAAATTGTTCGAATTATATTAACTTGAACATAATGGCTAGGTTAATTTTTTTTTTTTTTTCTGCAAGTTATCCTAGTAGTATCCACATCCTATAAGAATTGGGGATTGTTTATAGATGCTATGACATTTTAATTGGTTTCAATCTCAGATTTTAAAAATCGACTATCAACGTTATTTCAAGATTCAGGCCATATGTAACAAGTCATATTAAAGGGTGATTAACTGAATCAAAATTTGACGCTGAACCCTCCTGAAGATAGAGGTGGATGGAGTTACCCTGGGAGGAGGAGGTTTGCCGTCAGCAGTGTTCCTCCACTGTCCGGAGGAGAGCCGATCCACATGGTCCCTGTCGAGGACACAGAGGGAAGCCAGAGCCAACCAGAGGGTGGGCGAGTGGAGGCAGTCGTGGGTGCCGCGCTGCGACTCACTCAGCCGGGTCACGTTCAGGATGTTCTCTGCCACCGCCCCCTTCGTCACGTTTGACCATGCCTCCGACATCTTTCCCTACATCAATATAGTTATTTAGCTCATGGATCAACTCAGGGGTTATTTCATGAAGTTTTTTTATACTAATGCCGACGTTGGGATTCAAACCATGTCCCTTTAGATTTGAAGGAAAGACACTGACCACTTATCCTTCGAGGTCACCATAAAAATGTTTTAGCGGTCTCCACTTAATGAAGGGAGTGTGTGTTAAAATATTTACATAAATGGTATACATTTCAGACAATTTGCTAATTTAGATGAGTATTTTAAAACATTTTTATATGGACGAAAATCTCAAAAACCCTTTTTCAATTTTGATCATTCTTTGCGTGAGCCTATATTTATCCACTCTCAAAATTTCATATTTCATGAGAGAGTATCAAAATAGAGTGGTAGTGAACTGGCTAAGAGGGAAGGGAGAAAGAGAAGAATGAACAACATCGCGCAGCCATAGTTCTTCAAATGTGTTACAATTGTTTCAGCATAAATCAGAATTATTCATATGGTAAGCCAGCATAGTGCGACCTCAGAGGCTTCGTGATGTTATGAAAAAACTAATGCTTGGCCCAAAATCAAAATTTTTGATTAGTTTATAGAGAAATATCCCAAATTGTTTATACCCTCTATTCAATATTGACATTAAGGGTAGCCTATATTGTTTTATATTATAGTCATACTGTAGGTTCATAATATAAAACGATCAACATTGAAAATGAGTTTTCGAGATTTTTGTCATTGAAGCTTTTAAATAATCTTAGAACAATTAAAAAATGGTATTGTGATAATATACTTATATCAGCGCACACTTTCGTATTTAATTTATGTCTTCTATATTCTGCTTGAAAAGTGAGTTATTATACAAAGTCAATTGGTAGTTGTTGGAATTTGGAATTTTCCAACCCTCAATATTGGAGATATCATAAAACGCCTTGAGACGATCAGTTTCTTGTTTGGCCTGTACCAACCATCAAATTCGAAGACGTTTGGGAGGGTAAAGATTTTCTCTGTAGAATCAACCATAGCAATTTTCAAACGAAGAATTTAACTTTGGACATGAATAATAAAATTAATACCAAAAATAAAAAAATATAAGCATCGAAGAAAAAGGAAGTTTCCTACTATTTAAAAATGAATATAAACTAATCTGGTTATGTCCTAAAACTTACTGAGGCCAGATCCCTGATGAGTAGGATGATCTCCTCGGCCAGCTTCCTGGAGATGCAGCCTCTGAGCCACCATCTGGAGCCCACGTTATCTCTGGGATGGATGCAGGTGGCCAGCGAGATGGAAGAGACACCTTTAGACTCCTTCCCTTTTGTCTTTACCTGGACTGTCAGCGCCTTGGCTATACAGCTGAGAAACACATCAAGTATCCCTAGCCTAAAACAGAAAAATATCATCACTCAATAAAGTGGAAGCTTCTTCTATGTAAAGATGCTTCATGTTACTGAGTATTTACATACACACATTCGAAGCACATATCAAAAAGACAGAAATTAAACATATCAATTACATAGTCAAGGATACAAACACAATGAAATTTTTCAGTTCAGTTGAGTAACCTTTTACCAGCCAATGATAACATATTGTAATTTGTAGATTGAATCACACTAAGAGGGTTTTGAGAGAATTGAAAATAATATTTTGGTCACGTGTAATAAATAGGATAGTTTGACCAAAAAAAATTAATTTTATAATAATTATTAGGCGATTATTTTGTAAGTCAAGTGGTGTGCATAGAGAAAAAATAACGAAACACTGTATCTTAAGGCGATTTCGTAACACATCAATCGTATAAAAAACCAGCTACAATACGAATTCTACTAATTAGGGGAAGATATGTCCGATGTTCCAAGATAGCAACACATGCACAACCTCAATGTTTCAATGACGACACTAACTGGTTCCAAGGAGCATTTAATTTTTACATCATTTCTATAGTTATGCTTTGGGTGAGAAGTTATATTATTGAAGCGGATGGATACTATAAATCTTTGTTATACCAATCTACACTATATTGCCTTTATGAAATTAGGGTTTTATTGGTTGAATATTGAAACCCACGTTCTGGTTTCAGATAACTAAATATTCAATTGTCATCAGACAGAAGATTCTCTTGTTATGCAATGAATTAAATTAGATACTCATTTTACACACACTGGTACAACTTTCAATCCTTCAGTGCATTATTTGTACCAATTGATGGTGGGAGACTTACTTCTCTGAACATCACGAAGCTGAACAACCCTGCTGCATATAATTGCAATTGAAAGTATATAACACAATGTTCGACATACTTATGAAAGTCAAAAGTGACACCCTCTTGGGATCGTGAAGCAGCGGCAGCAATACTGAAGTCAGCAGGAGGAAGCTCTTTCACTCCCATGATGTGGGCCAGGGTCGCGGGAGGCACTTCAGCCAGCATTCGCCGGAGGAGTGCAGTTACCTGGACAAAAACACTTAGTAGAACGCTAGAAACAATTGAATATTCAGGCAGTCAGTAAAAATGAAAAGAGCACATTTATTTTATTGATTTTTTTCACGAAACTCTAGCGCCAAAGCTTCAGAAGCATACAATATGTATTATGTGAAAATCTCTGGAAACTCTAGCATGACCGAAAAACCAAGGCCATGGAAAAGAATCTGCAAGCACTCTATCTTATTTTTTTCTATATACAGTCGACTCCGCTTAATTGGGACACAACGGGGAAATGTATTTTGTCCCAATAATCCAGATATCCCAATGACCAGAAATCAGGAATAAAGGAACAAAGGAAAACATCTAAATGCACCTACTGACTGGTGTTTACTCACAAACATGTACATTTATTACTGGGATTTAAATAAAATACTGGGATCAATAAAACAAAATGCAAATTTATTATGTAGGTAGACATATAAAATGTATATGTATGTACTTATGTAATTAAGTATATGAGTAAATAACGAGAACCATTTGCTGAGCGCTTCCTCAACTTCAGCATCTTTTCCTTCTCGTTTACGTTTTTGCTGCTCTCCACTCTCACCTGCGATGTTTTGTTCTCGGAGTTTCCTCCCACTTGCTCGAATTCGCGCAATCGTAGTTTTTGGTAGGTACCTTTAAAATTTCTGACAAACTCCGATTCGATGTGTTTGGATGTTTAAAAGTTCCACTTTTTGGACAACACTTAAGTGTTTACCGTGCATTTTGAACAAAGGAGCACGTACGTACTGTACCTACTCGAAAAAGTGCGGATTAAAAACTGACTGAGTCTTTCCCCCCTTGGGGTCATTAACTCACGTTTTTATTTTCCTTCTCGGAAAATTAGGGAATTCCAACATTCTACCCGATTATCCGATGTTTTGTCCCGATAACACGATGAAATTTTACATATTTTTGATTCCGTTTTATTAGAAATGTTCCAATAAAGCGGTTGTCCCAATTAAGCGGAGTCGACTTTACAACAAAATGTTATTAAGACGAACCTGTCTCTGAACTCGAGCTGAGCCAGTATGAAGCAGACTGAGCAGATCTGAGAGGAGGCCATGTTGATGGGCCAGATAGGAGCGGCCCACCGCTGAGCCACTTAGAGCCAGCACCATGGACAACATCTCGAAACAATATGTGTCCGGGGGTGCCTCTGTGGCCCCTGTCGAGGCAGAGCACAGTCTCGCCTCCCACTCCTCACGCATCACCACCGCCTCTTTCCTGATCGCTTGCACGATGTGCACACACACCTTCAACAATAATAATTTATGTAAAATAGCTGTGAATTCTAAAATGTTGAAAAAACAATGATATATTATTATATTTACTCTATACTCCACATATACAAATACTTCAGACAAATTAGCTTACAAACCCCAAAACTGCCAGAGTGAATAGCTTTCAAACCGTTACCGTAGGTTATATCATAACATGAGGCGGACCAAAAGTAAATAAAATTATTGCGCTTTAATTTCGATCTAGTGTACATTTTTTCATGCTCAAGTCAAATAGATAGCGAGTACTCCCCTACTGTTTCATGGAGAGAAAAAACCTCGTCGGTGAATCTCGGATATAGTAATTAATGTATTAATCGTGCTAATTAACAACGTTTTCGCTCTCCCTCCAAAGTCAATAGATCGTTTGGGCTAAAACTCAATATTTGAATTACATAGTGGCTTCTGAATCCTTAAACTAAATTTTGCGTCGATACATTCATTACAACGGCAGTTATTGGAATTTTTGAGTTGAGTCCACTGATCCTCCGCTCCCCTTCGGCTGATTCCGTTGAAAATCGATAGGTGTTGTCCTTAAAGGGCTTTTAATATACGTATGAAATTTCTTGTCAATACATTCATTACAACGACCGTTATTAGAGTTTTTGTGTTAAGCCTCTCCTTTCTCCTTTGGCCTATTTGGCTGAAAATCAATAGGTGACATCCTTAGAAGGTTCTGAATACACATATAAAATTTCTTGTTGATATATTCATTCTATCGGGAGTTATCGTGTTCACAGACACATAGACATTTTTTTTTTCCATTTTTGGAATTAGGAAGGCGGAAAACATGAAATTCAAAAACTGCAACAAACGTTTTACAATAAATGACTAACACCCACTCATCCTATTGATCTACTGCTTTGAAGAATGACGTTCCATAACTCACCGTGATAAGTTGAGCCCGAATTATTATGTGCTGAAAATCGACAATACTCACATTTATCAGTAACGAAATTAGAGAAATTTGTTTAAAAAAATTAAAATTTGTGATATTTTATCTGAACTAAAATATAAAATGAATTTCTGAATTGGAGTTATTTTTCAGCTTGCTTCTTGTCAATTAAAAAATTATGAGGAATAATATATATAATTGACTGTTCAAAGTGAAGTAATCAGTGAAGCATATGTTTAGCAGTGTTTCATAATGTTGTATTTTGAATAAGGGACCTAAACTATAATACAGTGTATCAGAACTCCGTGGAACAAGAGACGATTTTTTGAGGAGTGCTGCAAATGGTAACTAAGAATCTGTCACCTGTTTCTGTAGATGAGTTAGTTTGCTCCTGCTGAACAAGATCCCAACCATATGCTCCTTCAGGTCAGTGCTTTCTTCAACTTCGTTAACAAAGCCCCCGGCAGCCTCTTCTTGTTCTCCAGTAATTAGTTTTCCAAAAACCTATGTAAAATATGATAACAAATATAACGATCCAAATAGGTAGATATAAAAAATTCCAATATAAGAGTGAATTACTAGGAAAATACCTGGGATGTAATAAGCCTAAAGACCCTCAAGGTCTCAACCTCTGTGTTCCGCTGTTGAATGCTGAATGCAGAATGTTGTCTGCTCAACTTGACTGACTCTCCTTCAATCCTGCCCAGAACTCGAACTTGTCTGATTCTCATTGAATTGTCACCACCCTTCAATTCCAGCCTTATCACTGTGTGATGACTCTCTGAAACACATTCAGTTATACTTGAATCAATTACACTGTAGAAAAAAATATTTAGAAGTAATTGTAGTATGGGGGCCAAATGCTGAAATCATAATTTTTGGTAATTATGTAATCTATGTATTTGTCTAAATGTTTCTACTAGCCGCCTCCAAGTCAACTTCTGTTAGACGGATTTAAATCCTTGTTTGTAGGATTTTAACGTCCTAGTGACAATAATCAAATTAGATTAGAAAGTAGATTACAATTTTCTTGAATAATGAGAAAATTGTTGTTTCCATTATAAAATGGTTTCTAACAAAGAAAAATTATTTTGTTAGAAAAGATGATATGAATCTGTACACCTTAAATTCTTCAAAATCTTAATTCTTCCAAAAATGCTCAGCATTAATGTAAACCTTGGGGCCATGAGGGCTAAAGCGTAGGGCTTTGGTCGCATGGTCTCACCTTGGTTTGTGGGTTCAAATCCCGTCCGGGAGTGAGTTTTATTTCGTAGATAGAACTCCCTCCCGGGGCCATGGATGTCGTAAATAACTAGATAACACAGTGACATGGCTAATATGCATCGTACATAAAGCCAAAAAAAAAAAAAAAATGTAAACCTTTCCCAAGGAAGTTTTAGAAAATCAGTAGTTGTTAATGTAATAATTTATAATAGACATACCAAGTTTAAATCTGGAAATACCGTGAGTTCGAATATCTATCACAATTTTAAGGCATTTTATGCATATTAGTAGAAGAAATAATAAGCTTTGTATACAAAAACATTACTTACCTAGTATAGGACAAGCGAGCCAACCTGTAGCTCTACTCTCCACTTCAACAGTCAGGAGTTTGAACAGTTCGTCTGTATTAGGACCAGACTGGAAGGTAACACTTGACACTTTATTCTGAAAAATAAAAGAAAAATAAATCAAAAAATAATAATAATATTATGTACATTAAATATATTGCATGTACTCCTTCGCATTCAAGTAAAATGCAGTTATGTAAATAGGGAGCTGTAAATTTCGAAGCAATAAAAAATAAGCATTCATGCTTGTTGAAGGGGAGAAAACATGACATAAAAGGATGATTCAAACCAAAACGCAAATGTTGTTAAACACGTTTCTCTCCTCATGGAAAACCTTTCAGAAAGAGAGGGCACCAGGACTGGAAGGTGATGTCATATACTTGATTCTCCTTCTCTACTTACCCCGAGGTCCCTACAGTTGTCGATGTGTATGTAGACCATGTTGGGGATAGCTCGAGGAGCGCAGGTGATGGTGAGGGTCTTGGTCTTGTTCCGGTCCTCATCCCCGGACTCCCAGAAAGTCTCCGTTGAATTGTCTGTCAGACTGCCCACCATTGCCTGCCGAGAGGAGGCCTTGATCTCCACACTACCCGTCAGATCCGTCAGCGATTCTACGAATGAAGTCATCTGGAACGGAAAAAATCCAACATTATAAAAAATATTGTAAAAGCAACACCAAGAAGAAAATATCGGCTTTGGTTCAAACTCAAACAAAACATTAGCTAGAGCAAACGAAAGATGATTATATTGTCCCGTCAGTAACTTCCTGTCTATGATCAGTAGTAGATTTTTATGCACCCTTTCCCTCTTTTAGACAGTATGGATTGTCTTCATGCCCCAAAGAAGACATATATCCCCTTTCCGTCAATTGTCAGAATTGGAGAGCGGTCGTATAACCGACATGCCTGAAGCAGGATGTTCCTACCGCGACATGACTGGTCGAAGAGCAGGTTCTGGGGGGTTCTCGGAAGATCGGCGAAATATTCAGTTAGTAAGAACAGTCTTCAGCGGCTTGTTCCCAGATTAGGTCGGGGTTCCGCAGGTCGCCCCTCGCACCATCTGCAACCTATTATTTCATTGGAATCTAAGATCGCACGTTCCAATTAGCACTATCTAATGTTTTGATAATGTTCGGACCCAAACCTGTTTTATTCTTGGTGTTGCATTTTCAATTTCGACCAGTGTAATAACTACTATCATTTTATACACATGGTAACGCTAAATGTTTCGATTAGAGAGCAGATTTATTTACCTGGCAGTAAGATGATAAATGACTCTCCAACATGCTCGTGTTGTCTTCTTGTTCTTCTTCCGAGCGTGATAATATTTTGCTAATGTTGCTGAATACGTGACTCCTAAAATTTGAATGACATTAGGAAAAATAATTATTGATAATTTTAAATTTGAGTTTAAAACAAAGTGGATAAGATACAAGATAAAATATTCGAACTTTGAATATAGTAAGTATACCTTGAACACTATGCAAAATTTCGTTCACAATGGACTTTGCCCTATTACTGTCGAAATGACTTAGGTACACAGGGCCATTTGAGAAAATATCAGTTTCGAAAAATCAAATTTAACCATAAGATGTGATTTCTAACATGGCAATTTTTGTTTGTGTAGACTCGTGAGGAGTTTGTAAAAACAAGACGATTAAATTTTAGTATCTACCTCATTATGTTGCTGAACCCCTCATTTAGGGCTTATAATATGGGCAAGATTCCACATTTTCGGTAGAGATATGATCGATGATAGGGGAATATTTTATTAGATTAAGCCACGGATTACTCTTCTTAGACTTACCAAGAAAACTGGGAGACTAGGTTCTTCAAGAAGGATTTGGTATCTTTAGATCTTACGACTAGATAACAGAGTAAGGTGGAAGCCCAGCGCATCCAGGGAAGGGATAAGAGCATTGGATGCTTAGGTCTATAGGTGTACACAGACTTGACATGACATACTAAATGAAAAAGTGATTAAATTGACAAATAATACAAGGAAAATATTTCTACTGTACCTGTGTAAGAACATATGATCAGCTTGAGTGAAGTTGATGCCCCAACAGCGGACAGCCATCTGTTGGAGTGCCGAGCCCATGGGCAGGAGGAGCATCAGGTCTGCGATGGACTGGAGCAGACTGTGGAAGGTAGAAGGGAGAGGATGGACGGCTTCTCCAGCCAGACCCATATCGTTCAGGGGGTGCTCGCACACTCCTCGCAAATCCTGAACATGATTTAAATAAGTGCTCTATCTTCTGCTTTATATAAATTTTTCTTAGGCGGGGACTACAATATTTTGGGTTTGTTGAACACTTTTGTAAGATACAACCAACTTGATGAACTTCATTTTCAGTGAAGTAGAAAAACTTTGCAATTTCACCGATTTGCTGTTACTTTAATTATTAAAAGATAGTTGAATGTTCTTTCAAGATAGAGCAAAAAATAAATAATAACTATATCACACTTTTAGTTCGAAACAGCTAAAGCTCAGGATGCATCGTTAAAAATGTAATAATGCTAAAAACTAGTAGCAATTAAGATGATAAAGGCTTCCACATTGTCTATAATGTAACGTAACGCTTCTGAAGTTTTCAAACTTAATCTAATAGCAATTGCCCATTATGACTTACATGCTCATCCTTTCTTTCGATCCTTGGCTCTGCTCCCTCCTCCTTCGGTAGTTCGGGGTCTATCTCAGGAGGACTAGGACTGGGGGTGAGGGCGGCCACGAACCACCACAGCAGGTCATGGAGACAGGTGGCCTGGGTCACCGTGTGCAGGAGCCAGTTCAGTGCCTGACACAACAAGGCTTAGGTTAATATAATAAACTTGAATCTCCTGTCCGTAAGTTAGGTCTTGATAGATGAGAAATTAGGTTAGATTTAACCTGCATCATTCATTACCATCCAACCGAATTAGTTGTTGAAACATCTGTCAGGGTGAAAGATGTCCCAACAATAAATTCAAATGGATGATTGGCTGATGATATTCAATTCTGTGCCTCAATTTTCGATATATGAAAAAAATACTGTTTCTTCAGGTCTATTCGCAACAATACCTGAGGTTCCTATGAACTGCATCGGTTTCAAAGCGAGCTCCCAACAGCACTGTCCTCACTAATTATTCTGTCCAAATCCAAGCACTGCATTTATTCTCCTTGGTGACGAAATTATAGTTTATTAGTTATTATGACTCATGCCCGGGCTTTAACTACTAAGGTCATATCGCCTACTGCGCTCTTTCGTCGCTCTGGTGGACATGAGCCCGACTCCACAGTGAGAGTCCTAAATTTTGCCTACCCTAAATTTTTATTCACCTAGAGTAGGGGACATCGTTTAGGGTCGGGACCATCGCTCAACGTGCCATCCGAAGGACGGCGTGCCTAAGTTTACTTTACCTCCCAGATAAAATAAACTAAGGGCCTCGGCCGGGTTTCGAACCCACGATCTAGAGCTCAATAAGCAAGACCACTGAGCTACCGGCGCCCCGAAATTATATGAAGAAATATATATATTAGTATTCTATTTTGTAATGGCAGATTTTATTTTAACTACCAGAATAAGAAAAGGCCGACTGTCTAAAGATATCTCAATTTATATATGTATATATATATATAATTAAAAAAAAATATATATATTTTATTATTTATATTTATTTATAGGTTAGGTTTAGGTTAGGTTTTATGACTCATGCCCGGGCTTTAACTACGAGGTCATATCGCCTACTACCAGAGCGCTCTTTCGTCACTCTGGTGGACATGAGCCCGACTCTACTGTGGGAATCCTAAATTTTGCCCACCCTAAATTTTTATTCATCTAGGGTAGGGGTCTTTAACGAGTACCTGACATCGTACAGGCTCGGGACCATCGCTTAACGTCCCATCCGAAGGACGGCGTGCTTAAGTTTATTTTACCTCCCAGATAAAATAAACTAAGGGCCTCGGTCGGGCTACGAACCCACTACCTTGAGCTCAGAAGTCAAGCACGCATACCACTGAGCTACCGGCGCCCTCATATTAATTTATATACAAATATGTATATATATTCGTCATTTTGGACTGGGAGAGCTGAATTTGCCGTCGTAAGAAAGATCCAAGGAACTTTCGACACTTCACAGGAAAGGCAAAATCGTCCATTGTCTTTGATGTAACATTCAAATAGGAAAATATATTATTTTCAAAACAACGTGTTTTTACTTCTTTCTTGACCCACCTCTAGAAATTGAATTTATAAAATATAATATATTATGCCAATTCCAAAATAATACAGGATTATTTTAAAAATAATAATAATGGATAAAAGGATCATAATGCACGTATATTTACCTGCATGCCATAAACCCGGCAAGTAGCCTTTCTAAGGGCTTGCTTCATAGCTAGATGAAGACTAGGAAGATTGTGCTGTTGAAGTAGGAACAAGAGAACTGGACGAGACAGCAGATCCACTGCCGACTTTTCATTTTCGGAATTCACAATGGCTGACTGACTCATGCTAGGAACTAACTTTTGAAGAGCGGCCGAAGGGTAACAGAGGAGAGATGAGCCCGTTTCTACAAAATAAACATACTCAACATGAACCTAAAATCATGGTGAAAACAAGAAAAACTTTTAGGAAGAACAATATTCAATCAGTCTGACGTAGCATATTTTGATAACCGTGCTGCCGAATCACGTTGTATGGCATATTACAAGATAATCAGAAAATATTTCTTTGATATAGTTCTTCCACATAGAATTGTTTTCCTGTCTACGTCATTTCATTCTTGATACTGAATATAATCCATCATCATTATTCCATATCACATATTCAAAAATATACTATTCGGCCACACAATTCAATTACTACCCAAAGAGGCTCGATGACGTTTTACATTTTTAAAATCAGCAAAAATGGAAATGGAGGAAACATTTTTACGGACCACACAGTTTATAGAGTCTTTCTTCGAGAGACCTTTGGTCCTTCCTCCTCTCCAAAATGTGCCAGAGATGTCTTACGTGTATGAATCTCTATCTCCAGTAACTCCAGAAACAGTCAACCAACAATAAACACACAATTAAGCATTATTCGAAAATTAAATATCTCTGATCTCTGGAAGTGATGCCCTTATTTACATTTTTTAATATATCCATATAATGTACTTCTCAAATTTCAGTTTTTGAAATATTTTACAAAACCTGGTTTCTGTATTTCTCTACTTTGTATTTCCCCAGCTAGTTACATAATCGGTCTGAAATTTGACGTAGTGTTTTAACAGGAATTTCCTGTTTTCCGACCTCCTAACTACAAAAATAAAAATAAAAACAATTTGTCACAATAATTCCCGATGGAATTTATGTATCAACACGACATTTTATATGTATCTCCAGAACCCCATAAGGATCTAATGATTTTCAGCCAAATCGGCCAAAGGGAAGGAGGAGATCAGAGGAGGTGTTTCGACTCAAAAATCCTTACAATGCCGATGTAATGTACCGACACAAAATTTAGTATCAGGATTCAGAAGGCAGGCCTTATGTAAGTCAACTAATGATTTTTAGCCCAAACGGTCGATTGGTTTTAGATGGAGAGCGAAAACTTAATTGTTTAATTTGTTCTGCGGAAGTATATTTCCGGAGACGCACCGACGACCTTTTTTCTATAAAGTATACATGAGGAAGAAAAGAGATGCAATTTACTGACAGTTATTGCAGATAAATGCAGATCGTGCTCTACCGTTTTCACAAAGAAAAGTAAAGAAGGATTTGCTGAAGACGTCGCCACTTGTCAAATAACAGCTCATCCCTTCCATTATCATGAAACTTTATAAATCTCTCTTCCATGAATATCAAAATAAGTCAAAACTAAGAGCCATACCATTAGCAATCTCACAGGTGCTGTTGTTCCTCTTCCTGGTCATGATAACCCTGCCTTCACCCTCCTTCTTGGTCCAGGGGGCTCCGTTGGTTCCCATCGATACAGAACGGTGGAACAGTCTCCCTTTACCACTTTCACTGTCACTGTCACTAGGAGGACCCTCTGAGATGGGCTGAAATTGTTTTAGAAATAATAAATATTTTTTATCAGTAATCGAAAAATATAATTGTGTTTCATAACGGGTTATTCCACTCAACGCCAATTTTGAAAATATGGTTGCTTCACCATCTTTATTTAACGAAATAGGCATACTAAGGAAAACGAAAACCCTGTAACAATTACTCCTGGCCGAATTTTCATTTTAAATTATCAATTAAAAATAATAACAGATGAGAATTAAAGATTACTCTATTGCATCCCAAAATAGAGGCAGGATTCTTTCCGTGTCTAAACCTTGTCCCTCCCGCTCCCTTCAACTCTTAATCTGCAAAATATTGTATGTAAAAATAAATCATGCTCTCTGTGATGCCTACAGAGCCATACCTACACCAGGAATCATCTACAGAACTCTAGTGTTTTCTTTTGTCAAGTGGAAATCATATTTTTTTGGTGGTATGAGTTCTCAGTAACACATAGGTAAGTTAATAGCTGTATGTTTTTTTCACAAGATCAATTTTCAGGAGGAAATATCAGCTAACAATGATCCCCCAGAAATTCCTTCTTTCTACATAATAACAACAATATAACTACAGACTATATTATTAGTTTTCAATACCCTCGATGTTGAAGCACTGTCGGAATCTTTTCTTCGCATAACAACCTGCACAAATTAGATTGAAATTAGTATCACTAGAAAATATAACATTTACACATATTTATCTGCTAGGAGATAGCAATTAAATTGATCCAACTGACTTCATTTTGTATGAAGTGAAGGTCGTCCCGAAAGGTGGGAGGACTGACTCCCAAAGAGAGGAGACACTGGAAGGGGCCTGGAGGAGGGAAGGCAGAGTTGGTGTCTGGAGGAGTCTCACGTTCAGAGGCCATCCTCTTGGGGGAGCCACTGGACAGTTCCAGCAGGAACATGGCGTTGTTCTTCATCACCAGGTGGGTCTCCATCACTGTCGGAGCTGTCCAATCAACCGGCAATAATAGGTAATTGTATTGATGAAACATTTATAGTTAATACTGGGAGTAATGAGTTAGATAAATATTTTAGTTAAATAATCACTTCTACAGATATAAAACATTATTTCAAATGAGTTATTCAACGCAACAGAACGGTAGAAAAAAACGACGTGATTCAAAACAAGCGGTGGTTCCGATCAAATAACTATGAGACCATGGATGATTCAGAGCAGAAAGCAATTTAATTTGAGAAGTAGACCTCTAAAAAAAAATAATAACTTCATACATGTAATGGTTTATCTGACTGAGATAGATTTTAAATAATGATTTATTTTAAAAATATGAAAAGGGGTTAAGTGTTTTTTCGCAATGAACCATTCATTCAACAAGCTCACCCAAAAAAGTAGCACCTCGTAACTAATCATAAGCATTTTGTAATTAATTGAAACAACAAATCGTGGCCCTTTTTCTTATAAAGTAGACAAATAAGAATTCAATGTAACTCACGAGCTAGGATGGAAGTTGGTGATGGGATCTTTGCCACAGAGGGGGGCGGTGCAGCAGCAGAGGTGACAGCGGCTGGAGCGGCCTTCTTTCTGCTGGGCTTTCTCCCACCCCCACTCCCAGTTCCAGGAGGCAGACAAGAAGACTGCTTCTTTGCCCGGAGATACTTGTCACGGCAGGAGTCGCACACCAGGTACCAGGAGCTGCCCCCTACCCCGCCATCCCCGCAGTTACCTGCCCATCCTACACAGAAGTTACCACCTGAGTTGTAGCCTTTACCTCCGGCGTGACCTCCACAACCTGTAATAGCAGGCTCATTTAAATATACGTCACATTAGATTTACATATTTCCCATTTCAGGGATTTTAAAGCTAAAATATTCTTCTTAGTTACGTAACAAGCCAACAGTAGCAAAATCATAGATTAGACAAAGTTAAATGTCTTGACCACTAACATGACCTCTATCCTTCATAAGACGTGCAATATCAAGCTGAAACCAATTATTCGCACATCAATTCACTAGGTAGTGCTTTAACTGTAAGAAATTCGAACTTCGAGATACGCTTTATGTTGAGCTAAGAACACCAGCCATCGTGTGATATCACCTGCTTCCTTATAGTCGTATTATAGTTTGTCTTACATGGGCAATTCTAAATTTAAAAAAAATAAATATATATGATTACAAGAGTATACATATCGACGTCAATATCGTGTGTCGGAAACCCTAATTTTTCTGGAGGCGAAAAATCTCCCAAAAATAATGAACCTTGTTAGTTTTATTTTACTACTTTGACAGAATAATTATAAGCTATTGAATCTATGGTAAATGTATTGAATATTCATTTTACTTAACAACAAACTACGGAATTGACTACCTTCCGGGGTAACACTGAAGAAATGAAGACAGATGACATAAGAAATATTTTAAATAATATTGTATTTATTTTTCTACATCACTTTCGCTTTCACTTTTGAGGTTTCTACAGAAGATGGAACATGACTTCCTTGAAAGGAATCCATAAAAACTCAATTTTTATATTTTTTGTGACCTACGAGGTCGACATATCAAAAAAATGTTACAGAGAAGTATGATGAGGGAACTCTTTGAAGGGTTTTGCGGGTGAACATATTTCTGACAAGTGGTTAGGTTTGCTTCTAATATTCTTATGAATATAAATAAAAATCGAGTAAGCTGTTAATAAAGAAAAATAAAAAACATAATCCAAGGGGTTACCTGCATGCGCCTGTCTCATGTGGTAGGTGACAGGATGAGGAAAGACGCCTCCACACAGTTCACAGGCGCCCATCCTATCGGCACCTCCTCGGCTATTGCTTCCTTTCCAATCCTTCTTGCGCCGGGACAGTCTCTTGGTTTCTCCCATTTTGCTGGTTGATGGAGCAGAGGGGCTGGGTAGGATGTTGTTCACTGTGAACGCCTAAAAGTAAGATCATTTGTTAATAATTTTGCACATAGACTAATCCAGACTCAAATTTTAGGAGTACAAAAGGTGTAGAATTAAGGCAAAAAAGTTAACTTTTTGGGAACAGCCTGGATTACACAAAACAAAAAATGCAGGTTATACTTAATTTAAATAATATTAAAGGAAAACTTTCATAAATTCAACACAATTTTTAAATAATAGCGAGAGGAAGGGTATCCGTTGATAGACAGCTTGTGGTATAGTTAGAGATGCTAAGGTTCGAATCTTCCTGCCGCCTATTGGCGCATGTCTACTGCGTTTTAGAATAGGAGTTAGTTATGGTGACTCATGCTCGGGCTTTAGCTACGAAGTCATTGAGCCCGACTCTACTGTGGGAGTCCTATATTTTGCCTATCTAGTTTTATTCACCTAGGGTATGGGTTTTTAACAAGTACCTCACATTGTACAGGCTCGGGACCATCGTTTAACGTACCATGTGAAGGACGGCGTGATAGATTAGAATCCCTGGCGCTACTCTCATCACTCTACAACCAAGCCTCGGCAATGTTACATTTTGCAACAAAAGGTCTTCCATACTTTATCAGAGCAATATAGTAAATGAGATATAGCAATTTGCATGGCTAGCTAACTTTGAATTTAATACAAAAAAAATTCGTCGGTAAATCACCGGCAATGTACACCCACAGCTCGAACTAATCAAGTAAATTTTCGCTCTCCCTCTGAAACCAATCTACAGATTTAGTTGAATATCTACTATAGGTGCCTTAATCAGGGACTTCTTAATTCTCAAACTGGATTTCCTGTCGATACATTTATTAAATCGACAGTTATTAGGGTTTCTGAGTTGATCCTCTTCGATAGATTTCGCTGAAAATCAATAGAGTTAGTTAGATCGAAGTCGTTCTCATGGGATTTTGAGTACAAATATAAAATTTTGTGTCGATATATTCATTTTATCGGGAGTTGATATGATGTTCACAGAAAAGAACCTTTTCTCCCATTTTTGGAAACAGGGGGTTGAAAAACATGGAATCTCTGTGTAAATACAACATTGTATTTCTGGCCGATTGCACAACTTCCCCTATACTTCATATAGCTGGCAAAGTAAAAATCAGCAAAAATACTATCCGGTCTGATTTCAGAGTTTGAATATGTAACATTAGTAGAGACTTCAGAAATGTTTAGATTTTTAAAAAAAATTGCTTTCGAGAAATAGCCGCCTTTAAAGTGTGAAAATTGCAATTTCGTCTATATCGACTGTGAATATCTTGTCAATGAAATGCCTTAAGGGGAATTAAAAAATACTGTTGGACAAATAGGTTTGTTAGAGCACTACATTCTGGGATTTGTAAGTCTGTGCCTTAAGGGGAATTAAAAAATACTGTTGGACAAATAGGTTTGTTAGAGCACTACATTCTGGGATTTGTGAGTCCTGAGAAAAAGTGTGCTGTCAACAATTTAGAAAAAAAGAAACATGTTACTGCACGCCTATAAATTTGAAATTTAAAAAAGGTGAATTACTTCCCACAGATTTTCAAAAAAAAGTAATGAAGGTTCAATCATTTACGCTTTGGAGCTAGGAGTGCATTGTAAATCAAGCGAAGGACCAAACATATGGTATTTCTTCAAGTGTCTAAATAAAACCTATGATGGCCACTGATGAACATGTGACGGCCACTGATGATCATGCATTGTGATGAATGGATCTTCTACATTTCAACTTACCTGTAAGCAGGTGATGGTGAGCTGTTCCCACAGATGAACGAGACACTTGAGTGCCGGGGGCAGGATGGTGACAGTGTGCTCCTGGTTCCCGTCTCCGGGCTGCTTGCTTTCCTCCCTTACATCTTCTCGGATCACACTCTGCTTGGTTCGATGTCGGTTGGCGTTAGCATTGGCAGCCGACCTGGTCAACGTCTCTAGGGTGGATGGTTTGATGTGGAGGTAGCTTCCCGCCGTCGACACCTCCAGCGAGTGGCGCTGGTCTGCAGTTCTAGCCCTTCAAGTTAAATGACTGATAAGTTGAGAGTATAAGAGAAAAAGAGAAGGAATAAAACAAATTCATGATGATCCAAATAAACGTCTGAATGACTATTTCCCATTTCTTTCTGAACTCGCATTGAGGATTTTAAAATAAGTGAAAACACATTAGACTCTTAACACAAACAGTAAAACATTGAAAATTCAAGAAATCCCATTCATAGCAGGTAGAACAGTTTGCTTAATTTTAAAGGATAAAACATCACTATAAAATGGTAATTCATTTTTTATTCAATTTTTAAAATTTAATTAAGAATGTGACATATTTTTTCTATGACAGATCGATCTCTTGGGCATTAAAAAAAGTTGCGGACAGTCAGATCCAGAAAACTCTTTATAAGAATTCACTTTGACGAGCTTCGACCTACTGAGTATAATTTACTTTTGCCGCCCAGTCAGAAAATATGCAAAGCACTAAAATAGAAAATAAAGTAAGAAGTGGAACAAACCTGTCAGTATGTCTAGTGACAACGAGGGCTCCCTGTTTGGGGAGAGTAGGATGAAACTTGAGGAAACTGGCGCACGCCATGGCATCATGAACCAGACCCTCATGCCAGAGGAAGGCAGCGAATGTGGCACGCAGACTCTCCGCCACCGAGGGACTCATCGCCTCTTTCACAGCACTTCTAACATAATGCAATAGTTGAAATTTTCAAATTAGAAAAAAAGTTTACTAATAGGCTAATATGTAAGTCTTAAACAAATCCTGCTGACATGCACCTTTTTAATATGAAATTACAAGCTTCAGGCAAAACACGCAGGATATCTAATTCATTTTTGTCTTTCTTTAGTGATCGAAATGTCTTGATCTATTACATTCCAATTAACCCACATAATAAAATTACAACAATAGAAAACTTAACAATTGGAATACTTCCTAAGAATATTTAATTATTTCTTTAGGTCAGGAATTCTCATTTTTGCTCCTTGACTCGACAATATTTGTGTCAGCGAGCCCGAGGTAGCCAAAAGAGATGTCTCAGCTTTCTTCCAAATGACTAAAAATGTGTCTCGTAAATCTCTCACAATTAATTCATTTAGGGATAAAGAAATACGTAAAAGTAATGTACAATACATATAATAGTTGTTTGATAATAATGCCAATGCGATAAGGATGCTGATACATAGGTTTCGATACATTGTCTTAGAAGAATGGAGAACTTCCGATATTAAAATAGCCGCTTCACTAAAAATGTCTTCTGATCCTCTAAAAAACTGGGCTATAGTATTCGATTATCTACGTACATATTTTACAATGTATTAAAGAAGTAACAAAACAAAATAATGAACATTTTGGTTTTATGAAACCTAATATCGTTGGGGGATAAAGACACTTCCGAAGAGTTTTTTTGAAAAATAGTTATCTTAATTTTTATTAAATTGAAAAATGTGTCTACTTATTATGAACGTATCTTGTATTAATTTTTTTTTTATATATATACTCATATATTTGTAAGTATTTATTTGTACAGTTTTTATTAATTTTATTTTACTTTTTTTAATGGTTTTTTTGTTACTACTAATCATAGATGTGTTAGACTCAAGTAGTTATAAATCTAATTTATAAGCAATTTTAATGTACAAATTCATTTGACGTATCCTATTACCATGTATTGGTTTACCGGAAATAAATTTATTATTATTATTAATTATACAATATCAACAGTTTTGAAAATCCCGGCATAAATGTATGCAGACATAATACTAAAATAATAAGAAATGTAGGAGTCTAGAGTACCTATGATCGCGGTACTGTCTTTGCTGGGGGACCTGGTGTGGCCCTGGAGACATGGACCTCTTGCCACTACCCCTGGACTTCCTACCCTGTTTAGGAGAATCCTCCCTACTGCTGGAGCCCATGCTGAAGTGGCCCCCCTTCACACCTCCCTCAGGGGATGTCTGGGTCCCTGCCTGGGCCATCGATTTAGAACTCGAGTCACTCTCCTACAAACAAATAAATTAATGTAATGTAAATTTACAGAAAATACAAGTCGTATTGTACACTTAAGTAATGTAGGTTGGTAGGTGAGACAAACAGGCTCCCGTGCACCTCCCCTCCTAAGATCCCTCCATCCATACCATCAATTGTTATTTCCTTTATAACTGTGAAACCATATTATAGGGATGTAATGACATTACATTATATTCCAACTGAAGTGATGGCCACATTTGCTAACTATGAATTACTATATGAAAATTTGATTTACAAAGACCTTCTGGAAGACATCTACCGAGCACCGGGCTGGATGTAAGAAGCCACAGCTGGATATCAGAGTCTCCTAGAAGCCATGGGATTGTACGTAAAAAGTCCGAAAAATCACCGTCGTCAATGATGCGTGGATGCGGCGTTGAACAAATACAAAATAAGATTTAAAAACAATTCATTAATGAATACACTATCCACAGCTAACTCGTGATTGACAGATACTGATTGACAGACATTTTGTTTTATTCAGTGTGTCATCGTATGATCCAAATCCGGATTAATTGTTAGTATTGTATTTAATATTATTTATATACCATCAATAGAATTTAAATTAACATTTCAAATGGAAAAAAATAAAAATATTATCATTAAAGCAAGAATTATAATTCCATAAACAAAATGTACTTCTGTTATGTTAAGACGTAAATGTGACTCTATTTGTTCATGGAGAACTCTCTATAGTCAAATAAAAAATTTGATATTATTTTAATGACTGACAGAAAGTAATTCAATTTTATTCTTCGCTCAAGGGAATATGCCATAAGGACACTGTTCTTCTCGACGACTGCCCTGTCTGCTATTATTTCCTGGTTGTTACCTCGTTGCATATGAACATCCCCTGGGTTCAGAGACTACCTAAAGAGTAAGTGGCTATGAGTGTTACCGGTTCCTTGTTTTTCCTGGGAGTGGAGGGGGTGCTATGGAGTGAACAGCTCCCACTAGGTGAAGGGCTCAAATCTCTCGTGATACTGCTGACAAGAGCGCTGGTGTCGCTCTGGGTGGAGCCTCGTCTTTGGGAGGCACTCTCAGCTCCTCCCCCAACTGAAACAGAGTCACATAGCCCGTCCGATATTAAATTTAAGTAATTAACAACTTCACCAAATGATTTTTTTGTTTAATCAGTAATCCCTTTCATGTTGAATAGAAGCCTTAGAGACCATTAGTTCAATTTCTGTCTGTACGTAAACATGTATCTACTTTAGTTTGAGTAAAGGAAAGCGGCTGAACCCTACACGACTGCCCTGATTCATTAAACATAAAATGAGTGCTACTCTATTTAACGGTTCATCGGATTTTCATGAAATTTTCCAAGTAGCATCCTTAAAAGCTTGGTACAAACATACACCGTGGTATCTCAAAACAATTTTGAGCGGGAGGGAGGGTTGTGTAGGACCACATACAAACTGAGGCAGGTGTTACAACCCGGGCTGTGGCAAGTGTGGGGCCTGGCCTCTCACAGTAAGCCACATCCTGGAGGAGTGCCCAGGATATAAGAAAGTACTAATGGCCATGGGTTTACGAACAAGAAACTTACATGAGATGCTAGGAGATGACAGACAACTCGACTTTAGAAGCCGTCCTATTCGCAATGAAAGCAAGTCGCCTCATCGAAATAATTTAATCATTTGCACGGCGTCAAAGTAGTAGACCATTGAACGCTGACAAATATAATTATTCTATTCTAGTAAAAATAATGATAATAAAGGAAATCCGGTAAAAGAAGGCCCCGGATTCCTACATAAGGTAGCAAGCAATGTTAATTCAATTATATCAAAAAAACTATCCCCATTTTCCTTCTTATGTCATTTTCTTTCAAATTAGATCGGAATCCATCATTTTAGAAAAATCAGTTGACCTCAGTAGGCCTGAAGGTAACCCATTTATTTCTGTAAGAGAGTCCTTAAATTTAAATCCAAAAATTAAGTCAGCATGCATGAATTTCCATAGCAAATAGTTATACCAGCAGGGGAAACTCCAATACTCCGAGGAGAGCCGTAAGCTAAAGGACTGCTGCTAACGCTGTCCTGTGCTAAACCGCTGCTGTTCTTCGCTCCTGAAATATTGAAAAAATAATAATGTAATATTGTGTAAGGTTTGGAAATGTATAGGTTATAAAAAGAAATACATGATAAACAACATTAAAGGAAAACCATTAAAAGTGGTTTCCATGCATAAAACATCAAACACAAGACATTCATTTTTCATTCCAACAAAACAGAGAAATAACTAGAAGATTCTATAAATAAGGAAAATAATTACACCTGATTTCCTAAAACATGCACAAATACACCAGGGAGAACCGATTCTTGTAAGTTATCACATGACCAACAAGAGAGACTGTAAACCTAGCATTACTTAATCTTTCACAGGCGATTACTATATAAATTTATAAGAAATAATTATATGTTAAAGAAAAAAGTTAACAAGTACTGTAGGCATTTCAGAAGGAGAGTGAATGCTTATTACTTGATAATTCAAGTTATAACTTCCACCTTAAAGCAGAGGATAATGCAACAAAGGTTATAAGATGTTAAAAGCAGATAGTATAATAACTAAAATATACTAATT